>CM021101.1:664435947-664920556 GCA_007115665.2 Sequoiadendron giganteum | reverse complement strand
TCCTTATACACACCATGACACATTATTCATTTTTTATGTGTTATAGGGACCAAAAGGCCTACATTATTGTAGACAATCTTGACCTTGGTATTCTCCCTTATAGGCTTGTCATTCTTGGTAAACATGCTCATGAGGTTTTGAAATATGTTGTTATACTCCCTACGTGAATAATCCCATGATGCATCCTATTTTCATGTTTGATAGTGTTATTCATCCTCCTAGATGACAAAAATAATTTTACGAACCTTATCAGGCTAATACAAGTCACAATCAAACAACAAATTTAATTGACAATTTCATTTGTCAATTAAAATCTAATTCAAATTTTCATTAACAAAAATATGGCCACTCAATTATTTTTCAATCCTCAAAAGATCACAAATATACAACTTCTAATTTCATTTGATTTTTTTTAAAAATACATCAGTATTACAAAGGTAATTCAATTTATTAAATTCTTGTTCCACTGCCAAAGGCATTTACCATCTGCAAAATTAATTTCTTTCCAATTCCAAATTCTATCTATTCATTAATCTACTCCATTTCTATTCTTTTCTTTGTTCTCTCACTCTTCATCTCTCTATACTCAATCTACTCTCCTATGTAGATGTGTGTGCAAAATCAGATCATACCTTTGATAAGTAGGAGGTTTCTTCCACAGCGTGTCGAATTATGATATTGCTATCAGGATTCAACCATGTAGTTTTCAAGTCAAACTCATTGAATCATGGATCAATGAGTTTGACTCAAAAACTACATGGTTGAATCTTGATAGCAATATCATAGCTCATACCTTTTTCAAAATATGTGAACCCCCCTCCATTTTATTCAACATATACTACTCTATGCAGCACCATTATTTTTTCCTTCTCTATCTATATACCACTTGTATTTTTCCATCTTTCATAAGTTGTCAACCCTCCCTATGCTGGTATCCAATGCAGGTTTTTTAAAATCTGCATTCATTCATTTACATTTCATATATGGCGCAACCTTTTCCAACTTCTCCACTGTGCATTGGTTATTATATTTTTTTTTAATTTTAAACTATCACATAATGATGCAACCCATCTGCTTCTACTCTCTTATTCTCTTTCACATTATCTCCCTCTTCAAAGGATACACAACCTATTATTTTTATTGCCCCCTCTGTATTTTATTTGACAACTTTTCCTTTTTAAAATGGCGTTGCCCTCCCCTTGCACATTTTTAGTTGATTTTTAAATCTCCATCCCCTTCTACCAGGCGCAACCCATATCCTTCTCTTTGCATCAAATTTATTTTTTAGTTTTAAATTTCTCAACCCTCCTTCCAGTCGAGACTCCCTCTTTTTCATATATATTTCTCATTTCTATTTTAAAAATTATCTTCAACATGGCGTGACTCCTCATATTCTTCACTTTCCTTGCACATGTTCTTTGGCTACATTTTATTCAAACATTCTTTAATTTATTTCCTTTGTTTGGCGTGACCTTTTGTTTTTCTTGCTTTATGTATTCACTCCCTTCATACACTTGCTTTGTAATTTATTATCTAGTTCTATTTTTTTTAACTCATACTCCTCTATGCTTCATAATAAAGATTGATTTTATTATTTTCAAATCAACATCCATTCAACTCTTGTGAGACCTATTCAAACTCATGAAAAAAAAAATTATTCCAATAACCATAATCAAACAAACTAAATTCATCCAATATGGTAGCAATAAAATGCCAATTTAGAATTAAAATCAAAACACAATATTTTGTCAACCAATGACAATAATGTCATTCAACCTCCACCAAAAATCAACCACCAAAATCAGATTTAAATTGAACTTTAGGAATAGACCACAAACTCTAAAATTTAACTCTAAAAACTGACTGCAACACCAAAAATGCAATAAAATTAAAACCAAACTATTTTTGGTTGATACATACCGCCAGTTTGCCTGGATGCTATTGCATCAAAAAAAATTGAGTAGGAATTTTTTGATCATAGGCTCACAAAAATTGGAGTTGAATGATAGAACCATCCTTTCAGATAGCAAACTCCATTGCTATTACAGGTGCACATAATTTTTTTCTTTTTCCTCCTCTTCCAGCATCTTGCTGAAACATTCACCATCTTCCTCCAACAAATCTACACCCTCTTATATCTTCCTTTTGTGGACTCATCTCCACCATATACCATCCTCCTCCTCCAAATATTCTCTCCTTTCTTCTCATCCTTCATTGGATTTGACCCACCATAAACCAACCACCTCCACCAAGTTTCCCCTACACTATCCTCTACAATTTTTACATATAAATATGCAACATCTACATACCAATCTGCAACTATATGATATTAATTTATATCTACTTGCACTAGATCCTTATTCACCTTAACAATGTACAATTTTATATCAATTTCCTCATCACTAAATTCAAAAAGATTAAAATTTACATCTTCTTTTGTTGCTACAATTTTCCCTCATCATCATTTTCTACAACATCTTCAAGCTCTATCGCTGCAACCATAGCTACATCTTCATTCTTTATATCCTCTTTTGCTACCTTCTCTTCGCCATTGTCTATATTGAAAATAATGTTAACTAAATCATGGGATTTATCTTGTCCCATCTGCATTTCCTTCATCTTTTCATCACTTTCATCCCACATTTTCTTTTCAAATAAGCTATCAATCTCTTCTTCCAACAAGAGACCATCCTCATTCCCACCAATCTTCTCATCAAATTTAGGACTCTCCAAGTCTATAATCTTATTTATTTCATTTCCTCTCTTCTTTTCTTCTTCATTGACATCTATAGGGGCTACTTTCACATCTTTCTTCTTCCATTTTGGGCTGCAACACTCTTTTTCTCTTCTCTTCTTTTCGCTATCCTCTTTCAAGAGAACGTTCTTCTTCCCAATTCTCTTTTCCAATATTCTCTCATCTCTTCAATATTCTTTTCCAATACATCTAACTTGGCCTAGATATTTCCTAATTCTTCACGAAGCATATTTAAAAATTCTTCACATATCTTTTTATTTTCCACTTTTTCCCAATATTGTTCCCAAAACAAAATTATCACAGGTCTCCTCATAACCCATGTCATCCTCTCTTTTGAATGCACCTTATTCCTCTTTGCCAATTCTCTTAGAGACTCACTTTTCCCCATCTCACATCTCATGCTCTGCATCTTCACAACTTCTTCACCATGCTTCCTTTGTAGGTTGCTTCACATTCGATGCTCTACCTATATACTCAAAAATTTTCTAACTTCACTCTCCACCTACAGATCTTGGCATAGGCTGCCTCACATTCAACACTCTGCTTATGCACTTAGAACTCCTTACTCTAATACCATTTGACAAAAACAATTTCACGAACCTTATCAGGTTGATACAATTCACAACCAACAACAAATTGAATTGATAATTTCATTTGTCAATTAAAATCTAATTCAAAATTTCCTTGAAATAAAGATGGCATTCAATTATTTTTCTATTCTCAAAAGATCATATACATACAACTTCCAATTGCATTTGATTAAAAATAAGACATCAGTATTACAAAGGCAATTCAATTTATTAAATTCTTATTCCATTGCCTACATGCATTTACCATCTGCAAATTTAATTTATCTTTCCAATTCCAAACTCTCTCTATTCATTAATCTCCTCCATCTCTATTCTTTTCTTTGTTCTCTCACTCTTTATCTCTCTATACTCAATCTACTCTCCTTTGTAGATGTGTGTTTGCAAAATCAACTCATACCTTTTTAAAAATATGTGAGCCCCCCTTCATTTTATTCAGCATATATTTACTACTCTATGCTACACCATTATTTGTTCCTTCTTTGTGTATATACCACTTTTGTATTTTTTCATCTTTCCTGAGTTGTCAACCCTCCCTATGTCGGTATCCAACACATTTTTTTATTATAAAAATTTGCATTCATTCATTTACATTTTGTATATGGTGCAACCTTTTCCAACTTCTTCAATGTGCATTGGTTTTTTTCTAAATTTTAAACTGTCACACAATGGTGCAACCCCTCTACTTCTACACTCTTGTCTCCCTCTTAAAAGGATACACAACCTATTCTTTTTATTTCCCCCTTTGTATTTTATTTGACAACTTTTCCTTTTTAAAATGGCATTGCTGTCCGTCTACATATTTTCATTTGATTTTTAAATTTCTCACCCCTCCTTCATGTCGAGACTCCCTCTTTTTCATATTATTTTTCATTTTTATTTTAAAAATTATCTTCAACATGGCATGGCCCCTCATATTCTACACTTTTCTTGCACATGTTCTTTGGCTGCATTTTATTCGAACATTCCAAAATTTTATTTCCTATACTTGGCTTGAACTTTTGTTTTTCTTGCTTTATGTATTCACTCCCTTCATACACTTTCTTTGTAATTTATTATCTAGATCTATTTTTTAACTCATACTCCTTTATGCTTGATAGTAAAAATTGATTTTCTTATTTTCAAATCAACATCCATTCAACTCCTGTAAGACCCATTCAAACTCATGAAAAAAAATTGTTATTCCAATACCATAATCGAACAAACTAAATTCATCTTATATGGTAGCAATAAAATGCCAATTTGGAATTAAAATCAAAATACAATATTTTTTCAACTAATGATAATAATGTCATTCAATCTATGCCAAAAATCAACCACCAAAATTAGATTTAAATTGAACTTCAGGATAGACAACAAACTCCAAAATTTAACTCTAAAAACTGATTGCAACACCAAAAATGCAACAAAATTAAAACCAAACTATTTTTGGTTGATACAGATCGCTAGCCCACGTTGCATCAGACACACTCAATAGGAATTTTGTGAGCATAGGCTCACAAAAAATTGGAGCTTAATGGTACAACCATCCTTTCAGATTGCAAGCAATATGTAGTGAACTCCATTGCTATGATAGGTGCACACAAATTTATTTCTTTTTCCTCCTCTTCTAGCATCTTGCCGAAACATTCACCATCTTCCTTCAACAAATATGCATCCTCTTCTTCCTTCCTTTTGTGGACTCATTTCCACCATAGACCATTCTCCTCCTCATAAGATTATCTCCTTTATTCTCCTCCTTCATGGGATTTGACCAACCAAAAACTGACCACCTCCACCAAGTTTCCCCTACACTATCCTCTACAACTTCTACATACAAATATGTAACATCCACATACCAATATGTAACCATATGATCTCTCTTTCTATCTAGTTGCACTAGCTCCTTATTCACCTTAACAATATGCAATTTTATATCAACTTCCTCATCACTAAATTAAAAAATATTAAAATTTACCTCTTCTTTCGCTACTGCATTTTTTACCTCATCATCATCTGTTGCAACATCTTCAAGCTCTATCATTGCAACCACAACTACATCTTCATTCTTTCCATCTCCTGCTGCTATCTTCTCTTCGCTATTGTTTGTATTGAAAATAGTGTTAACAAAATCATGGGATTTATCTTCTCCCATCTACATGTCCTTCATCTTCTTATCACTTTCATCTCATGTTTGATTTTCAAATAAGCTATCAATATCTTCTTCCAACAAGATATCATCCTCATCTCCACTGATCTTCTCATCAAATTTAGGACTCTCCAAGTCCATAGTCTTATTTTCTTCATTTCCTCTCTTCTTTTCTTCTTCATTTATATCTGTAGGGGCTGCTCTCACATCTTTCTTCTTCCATCTTGGACTGTAACACTCTTTTCCTCTTCTCTTCTTTTCGCTATCCTCTTTCAAGAGAAAATTCTTCTTCTCGATTCTCTTTTCTAATATTCTCTCATCTTCTTCAATATTCTTTTCCAATACATCTAACCTAGCCTATATCTTTCCCAATTCTTCATGGAGATTTTCATTTTCCACTTCTTCCCAATATTGTTCCTATAATAAAATTCTCATGGGTCTCCTTATGACCCATCTCATCCTCTTTTTTGAATTCATCTTCTTCCTCTTTGACAATTCTCTTAGAGACTCACTCATCCTCATCTCACATCTCGTGCTTTGTATCTTCACAACTTCTTCACAATGTTTCCTCTATAGGTTTCCTCACAATTGCTGCTTTGCCTATATAATCAAAACTCTTTTAACTTCACCCTCCACTCGTAGGTCTTGGCATATGATGACTCATGGTCAACACTCTACCTATGCACTTAGAACCCCTTGCTTTGATACCATTTGATGAAAACAATTTCATGGGCCTTTTCAAGCTGATACAATTCACAACCAAACAAAAAATTGAATTGACAATTTCATTTATCAATTAAAATCTAATTCAAAATTTTATTAAAACAAAGATGGCCATTTAATTATTTTTCAATCCTCAAAAGGTCACAAATATAGAACTTCCAATTGCATTTGATTTAAAAAAAAAGAGATCAGTATTACAAAGGAAATTCAATTTATTAAATTCTTGTTCCACTTCCTACAAGCATTTACCATCTACAAATTTAATTTATCTTTCCAATTCCGAATTATCTCTATTCATTAATCTCCTCCACCATTGTTCTTTTCTTCATTCTCTCACACTTTATCTCTTTATACTCAATCTACTCTCCTTTGTAGATGTGTGTCTACAAAACAACTCATAGATTTTTCAAAATATGTGAGCCCCTCCCTCCATTTTATTTAGCATATATTTACTACTCTATGCTATGCCATTATTTTTTCCTTCTTTTTCTATAAACCACTTTTGTATTTTTCCATCTTTCTTGAGTTTTCAGCCCTCTCTATGCTGCTATCCAACACAAGTTTTTCTTTCACTTTTTTTACAATTTGTATTCATTCATTTACATTTCATATATGGTGCAACCTTTTCCAACTTCTTCACTATGCATTATTTATTATATATATATTTTATTTTAAATGTCACACCATGGTGTGACCCCTTTGATTCTACTCTCTTATTCTCTTTCACATTATATCCCTCTTCAAAGGACATACAACCTATTCTTTGTTATTGCCCCCTATTTGTTAGATTTTCCTTTTTAAAATGGTGTTGCCCTCCCTTTGCATATTTTTATTTGATTTTTAAATCTCCATCCCCTTCTACTAGGTGTGATCCATCTCCTTCTCTTTGCATCAAATTTAGTTTTTATTTTAAATTTCTCACCCCTCCTTCCAGCTGAGACTCCCTCCTTTTCATATATTTTTCATTTTTATTTTAAAAATTGTCTTCAACATGGCGTAGCCCCTCATATTCTACACTTTTCCTACACATGTTCTCTGGTTGCATTTTATTCAAACATTCCAAAATTTTATTTACTTTTCTTGGCATGACCTTTTGTTTTTCTTGCTTTATGTATTCACTCCATTCACTTGCTCTATAATTTATTATCCAGTTCTATTTTTCTTTAACTTATACTCCTTTATGCTTTATAAGAAAAAAAAAAATAAAAATTTTCAAATCAACATCCATTCGACTCCTGTGAGACCCATTCAAACTCATGAAAAAAATTGTTATTCCAATAACCGTAATCAAACAAACTAAATTCATCTGATATAGTAGCAATAAAATGCCAATTTGGAATTAAAATAAAAACATGATATTTTGTCAACCAATGACAATAATATCATTCAACCTCCACCAAAAATCAACCACCAAAATTAGATTTAAATTGAACTTCAAGAATAGACCACAAACTCTAAAATTTAACTTTGAAAACCAATTGCAACACAAAAAATGCAACAAAATTAAAACCAAACTAGTTTTGGTTGATGTAAACCGCTAGCACCTAGATGCTGCTGGATCACTATACCTCATCCTTGAGCTTAGCCTTAAACTCAACCTTGTTATGAATCTCAAAATAAGTATTTTCAAAATCCTCTTCCCCATTCTCCTTGGCCTAAACCTTAACCTCCCCCTTCCCAACCCAAACTCCGTAAAGTTCCTCATACTTCCATTTTCCCTTTAATTTTTGCATATACTAGTGTGTCACCAAAATGTGTAGCCTTGACACTTTTTCACTCATTTGGGCTTTTCCCCTTGGATTTTGGTCTTGTCTTTCTTTGATCTAATGTTGTAATGTGGTCAACACATTCACATTAGATCTTGAATGCTTGCAAATCAACAATAAACTAACAATGTTTTACAAAGGTGTTGTGAAGTGTTGTAACACATATTCCTACTTTTTTAAGACCCTTTCAACATAATTCACCTGAACAACCCATTTTTACCCCTTTCCAAGCCTTGTGCTAAAGTGTTGTAAGGTGTTGTAATGCATTTTCACACTTTCCTAGGCTTGCCATCAACAAATTCACCCTTCCTAAAGTTAAATTTGCCCCTTAATGTACTTTTAGGCCCGACTTAAGTGTGTTTCAGGAGGCAAGCCTGTTAATCATCATTTAGCACCACTTCATTCCCGAACACCACTTGAATTTGTCCAAGTGGACTAGGTCACCACCTTGGACGATCTAGTCCCTTTTGGCATAAAATTCAAAATTAAAATTAAAATCTAACGAGAATTTGCCTCCAAAACCCTAGGGTCATCTTATCATGTGCTATTTTCGGGAAATTAGGGAATACCTTGTATAAATAAGGGTTTTCATCCTCATTTCACCCCCCCTAACATCATTTTAATCTTCACAAGCACTCAAGCACTCAAATCTTCTCAAGAAATAATTCAAGCAACCTACATTGGAGCTGGTTCTTGCATGTTGCAGAAATCTTCAACAAAGATTTGGTGAGTGTTTACATTTTTTTGTCATTCAATCATCTTTCCTTTCATTTTCTATTTCATTTGGGTTTGATTACCATCATGGGGTTTGACTAAGGAAAACCCCTATTCTCTAACCCTAACCCTTTCCTTCTCTTTGCATGTGTTCTTTGCAGGTGTGTATGCAGATTTGGCAAGGAGAAAAGTTTTGAAAAGGGTGTCATCATTCCATCTAAGTCAATTCAAGTCATCAAAGCCTAGAAGGAGCTAAAAGACAACTTGCAAGTCATTTTCTGAAGATTCGAACACATGTATCTGTCAGGAAAAAGGAAGTGCAAGTGGGTTCCTATAGGTTCAGACCTCAAATCTCTCGAAAGCACTAGGAGGACTAGGTCACCATCATTGGCGACCTTATCCCTGCACTAGGCCTGGAAAAGGGTTTTTACATTTTTGGATACCCTTTTACCAGAAACCCATTCTGGCAAAGTTTCCTAGGAGAAGGACTAGGTCACCCATTCTAGCGTAAGTATCCATGTGTAGATTTCCAATAGATTCCAAAATACTCCAGAGCTCCTCTTCTATAAATTTTAATTCTCAGGTGCACTATCTTTTTATTTTCCAGTTTCTTTCTAGTTTGCATACATTTAGGTCATTTAGTTTACTTTTCATATAGTTTACATTTGATTTTATTTACATTTCATAGTTATTTTAGTTTTATTACATTTCAGCATTTAGACACACTTTATCACACACAACACAACCCTATTCAACCCATACCCTTTGAATGAAATCACCAAAAAATATATCATTAGGTGAAAGAGAGTCATTCTTCCATCCAAGCTCCTAGGTGAAAAACCCTAGGGGCCTAATTGGGGAATCCTCTTTCCCTTTTAGCAAATCATCTTTTTGGTGGTTCATTTTGGTGAATCTGACCTTAGAGCACTTCTTTTCACTTCTAATTTTTGCATTTCATCATAGGGAAAAGATTGAATTGTATGAGGGTTTTGCATTGTTTGCATCCTAGGGTTTATAAAAAAGTGCATTAGTGAAAGGTTCATGTTAGCTTGCACTTTGCATTTCATCCTCATTGAAAAAGGTACAAAAAAAATGCATTTCCATTTTGTACCTACACTGGAAAAGCATAAAAATTAGAAAAAGCATATACAACTTTCAAAAATTGTCAAAAAATATCACTGTTGGGACTAAGTGGCCACACTAGGCAACCTAGTCCTCTTACACATTTTGCAGTCTTTTCTACCATTTTTAAAGCATTTTTTGCACTCCTGTCTTTTGCAATTCCATTTCTGTGTTTGTTTTCATATTTTCTCTTTTACTCAATTTCTTGCACTTCGTTTGCTTCCACTATGGCTATGTCTTTCAAGGAGTTTTGGATGTCCTTCAAATACCTAGTCAACATGTCCAGCTATTCCTTTGGCACTGATCCAAATGACCTTGAATCCACCCCTGCTTAATCAACTCCAAATGGGTGTCCTCATGAAGTTGACATCATTGGAGATGATGATGCTACCATGAATCGGTTCCTCAATGAATGCCTTGAAAATCTTGAAGAAAATGCTTCTTTCTACCCATCCATGAAACAACCCGAGTTTCCTAACATGTCACCCCTAGAGACATTTTCTTACCTCCATCCTAAAACAAAAAATGCCCCTAAGTTCCCTGTACAAGGTGAGCCTAGTTCATCCAAATCTGTCACTACTCAACCCTTTTACAATAACCAAGTCACCAATCCTCTAATCAATCTTCAACAAACCTATGGCAAAGGGTTTATCATTTTAAGCAAACAAGGTGGGGACACAAAAAACAAACATGAAATACACAAATTTTATGAAAAATTATCACCTAATGAATATACAATGAGAATAGGCTATCAAGATCCTCCTCATGATCATAGGCATCCTAGAGAATTTCTCAAGCTTCATGATGATGGCACAACGATCTTTTATTCCCCTCTCGATTTGGATTTTCTCCTTCCTAAAGAACGTTCCACATCTCCTAATAACAACACAAACAATCCTAAGATCATCTCAGGCCCTTCTGCCTTAATCTCCTCTTTCAAAGTTGGTGAATCTAGTAGATGCAAGAGGCCGTACAAATTACAAAAAATCAAAATTCCTCTTCATCCACCTCCTGAATGTGAGAGGAAATTACAAATACTCCTAAATAGAGGACTCATTACATTGCCTCCCCGCAATCAGTTGGTGATCTATCCTAAAGATGCTAATGTACCACATTGTGCTTATTATCATGTTCTTGGTCGTAGAAGTGATGAATGTCGTCATCTATGAGAGATACTGAGTAAGTATCACTTCGATGGTGATTATTTATTTCCCCTCAAACCATAAACTACTCCCATACACCTTACCATGTAGTAGTTGTAGAACATTTACTTCTCACTATTACCCGATCTTTCCCATCACCCATCTCAGCTCATTCTTTCCTTACACTCAGTGGGCACATGAAGTTGCTAGCCTTGTCCTATTAGTGCACCTGTCCTTTTCCCTTAGCTTCGTTGTTCACCTCCCACTTATACACATTGAGATTGGGAGGTAGATGACTTACACTTTCCTTACTAGTATTGTGCTTGTTTGTGTGTCACGTGTTCCTTGTATCATTTTGTTTGATGTTTTCTCACTCTTTATGCCCTTCTTCTATTTGTCTCTTTCTTCTTCTATATGTCATGCATTCATTTTGATTTTGATTTTTCTTTTTGCCTTCCTTTTGGGGATGATGCAAGGCATTGAGACCACAATGTCTCCTTCATGTTGACCCAAAATGACCCTTTTTATTTCCCTTTTTCTTTTTTCCTTCCATTTGGGGATGATGCAAGGCATTGAGATGGAAATGTCTCCTTCATGTTGACCCAAATGGAATCTTTTCCTTTTCTTTTGTTCTTTTTGCCTTCCATTTGAGGATGATGCAAGGCATTGAGACCGCAATGTCTCCTTCATGTTGACTCAAAAAGGCTCTTTTTCTTTGTCTTTTCCTTTGTCTTTTGTTTTCCTTTTGGGGATGATGCAAAGTGTTGATACATCCTATGTCTCTTCCATGTTGACCCAAAAAAAATCTTTCTTTTCATTTTTTTTTCGCTCTCTTTGTGTCCTTCTTCCAGTTCTATGTATTTTGGGAGATGATGACAGTTTCGAGCTCTCTACACACATATTGCAGCAATAATCATATTGACCCCAAATCCATAGATCCCTTATGTGTTTGTGGTTTTTCATTTTGGGGGCAACCCCCTTTCCCTTTTCTTTTTCCTTTTATTTTACATGATGTAGCCTCCCTTGGAAACATATCGTTTGGCATAGGGCTTTCCAAGTTGGCTCTCATGTCCTTTTCTTTACTTTTGCATTTTTCCTTTCTCTACTCTAAAAAAATTGCTCACAAAATGGTGTGTAGCAATTCCTTTAAAGTGGGGGCATACATTGGCATTATTTATTTTTGCATTTGATTTTCTTTGTCCTTGATTCCTAGTGCAACCTTGTCATTTCATATGATGTGTTTTCCGCTTTGTGGATGACATTGGGTGTAATGTCCTTCATAAGTGTGACTTATCTTAGCATATTACATTTGTCTTAGTGGCTTGATGCGACACACTGCATCCCCTAAGTTATAAATTTTCTATTCTTTGATTGGTCCTATTTTGGAGACTTAGACATAATGTTCCCTAAGTCAAAAACCTCACATGAACTAAATAAGACTCCTTGGAACACACTTTTTTGCATTTGGAATTTTTACACTTTTGCATTTTACATGTTGTATTTTTACCTTTTGCATATTGCATTATTGCATCTTGCATACATGACCACATTGCATAACACAACTTGCATGCCTATGGTGCCATCTTGCACTTGTTCATGAGTTCTAAGCATCCGAGGCTTTACTTTTCTCATGAACTACGAACCCTTATCCCTTGTGGTGCCTTATCAAAGTTATCAGAAGGTATAAGTTTGGTATGGTTGAATGGGAAGCCCAACTAGTGGCACAAATTTCCCCATAGCCACCTTTGTGTGTGTGTGAGTGCATACCAACCGAGCATATGTTCCTCACCCTTTTGGGCCTTCTCACTCGGTGGACAACCAAAAGTCTCATCGCCCCAGAGTGAGTACACTTCCCTTTCAAACAAACAGCCTAGATCTTATCCACAACTAGCTAGACAAACGGTCGAAGCTTGATTTGACTTTCCCTCTCTCTTCACTCTCTCACATCACTTCTTGTGTGATCTTTTGTGCTTATGTTTGGTTTTCCATGGGATCTTGATCCTGGGGGCTTGATCATCCCTCTCGATTGATGTCATCTCATCTTACTAGAATGAACACATTGGATCCCTCTCGATATGCATAACTCAACTACCTTAGTGTGAGTTTGAAGCAAGTTCATCCCCTCACTAAAGAGGGGGCTAAATGTGTCACCAAAAAGTGTAGTCTTGACACTTTTTCACTCATTTGGGCCTTTTCCCTTGGATTTTGGCCTTGTTTTCCTTGATCTAATGTTGAAATGTGGTCAACACATTCACATTAGACCTTGAATTCTTGCAAATCAACAATAAACTAATAGTGTTTTACAAAGGTTTTGTGAAGTGTTGTAACACATCTTCCTACTTTTCTAAGACCCTTTCAACACAATTCACCTAAACAACCCCTTTTTACCCCTTTCCAAGCCTTGTGCTAAAGTGTTGTAAGGTGTTGTAATGCATTTTCACACTTTCCTAGGCTTGTCATCGATAAATTCACCCTTCCTTAAGTTAAATTTTCCCCTAAATGTACTTTTAGGCCCGACTTAAGTGTGTTTTGGGAGGCAAGCCTGATAATAATCATTTAACACCACTTCATTCCCAACCACCACTTGAATTTGTCCAAGTGGACTAGGTCCCCACCTTGGGCGACATAGTTCCTTTTAGCATAAAATTCAAAATTCAAATAAAAATCTAACGGGAATTTTCCTCCAAAACCCTAGGGTCGGCCTATCATGTGTTGTATTTAGGAAATTAGGGCATATCTTTTATTAATAATGGTTTTCATCCCCATTTCACCCCCCTAACATCATTTTCATCTTCACAAGCACTCACACACTCAAATCTTCTCAAGCAAACATTCAAGCATAAGACACTTCAAGAAACCTCCATTGGAGCTGGTTCTTGCATGTTGCATACATCTTCAACAAAGGATTGATGAGTGTTTACAATTGTTTGTCATTCAATCATCTTTCCTTTCATTTTCTATTTCATTTGGGTTTGATTACCATCATGGGGTTTGACTAAGGAAAACCCCTATTCTCTAACCCTAACCCTTTCCTTCTCTTTGCATGTGTGCTTTGCAGGTGTATGCAGATTTGGCAAGGATAAAAGTGTTGAAAAGGGTTCCATCATTCCATCTAAGTCAACTCAAGTCATCAAAGCCTAGAAGGAGCTAAAAGACAACTTGCAGGTCATTTTCTGAAGATTCAAACATGGGTATCTGTCAGAAAAGGAAGTACAAGTGGGTGCCTACAAATTCAGACCTCGAAACTCTTGAAAGCACCAGGAGGACTAGGTCGCCATCATTGGTGACCT
The DNA here is from genome assembly GCA_007115665.2 of Sequoiadendron giganteum. Classification (NCBI taxonomy): domain Eukaryota; kingdom Viridiplantae; phylum Streptophyta; class Pinopsida; order Cupressales; family Cupressaceae; genus Sequoiadendron; species Sequoiadendron giganteum. The sequence continues at coordinate 664,906,329 of CM021101.1, read as the reverse complement.
TGTCCTTGTACCGGGCTTGAAAAAGGGTTTTTACATTTCTAGATACCCTTTTACCGAAAACCCATTCTGACAAAGTTTCACAAGAGAAGGACTAGGTCGCCCATTTTGGCGTAAGTGTCCCTGTGTAGATTTCCAATAGATTCTAGAACACTCTAGAGCTCCTCTTCTGCAACTTTCAATTCATAGGTGCACTATCTCTGTATTTTCTAGTTTCTTTCTAGTTTGCATACATTTAGGTCATTTAGTTTACTTTGCATATAGTTTACATTTTCTTTTATTTACATTTCATAGTTAGTTTAGTTTTATTGCATTTCAACATTTAGACACACTTTATCACACACAACACAACCCTATTCATCCCATACCATTTGAATGAAATCACCAAAAATCATATCATTAGGTGAAAGAGAGTCATTCTTCCATCCAAGCTCCTAGGTGAAAAACCCTAGGGTCCTAATTGGGGAATCCTCTTTCCCTTTTAGCATATCATGTTTTTGGTGGTTCAACTAGATCCTTCTCATCCTTAAAACTCCTACACATCAATATCCTCCCAAAAATAAGAACAAACCATATCTTATTCCTATACCTAACCTACTAGATCCTAAACTAAAGATTATCACCCTTTTTGATTTTGTAGTTCCATTCCCTAACACTTTGTTACAATTGTTACATCCCCTTATATACATGTTTTAGATCCCTTGTCACCCCATGAGGATCCCTACTATTTCTAGCATCATTATTATTTATAAGGATCCTTATATTCCTCTTTCTACCTCTTTTTGTGTGCTTTATAAGGATTCCCCTATCCTTGAATACTAGTTCAATCTCTCTAGTGGAAGTTTTTATGTTGTAATTTTGTTCCACCTCTTGTGGATGACATTTCCCAATTCACAACAAATGTTTCATCTTTATCTTCGGTCTTTACTACTAGTGTTTCTCATTCTTGTAGGCCTCTATCCTTAATGGGAATTTCTGATTTGCTTCACATACATGAGAACTCCCCTTATGAATTGAATGATGAAAATTCATTTGAGGATAGTTGTTATACATGCATTGTTGGTTAAATTCTCTTTTACTTGATTTTTATAGCTTCTCTTGCATACAATCCTTGTACCTATATTTTTGTGCCTATAATCCCTCACCATTAGTGGATATTATATTCTTCCCTTGAGTGCATGCTAAAACATAGTGGGGGGAAACACTTTATGTTGCCATATTTCACCTACTTTCCTTTATATTTTCTATAGAATATTCTTTTGTTTGCATATACATTCCTTTCCTATGTATTTGAGGACAATACAAAGTATCTAGATATTCATATCTTCTTCATGTTGCACCAAATATTTTATGTCTATTTCATGTTCCATTTTTATTTATGTTGTTTATTTCATGTGCATCATCTATTTGTTGTTTACACTCTTTGAATCTTTCCTCTTTTTATTTTTGAGAATGATTCAAAGCATTAAGGATCCTAGCCCTTTTCATGTTGACTCAAAAATAATTACTTTTATACCATACTTTTGTCTTGTATCATCTTTTATTTCCTCTTTCTTTCTATGTTTATGTATGTTCTATGAGAGAATAATGACCCAACTTAAGTGATCTTGATATTTACCATCCTAATAGGATTTACTCTATTATCATAGACCTCTATGTGTGTTGGAATATGAAGTCAATTTTATTGTTATTCCAACAATGACATATAATCGACATTGGTATCTAGCATTCACGGTATGTGACTGATGCGACTGAAGGCATACTATATAATCAAAGGTTGTAATGATAGGGGGTCCCAGGGGAGTTGTTGTAGCCCCCTATATGTCGAAGGCGTTTTCAGTGAAGCCAAATTTTTTTTGGGACTCTCTATTTTTGGTCATTTTGCCAAATTTTTGACATGCAGTTGTATGAGTCACAGTTTTTATTTTTGGAAAGTTGTGTTCGACAAGGACTCTACAACTCAAATTTATTAGACTTTATTGAAGTCACATTTTCTGTAACTTTTCAGAAGATTGTTGTAATTGCTAATTTCAAGAGAAATAAAATATGAAATATCTTTTCTCGTGGTTTTTTCATGGTATATTTTACTAGGTTTTCCACGTAAATGCTCTATTAATATTGTGCTTATTGTTTTTCTCTATTTTTTGCATTGTAAATTTTCTTACAATGTGCTCTTTATACATGTTTTTATGGTATTCCTTTGTTTTATCATTGCATTCTTTCTCCATGTGCTTACTATAAATTTATTTCCAAATTTAACTTTCCATATACCTTTTCAAACACCTTAATTATACTACATTTTTTCTTATGCTCCTTAGTAGTTATCATGCATTTAAACATCTTACCTTTACACATTCACAATGCCTATTTTTCATTCTTTGTATCTTTTGTGTGCACATGATCTTTCCCAATTCATTTACACATGTAGTGCTTGTTGCAAGTGTGTTACCTTGGTTTCCTTGTGCTGTGCAACACAATGCTCGGGTTCATGACAAGGCTTAACCACCTCCTTTGGATTCATTAACTTTGGTAGCTGTATCAAGCATTAAAAGGTCAATATTTTGGTGCAATGACAACCATCTATGCAACAATTGGTATCAGAGCTTGGGTCATGGGTTTGAACCCCTCACTTGCGTTGGGGGGATTGTTGCAAGGTGTGTGCCCTTGGTCTTCGTGTGTTGTGCAGAACAACACTCGAGTTCATGACATGGATTAACCGCCTCCCATGGATTATTAACGCTAGTAGTTATATCAGACATTAACAGGTCGATCTTTTGGTGCAACACAACTATCTATGCAATAGTTCTATTGTAAAAAAATAAAAATGCTTACACCTATGATATTATTCTAATTTTATAAATTATTTTCCCATCTACATACTTTCTCTTCTACTGTGTTAGGGCTTGTGCTAGTATTGAGATTTTTTTACATTGGTTATCTGGCTGTGCACGAGCACTTGTATTTGTCTCCCTGTATGATGAAATATATATGAATCAATGTATTAAATTCCTATGTATGTGTGTTATTGGGAGAGATTCTATTTTTATAGGGCTCTTGGGTTGGGTTCATAACCCATTCTACATTCCCCACATGGTCATTAATTATGTGTCAACCTCATCCCTTACTTTGTATTGTAGCATAAGTCTTAGAGTTTATTGGGAGTGGTTTTGAGTTTTATCATGGGTGAGTGCATTGCTTGATGATGTTCCAAGAGTAGGTATGAGTTATGATGAAAGCTTGAAACCCAAATGATTACAACTTAGTGTCTATTGACCTGGAGAGATGGCTCATCCTCCTATCCCAAGTTTGATAAGTGAGGGAAGGTCCAATATCCAAATGGAACCTAATGAATGAAGTTCCTTGATATAAAATGTTGGTGTACATTATAGTTTTAGAGTAGTTCTTACTACAATTTGAAGCATTTATGAGCATGGTTGCATGATGCAAAGGAACAAATTGCATTTACTTCATGAAGTTTTGGGGTGTCTCATATCCCTATCCTAGGTATCAGTAGGTTGGAAATTCTAATACACTAAGGTGGAGTCGATAGAGATCAAATGCTTGGTGTTTTAGACTTTTTAAATGTTTACTCCCATCCCTAGTCTGATAGATCAAGGTGAGGCTAAAATCTAGATGATTATCTAGAGATTAATAGTGGTATAAGGTGAGTACCCTTATGTCTTTGGGGGTGTGAGTAATATTAATGTACTCACTCCCAAGGTGTCAATAGAAATTTATAAGCCTAAAATGGATGAAGACTAAGGAACCATGGAAATTTGGCATGAGATAATGAAAGGAAAGAGTTCGATGAATGTTGTGGACCCAGTAAGACCCATGAAACTCAATTTTTCTTATCCAAGTATTGAGACACCTGGAATGGACCTGATAATCACATGGGCACTATCAAAATGATTTTCATAGCCTAGTCAATGTAAAATGAAGCTGATATGTAGGTGGAATATCCTAAATATTTAAGAAGGAAAATACATATTTTGAAAGGGGCTAGTTGAGTGATAAATGGAATGGCGTTGTATTAACTCACTACCCTTATCATATTCAAAGGAAATCCTCCTAGCTACCTTGTGTACCTAATTCATCCCTCTATCCATTTGAGGCACCTATTTTAGGCATGAATAAATTTGTGCCCTCAATTTCATGATGCTACAATGCTAGGGGTTAAGGTTTCACCATGCTACTATTAAGAATGAGGTTTTGGTTTCATTTTGACCATTGGATAGTGTAGAGACAAAGGAAAATTAGTTGAATAATAAAGGCATAATTCTAAGGGAAGAGACTAGTTCAAACTTTTAAATCTATGTTTTATGAGATATTTTTTCAACATATTTTTTTGTTGTAAATGCATGTCATTTGATGAATGTAGAAAAAATTCTAAATCTATTACAACCATATTTGATAAATTTTTTTCATGTTTACATATGAATTTTTGCAACTCATTGATACAAATAAGTCCGTGAAATTGGTAACACTACATCTTGATGCATCTAGATGCTTAGATCAATTGGTGTCTATTAATTTCTCTTGCATCTTTCTCCCTATTAGTTGTGACTCTATAGCCCTTGGATTAGAACCGTTCTAGCTCGTATTTGATTCAATAAAAAAAAAAAAAAACATTTGAAAGAAAAAATGATTAAACTAGTAATTCTAGTTTAGCCCTATTTTTTAGGTAATTCATGCTTCCACAACAAAATAAGGAATAAATTTGTGTGAATTGTTAACATTAGCTTATTTTCTGGATCATGTTCATTTCCTCCATCTTGCACTCATTGTAGTGTGATGAAATCAACTTATACAACTCTTTAAGATATCAAATTGTTCTTGGCCCAATGACAATCTGTGACTCAAGTCAATAAATTGGATTTAGTTATTACTATTTTTGGTTGTCCATTTTGTTTGTCAAACCTCTAGGAATACCCTCTTGAGTCTTTAAATAAAGAAAAAGGGATCCTAGGTCATAAGTGTAAAGAACCTAGGATGCAAAGGTGGCCTTTTTCCAAATTTCATTAGGATGTAGATCACAAGGTGAAAAGATTGACTTTTAGCCCTAATGGTGAGCCAATTAGAGCTAAATCTAAATCTAATGGGGGATTGGAATGGATTGGAAATATTTTGAAATGATTAGACTAATGATCTTATATGCCTTCATATTAAAAATGCAAGATCCTGACAACTAACAAATGGAAACAAAAGTTTGCAAGTGGATCTGGAAAGTGAAGAGGACAACAAACTTGCTAAAAAAAAATGGTTTTGATGTGCCTACAAGGAATCATTCACCCAATAGTGAATGTGTCTTTGTGTAGGCCCATCCTGCTCAATTTTCTCGATCCTCTAGTGCTGGATCCAAGCTTCTATTTTCCACCTGTAAATTTGTCGAAATGTCAAAAATGAATTTTGCAACTTAGTTTATATAGGTTGAAAAGAATGATGAAAACAACTGCAACAATACCAAATTTCTCTTCAAGATCTCTTAAATCCTTCTTCAATCTATAACATGCACATACATAAAGAGGGAAATTTTTTTGTACCATATAGGGGTTTTCCTCAGTCAAACCCTATGAATAGTGTTCCCACTTTCACAATGGAAATGACAATGATGAAAACCTTAATGGAAAGGAAGGAAATGATGAATGAACAATTTCTTGCAACTCACCACCCTTCAATATCCTCCTTGAAGGATTGATGACATACACATCACTTCAAGGGAATTTGATCTTGCTTGCTTGATTTTCTTGAATGCTTGAATGCATGAAGACCTGCAATACTTATTAGCCTTCACAAGACAACATGGACACACATAAAATTTGACATGATGTTAGGATCTTGATTGCTGATACAAATGACTGATAATGTTTCTCTTGAATGCTCTTGAAAATAATATTATCTCTTGAATGCTAGAAGGTGTGTGTTAGATTTGAAAATGATAAAAAGTCTAGGTATTTATAGGTGTTTATCCAATTTCCCAAAAAATAGATTCCAAAATCCAACACTTACAATTTGAATTTTGATCATTAAAATGCCACCGAAAATATTTTAATTTAGGTCCTGGCTCATAAAGGGGACCCATTCGCCCATGGGAAAATGGGCTTTGGCCCAAGTTTCTAGGACAAACATAATCCAAGGAAATTTAATTATTAAATGCATTTATTTAATGTCGGTTCTCCTTTTAGAAAATAGAAAGAATAAGGCTTTGGAATGCATAATTTAGAAAATTAGACTCTTAATTAAATACAATAAATTAAGGGACCCAAACATAGTGTGAAATTGTAAAGGTATGTAGTTTTTTACAATAATATAGCCCCCACTTTAGTGAGAGTATGAACTTACACTCAGACTCACACTAAAGTAGAGAAATATACGTCAAGAGGGGTCCAAGTGCACAAATGTTAGAAAGATAGGATGCTAAAGGATCAAGGGAAATGGCCAAGCCCCCGAGATCTAATATCCCATGGAAAAATAAAATATACACAAAGGAACACACATGTATTATATGATATGAAACAAGACAAGATACACAAACATACAATGTCAAAATTAATGTGAAAAAGGAAAAAAGGATGGAATATTAGGTTGTATTATGCTATGCATCCATAAGATATACTCACAAGGGCTAGTGAAGTTTGATATTCACTAGGTGAGCCCCCAAGGCAAGGATGAGAAACACACAATAGGTCTGCAAGGTGTGTACTCATAAAAAGGGAGGCATAAATGGGAAGGAAGCACTAGGTCTACAAGTGTGTACCCATTTGTCAAATTATACCAAAAGCTATACTGCCTGATACTTTGATAAGGTGCCACAAAAATGATCATTGCTTCATAAGGCTAGCAAGTTGCATTATGCTAGACACTCATGGAATATAATTGCTTCACAAGGCTAGAAAGTTATGTTAAGCTAGACACTTATGGAATATAGCTGCTTCACAAGGCTAATAAGTTGCATTATGCTAGACACTCATGTTAGATGCACATGACAAATGAGAAGGGGGGGTGAATCAATTGTATACTTAAATAATTCAAACCCTCAATATATATTCTAACCCTTATCAACCATTAAAACTTTATCATGCATTATCAGAATGTAAACATATGAAATAGTAATGCAAACACATCCAACATATAAGAATACAAAATTTAAGTGGAAAACACAAGAAGGGGAAAAACATGATGAGGATTAGCTCACATATATATGAATTGCAACACCAAATACAATTAGGCTCACTGCATAGAAAAATAAGGAACACTCACTTCTAAGAAGAAAGAAGATAGAATAAGATTATTACAAAGAGATTCACTATCTCAAGGAAATAGGAGAAATCCACCACTGAAACTTTGTACCATCTACAAATTTTGATTCATTGCTTCTAGTAACTTCAAGCACATTGAGAATGTAGACCCTTTCGCCCACTACATCAAAGTCATAAGAATTGAGATCACACTCAGATCACCACACTTAATCAAATTCACATCTTTCACACACATTTTATAGATCCACACACATATACAAAAATTAACCTTGCTTATATACCATTCACGAGCTAAAAAATCTCAATTTGATTAGCATTAATGAAATATATGCACCTAAAACATGCAACACCAAAATAGGTTGGCACCAAACACCTCCATGGTGGAAAGAAGTGAAGTATGAACACACCAAAGGTTAACTAGGACCCAAATATACATCACCATACTACACGATACATTCACAATCCACGGGGTACCTCCGCAAACAGAGCTAGCATGCCAAGTCAACCAAACTTGAACTAACACTACAAGTGACCACATACACACTTCTCCAGTTCATGTAGACCACATAGAAACACTTCACATCATCCACACAACATCTCATAATATTCCAACATCATCAAAATATTCTGCAACTCTACCACAACCACCTAAAACTGAGAACACCACTATTCTTTGTAACTAGACACACTACCACATAACATAACTTACGAACCAACCTTGTGGAACACCTCAACACCTGAAACCTCAAGGGAAGAAAGTTACAAATAATATAAGCATGTTCCCAAATCCATAAGACAAGAGACCTTACTATGAAGAAATGAAGAGCAATTTCATTTCTGATAGACAACCTTTTGTACAAAAAGATAAACTGTAAAACACAACTTTCACTATCGAATAATCCAAAACCTAAAACTCTAGATATAACACCTTTGAACAACTTTGATCATCATATCCAAACTGCACAAGCATATCTTCAACCATGAAGAAATATGGAGCACAGCATTGAACACACCTTTATCACTTCACACACTCTTTTATTCAAATTTTCTCAAAAGCTCTTGGAAACCAAGTGAACCAACTACAACTGCAACACTTACTCATTCCATACATCAATGACAACACTGATGATAACACCACAACATAGTGAAACACACACCAATAATCTCCCTAACCAAATCAAGCTTCCAACAAACTTTGCAACTGTACTATAGGTTGACAACAATGAAAACACCAACAACATTGTGTTGACATCAACGACAAAACCCAAACAACTCAAGATTCCAATAATCTCCCCCTTTATTATTGATGGCAACACCAAATCTCTAAAAAACCATCAATAATAAAAGCAATTCTAAATCAAGCAACACTCCCCTTGATTGGGGCATCTTTCACTTTTTGTACTCTCATTCTCTTGCTCCTGGACACTCTCTTCCCTTGTGGTCTTCAAACTATATTCTCTTCTGTACTACTCCTTTTAACTATGGTTTTTCAACTAACTCTCTCCCAAATGACTCTCTCTCCTATAATATTCCTCTAAACTATGGTTTTTCAACTAACTCTCTCCCCCTTTGACATCAATGGAAAAGGGCCATAGGCCTATCCAAATTTCCTTCCTACATTGAACTCTTTTGCTCTCCCCCTTTGACAACACTCAAAGGGCAACACCCGCACCTTTCACATATCATCTGCATACAAATTTTTCTTTTCTACTCTCTCTTCCTTTGACAATTGCATATATCATTACAACACCATCAAGAAATTGCACTCTCTTTATTGCACTCACCTTTTTGCACTTTCCCCCTTAGGGGCACAAAATATGCTCCATTTGACTTCACAAAACAATAGTACTACTACCTACTCCCCTTGAGAGGTAGCATCCAACATCAATCTAGGACCAAGAATATATCTTGAAATGCTTCCCAAAAAAATGCACACACTTATGCATCTAGTTGAAGTTAAGGGAAATAACCCTTAACTTCTTTCGAAGATACTCAAAAGTATCTTTAGGAAAATCCTTTGTAAAGATATCTACAACTTGATCTTTTATAAACACATACTCTAACTTCACCTCATTCTCGCAACCTTCTCTCTTAAGAAGTGATAACAAATCGAGATATTCTTTGTTCTTGAATGCATTACCCAATTCTTTTAAATAGTGATAGAACTTTTATTATCACATAAGATATAAATAGGTTCATCATATGATACTTCGATATCCTTCAATTTTTACTTCATCCACAACACTTGTGTACAAATGATTTTTCTGAAATATATTTTTCCTCTGTAGTAGATAATGACATTGAATCCTACTTCTTACTTAGTTGTGAAACTAATTTTCTTCCAAGAAAGAAAGTACCACCACTTGTACTTATTCTATCATCTATACATACTACCCAATCTGCATTTGTATATGAACTCAAGGATAATTCAGTATCCTTTGGATACCACAAACCAAAATTTGGAGTTTCCTTCAAGTATCTAAATATCCTCTTCATTGCTACAACATGAGATTCTTTGGTATCCTCTTGAAATCTAGCCACAAGATAGACTGAATGCATGATATTTGGTATAGTAGTAGTTAGGTATAATAGACCACCAATCACTGATCTATACTTGCTCTAATCAGCCTTAGGAGATTCATCATTTTTGCTCAACTTGCAACCAACAACCAAAGGAGTACATACCAGTTAAGAATCCTCCATTCCAAACTTCTTAAACATTTCCTTAACATACTTTGACTAAGAAATGAAAATACCTTTTTTCTAATTGATCGATTTGTAATCCAAGGAAGAAATTCATCTCCCCACACATTGACATCTCAAACTCTTTCTACACTTTCTCTAAAAAATTCTTGCACATACCATCATTTACTCCAAAGATAACATCATCCACATACACTACTACAATCAGGATTTGTTCTCCCTCAACCTTGAAGTAAAGGTTGTTATTTTCAATACCTTTCCTAAATCCTTTCTATAACAAATACTTATCTAACCTTGTGCATACCAAGCTCTATAGCTTGTTTGAGTCTATACAATGCTTTCTTCAATCTACAAACCATATCAACATCATCTAACAAATGAAATCCTTTTGGTTGTTCAATGTACACCTCTTCTTCCAACTCACCATTCAAGAATGAGGAATTTACATCCATCTAATAAACTTTGAAATCTTTGTGTTCCAAAATCTAGAAACATTCCAATAGCTTCCATTATAGCCATTGAAGCAAAAGTCTCCTCAAAATCTATACCTTCAACTTGTGAGTAACCTTTACACACAATTCTAGCCTTATTTATGACAAATTTTCCATCCTCACTCAATCTGTTCATGAAAAACCATCTAGTTCCTATCACATTCTTATTTTCCGGCTTGGGGACCAATTCCCAAGTCAAATTCTTCTCAATCTGTTCTAACTCCTCTTTCATAGTTTTGATCCAATTCTCATCTTTGCATGATTCACTTACTGATTTTAGTTCCACCTCAGAAAGTAAACAAAATTTTACCTGTTCTTCTGTCATAGTGGCTTTTCTCCTTGTCAACACACCTTTGCTCTTATCTCCAATGATCTGATCTTCAAAATGATTCTTCTGCAAAAACTTAGGAGTCTTAGGGATCTTTCTAGAGATTCTTCCTCTTCAACTTCCATATCTTTTCCTTTGTCTTCATCCTATTCTTCTTCACTACAAGGGGATTAATCAAATTCATATCCTTCTATTAGTACTAAACTCTATAGTGGTTCTTCATCCACCTTAACACTTGAACTTTAAACAATCTTCTTCAACCTTTTATTATTACTTCTTATAGAGTATCCAAGGAAGATTCCTTCACCATATCTTGCATCAAAATTTCCTAAGTTTTCTTCATCTCTTCTAATATAGAATTTTCTTCCAAAATTTTTGAAATACTTTACAATAGGAGGTTTATCATACCATAACTCATAGGGAGTCTTTGAACTATTCGCTCTTTCTTGATCTCTATTAAGAATGTAGGCTATAGTATAAATTACTTCTCTCCAATAGACATCTAGTAGATTGGCTTCCTTCATCATTTTCCTATTTGCTTCTTTAACTGTTTGGTTTTTCCTTTCCATAACTCCATTCTATTGAGGAGCCCTTGGGGTTGATAAATGCCTCTTAATTCCATAATCTTCACAAAAACTATTAAACTCATTAGAAGTGAACTCACCACCTATTTCACACCTTAAGCATAGACTTAAATGCTTTGAAATTATCTAGGGCTTCTGATTTTTCTTTAAGAAATGTTACCCAAGTCATTCTATAATAATCATCAATCAATAGTATGAAAAAGTTCTCACCATATGAGCTTCTTATTCTAGTAGGTCCACATAGGTTTGGTACCAAGGGACCTGTGGTAGAATATTATTTTGTATTGAACCTCTTCTTAGTCTACTTTCCAATTTAACATTCCTTGTAGATAACATTGATAGGCTTTGTTATCCTTGGAAGATATCTCACAACATTAGTAGAACTTATCTTCACTAGGCTATCAAAATTGATGTGACCTATTCTTTTATGCCATAGCCAACTTTCATTAATTTGAGACATAAAGAACTTTTCATCACTACCTTTGAGATGATAACCATTACCTTCTATCCTTGTTCCAACAACAACCAGAGTACCAGGTCTTCCTTTTCTGATTTCACAACCACCATCCTAAAACACAAGATTATATCCTCTGCTACACATCTATCCTACACTTAGAAGATTATGTCAGAGACTCTTGAAATAAATAACATCATCTGTTTTATGTTTTCCATCAAAACTAATTGAACCTTTTCCACAAATCTTAGCAGATGTATTATCACAAAACATAACAAGATCAACATCATACTTTTGAAGTTTAACAAACTTAATCTTATCACCTGTCATATGATTTGAGAATACACTATCAATTATCCAGTAATTCCTATCTTCTCTTGCATGAAAAGTAGTCACCATAGTTCCTTCAATGTTGTGACTTGTTACCATAGCACTTTCCTTCACATATCTTTCAGAATTAGTAGAATTAGTTCCAAATTTTAGAGCCATGAACAAGCATTCATCACTATCCCCATCAGGATAGTCAGATTCTTCATCATCAGATACACCATTGTCTCTTTAAATAATAACTCCTCTTGAGAAATTTTTCTTTATGATCCTTAGTTTTGTCATTTGAAACTTTGATTGGACATTTAGAAGCATAATGACCTATCTTTGCACAATTGAAACATTTGAAAGGTATCTTACCTTTTTATTTTCTAGTGCCCTTTTTCAGTCTCCTTACAAATTTTTCTTCCACCTCATGAAGATCATCTAGATCTGATTCGTCATCCTTTTCTATTTTGAAGACTCTAAAGGTAATTTCTTTACTTGTAGTATCTTGACCAAACTCTCTCATTTCAAAAGAATTTAAAGCACCATATATCTTATCTCTAGAATAATTATTCAAATTTTGAGCTTCCTCAATAGTAGAAACTTTAGAGCTATAAGATTTAGGAAGAGTTCTTAATACCTTTTTCACAACTTCTCTTTCCTCCAGCTTTCCACCAAGACCATTGATGGCATTGGCAAGTTCATCAACTTTGAGCATGTAGGCTATAATATCTTCATCTTCAAAAATCCTTAGGGTTTCAAATTTGGCTTTGTAGTTCTGCATTTTGCTTTCTCGAATTTATCATCTCCTTCATAAATGCTCTCCAACTTTGTCCAGACTTCTTTAGCAGATTTCAGACTTATCACTTTTCCAAGATTAGAATTAAAAAGACCACTCAAGATCACATTTATCGCTTTAGCATTGTGTTCATTAATCCTTGATCTCATCATCACTTGTCAGACTTGAAACATGCATAGTATATCCTTTTTCAATTGATTACCAAACACCAAAACTAAGAGAGACCATAATAGACTCCATCTTGGCTTTCTAGTAAGCATAATTCATTCCATCAAACATAGGAGCCTTGATACCCTTTTTGTGCACCATTTGGATCTACCTCAAGTGGTTAAGCTTCTTCTAGAAACCACAACTTTGATACCAATTGTTAGATGCATAAGACAACTGAGAGGGGGGTGAATCAGTTGTATACTTAAAACATTCAAACCCTCAATATCTTTTTAAACCCTTATCAACCATTAAACCCTTACCATGCATTAGCCGAAAGTAAACATATGAAACAGTAATACAAACACATCCAACATAAGAACACCAAATTTACGTGGAAAACCCAAGAAGGGAAAAATCATGGTGAGGATTAGCTCAAATATATATGAATTGCAACACTAAATACAATTAGGATCACTGCCCAGAAAATGAAGAAAGGTTCACTATCGAGTGGCTCACTACCAAGAAGAAAGAAGCTAGAAGAATACTATTACAAAGAGATTCACCATCTCAAGGAAACAAGATAAATCCACCACTAAAACTTTGCACCATTTGCAACCTTTAGCTCACTGATTCTAGTAACTTCAAGAACACTGAGAATGTAGACCCTTCTACCCACTACATCAGAGTCATAGGCATTAACCTCACACTTAGATCACCACACTTAATCAAATTCACATCTTTCACACATATTATACAGATACACACACATCTCAAATAATTAACCTTGCTTATATACCATCCATGACCTAAAAAATCTCAGTTAGGTCAATCTTAATGAAGTGTATCCACCCAAAACATGCAACACCAAAATAGGTTAGCACCAAACACCTCCACGGTGGAAAGAAGTGAATTATGAACACACCAAGGGTTAATTAGGACCCAAATATTCATCACCATGCTACATAATACATTCACAATCCATGAGGTACCTCTAAAAATAGTGCTAGCATGCCAAGTTAGCCAAATATGAACTAAAACTACAAGCGATCAGATACATGCTTCTTCAAGTCACAAAAAACACATAGCAACACTTCAAAAAATCCACACATCTTATAATATTCCAAACATAATTAGAATATTTTGGAACTTTTCCACAACCACCTGAAACTAAGAACACCATTATTTTGTGCAACCAGACACACTTCCACAAAACACAACTTACTAGCCAACCTTGCAAAACACCTCAACACTTGAAACCTCAAGGGAAGGAAGTTACAAAAAATATAAGAATGTTCCCAAATCCACAAGACAAGAGACCTTACTACAAAGAAATGTAGAGCAGTCTCATTTTTCCTAGACAACCTTCTATATAGACAAACAAACTATCAAACACAAATTTCACTGTCAAACGATCCAAAACTTGAAAATTTGGATATAACACCTCTAATAATCATATCCAACCTGCACAAGCATATCTTCAACCATGAAGAAATGCAAAGCATAAAACTGAGCACACCTCTATCACTCTGCACACTCTTTTATCCAAATTTTCTCAAAAGCTTTTGGAAACCAAGTGAACCAACTGAAATTGCAACACTTAATCATTCCATACATCAATGCCAACACTGATGAAAGCACCGGAACATATTGCAACAGACACCAACAATCTCCCTAACCAAATCAAGCTTCCAAAAAACTCTACAACTATATTTTAGGTTGACAACAATGACAACATCGGAAAAATTGTGTTGACATCAATGAAAACACCCAAAAAACTCAAGCTTCCAACAACTCATGGATATAACTGATTCACAAGGCTAGAAAGTTGCATTATGCTAGACCCTCATGGAATACATGGAACCACTAGCAAGCAAGTTGTATTATGCTCGATGGCCATGAGTATGAAAAGGTAAACAATCAAAATAATCATAGGTATTTTACTTAATGTATAGAAGGTCACACCTTAGGGAATATCACACTTGAAATCACCACAAAGAGAGGACTAACCAAGGAATAAAATATTCACATCTTAGAGAATACTAAACATATCATTACCGCCAAGAGGAATGTCATATGCCAAGAAAAGATCACACTCTTGTAGGACATAAAGTCTAATATCACCACAAGGAAGACACGTCTCATGAATTAAGAGGACCACACTTTGGTTGATAAGGTCACACTTCCTAGGATATGCATAGTATCATCACTAATAAGAGACCATGCAAACAATGATTGGGGGACTATATTCCCCCCTTAAAATATCAACATACTTTCTATGTTGGGATTTTAAGGAGAAAGAGGGGAAGAGGGTATCCTTGAAAAGAAAGAAAGCCTCCCCAAAACAAGTTATCCTTGCCCCCAAGCTTAGAGACAAGGAAAACTACACCAAGGACCATCATGTTGCTTCCATGAAAATATGGTTTCACCTAAGATTGTACCACCATGAATGGAAATTATCAAGACACATAAAGCTACAAATGACACATAGTGATAAGCAACATGATAGGATGAAGACCATTATTGATTAGAGGAAATAGGTACATAAACACATGGAAGAGCACCACAACCCTTAAGTTGTATTTTATTACTCAAGGACTTACATTCATTTGTAGAATGACGATGCATTCAATGATATGCACAAAATGAGATTTTTTGTAGAATTTCTTTCATGTTATTAGAGAGGAATTGGAGGGAGAGTAATTTGACGGGCTTTGAGAAGCCTTGACAAGATATTATCTTGATCAATAGTAAGGGAAATTTCTTTCTCTTGTGAAGAATCACTTGCCTTCTTATTACAAGAGGTCATACATTACTTTAGATGATAAAGCATTAGATGAAGATGGAGATGAAGGTTGGAAACCTAGACCCTACTTGGAAAAGTACGGTATAGAATTCAATTGAATCCTATCATTTTATTTCATGTTAGAAATAATTTTTCATCCAAGACCATAACATGCTTCCAAATTAGATGAATAGATTTTATCTACATGCTTCTAAGAAATATTGGCTTCTTCCTGAGCACACAAATCCTTTTTAAGTTTTTTAAAGTTACACATCTTCCTCTTATGGGGACGAGAGTTGAAGAGCCCCCATCACCACCATGGGGTGATGTTGTTGATGTAGAACTAGGTTAAGAAAATGAAACATAGGATTGTGTTGGTTTAGATTGTGAGATTTTGTACTCTCCCATAAAGGAGGGCGTAAAATCTAATGAACCCCAATCATCCCCAAAAAATATGTTTGAGGATTCTTTGGACTTTGAGGGAAAGATTTGAGAACCTAACAACCCACAATCATTGGCTAAGATTTTTGTTGTAGGTGAAATAAAATTACCATCAACTTGTATAGGTTCTACCTTTGAAGTTGGAATCAAAGTACTAAGAAATTTGGAAGTGTTATTATTATCTTGAACTTGTCAACTTTTTTCATTTGCTTTAACAATGCATATCCTGTTGTTATATTCAAACTTCATCTCATGGTGAAGAGTAGATGAGACTCATTTCATGGCATGAATCCATGGTCTCCCTAGGATAAGTTTGTATGAAAGGGTCCCTGGCATGATATGTATAGGGGTAGGAAAAACCATAGTCCAACCTTGATGGGTAATGTGATAATTCCTAATTATTTCTTATTAAAATTATCAAAGCCACAAATATTAACATCATTAGGTTCTATAAGATTCTTGTCCACACCAATTTTATCTAGGAGATCAATGCTACAAACATTAAGACCCACTCCATTTTCTATGAGAGTATGCCTACCTCTAGTTTCATTAATGATCACCTTCATTATTAAGGCCTCATATTTATTTTGGATCTCAAGTGAGGGTAATTCATGTTGATGGAATGTGATATCTGACTTTGTCACTTGCATACAATAAAATGAGGTAGCTATATCATTTGGTTTAACAAAATATTGGACATCAGTCTTCTACAAAACCTCTTGAGCATCTTAGTGTATGTAGGTGATGTTTGAATCAAATCCCAAAAGGGGGATGTTTATCGGAGTATGAAAAAGTTTCTCAACAAGATTATACTCTTTACCACTACATTGAGAAATGTTATATGTGTGAGACATTGTGTAATAATTTGGTTGTTGCAACACATGCTTACTAGTTAATTTCCTTGCAAAGTTAAAGATATGGCCAAGGGGTTTAAGAGGTCCTATAATGGGAGGCGACTTATGAGGTGCACTCATTAAAGGAACTCCAATTGTCAATTGTGTGTTCAAAATATCAGTGAATTTGACTTCTTGTTGATGATCTTCTATCGAGGGGGAATCTAAGATGAAATTAGCATGTTCATCTAAGAAATCCATCTTGTCATATTTATGCCCAACAATATCTTCTCAAGTAGGAGAGGTAGGGGGAGAGAAACAAACAAGATTCTCATGATGCTCAAGGATTGTATCTTCTAACACCAAGATACCTTCGTCAGAAATAGGAGAGATATCAGGAGAAGAACAACTATGATTGTCATTATTGTCAATGATTGCATCCTCTTGTATCAAAACATCCACACAAATGGGAGATATATTGGGAGATAAATAAAGACTAGGCAAAGTGATATTAAGGAATGTGTCAATGATTTCATCTTCTTCTGCCATAATATCTTCCCAAATGGTAGAAGTGTTAGAGAGGTACAAACAAGATTCTCATGACAGTGAATGAGTGGGTCTTCTAACACCAAGGTACCTTCTTCACAAGGAGGAGAGGAATTGGGAGAACAATTATGATTGTCATGATTATCCATGATTGCATTCTCTTGCACTAACATTATCACAAATGGAAGAGATATTAGGACGGTAACTAACATGCTTGTTAATGATTTCATTTCTTTTCCTTAGATTATTCTCATAAGTAGGGAGATTACAATCATACAAGCCATGTGATACCCTATGAAAACCATATGCTCAAAAAGGAAACATGCCTCTACTTGCCTTATGAATTTTTCAATGTTTTGTAACAACCTAAGGTTATGAATTGCAAAAATGAAAGCTATTTTTCCCAAACTATGCAATGCTTCAAAAAATGTAAACAATTGTCCTATAGATCTAATGATTTTCAATATTGAAATGCACCATTTTTTCTTCCAAATTTGTAACAAATCAAGCAAAATGACACCTTTCTTGCATATGCAATAACAATTTTCCAGAAATTCAAATCAGACAATTGCAAGAAAAAATGGACTAATAATATAGAGACAAAAGGCTATGCAAAAGCTGTTTGAGACACCTATACAAGGGCAGGGTTGCCCGAGGGTGAATGGGTCTTTGTACAGGGTTTTGAAAACTGAAAATTTGAAGTTTTATGTTGTTTAATGTTTCTTTCTCTAGTTACAAAAAGGTTAATCAGTGACCGTTTTTCTAGTTTTTGCTCAATGTAGGACAAGGTAATGCCAAATGCAAGTGTGAAACAAAGGTGATTTTTTTTGGATAATTTTTTAATGCAAATTTTAGATCTAAAATGCAATAATTTACTGATTTTAAGATGTCAACCTGAAAATGATGATTTTGATGCAATTTTTGAAACAACACTATGCAACTATTTTACTTGTTTTTGGACTAAAATGAAAGATGCAATTTACATGCAATGAACAATTTCAGTTTTTTAACCACTTAACGAATGTAAATTAAATGTAAATCTAATCTAAATATGACTCTAATGTAATCTATAATGTAATATGTGGTACAAAATTTATGATACAAAGATGAAATCCTAAATGAGAAATGCAAAGCAATGCAAGGAAAAACCTAGATCTAGGGTTTGAAAAACTCCTAATTTTAGAAAGTTTACAGTGTTAACATGCCAGGTTCACCAAAATGAAATAAATAAAAAGGGATCTAGGTCCCAAGTGTAAAGAACCTAGGATGTAAAGGTGGCCATTTTCCAAATTTCATTAGGATGTAGATCATAACGTGAAAAGATGGACTTTCAACCCTAATGGTGAGCCAATCAGACCTAAATCTACCTCTAATGGGGGATTGGAATGGATTGGAACTATTTTGGAATGATTAGACTAACGATCCTATATTGCTTAATATTAAAAATGCAAGATCTTGACAACTGACAAATGAAAACAACACTTTACAAGTGGATCTAGGAAGTGCAGAGGGCAACAAACTTGCTCAAAAAATTAGGTTTTGATGTGCCTACAAGGAATCATTCGCCAATGAAAAATGTGTATTTGTGCAAGGGTATTGTTCAATTTTTTGGGTCCTCTGGTACTGGATCTGAGCTTCTGCTTTCTACCTAAAAATTTTCCAAAATGTCAGAAATGAATTTTATAACTTAGTTTTCGTAGGTTGGCAGGAATGATGACAAAAAATGCAACAATGCAAAATTTCTCTTCAAGATCTCTTCAATCCTTCTTCAACCTATAACCTACACATACAAAAAGAGGGAAAAATGTTTGTGCCATATAGGATTTTGCCTCAGTCAAACCCCATGAATAGTGTTCCCACTTTCACAATGGCAATGCCAATGTTGAAAACCTTAATGAAAAGGAAGGAAATGATGAATGAACAGTTTGTTGCAGCTCACCACCCTTCAATAGCCTCCTTGAAGGATTGAAGACATACACATCACTTTAAGGGAATTGGATCTTTCCTACTTGATTTCCTTGAATGCTTGAATGCATGAAGACCTACAAAACTTGTTAGCCTTCACAAGACAACATGAATACACATAAAATTTGACATGATGTTAGGATCTCGATTGCTGCAACAAATGACTGATAATGATTCTCTTGAATGATCTTGACAATAATATTTGCTCTTGAATGCTAGAAGGTGTGTGTTAGATTTCAAACGATAAAAAGACTAGGTATTTATAGATGTTTATCTAATTTTCCTGAAAATTAGATTCTAAAATCCGACACTTACAATTTGAATTTTGATCATTAAAATACCACCAAAAACATATTTTAATTTAGGTCTTGGCTCATAAAGGGGCCTCATTCACCCATAGGTGAATGGGTCTTCGCCCAAATTTCTAGGACACACATAATCTTAAGAAATTTAATTATTATATGCATTTATTTAATGTTGGTTCCCCTTTCAGAAAACATAAAGAATAAGGGTTTGGAATGCATAATTTGGTAAATTGGAATCTTAATTAAGTCTAATAAATTAAGGGACCCAAACATAGTGTGAAATTGTAAAGGTATGCAATTTTCCACACTACAAGTTTAAGTTGAGATCAAAGAGTAGGAGAGGAAAATCACTCTTGTAGATTTAACCTTCAACTCTCCATGGTTTATGGATGATTATATTTCACTTTCATGATGAAAACCTTGTCCTTGAAAGTAACATTTTGTTCTATGAAGTGAAGCAATAATTTTGGTATCGAAAAATAGAAATGGAGTGCGTGAGCAGGAAGAGGAGTGGGATGGGGATTTTGAAATCCTCAGATGTAGATGGAAATGATGGCTCTGAATTAGATGATGATGATGATGCTTGGATGCTCTCTCTTTGTTAGGTGAAAATTATGTAATCCCTTTAACATATTACAAAACTTGATTTCAGCCACAACTATGTGAGATACAATCTCTCCTCTCAAAAAGGGGAGGCACCCTTCTTACTGCTTATTGAAGCTAAGTAAAACTAAGTATTCACAATGTTGTATACTATGATTAAGAGATGGTGGTGTGTCATATTCATAATTCTCTCTTTTTTCAGAGAACATGTTTTACAATGCTTCACGGTTTTAAGTTCCCGATTCAATATAACTTCAAACTAAAAAAAAAACATTAATTATGATATTCTTATCTTGTTGAAGCAAAGACCAATAATACCAACATAGTAACAATAAATGATAAAACAAGAAAACTCACAAAGGCACAAAGTCATTTCGTAGCTTTCACCAATGAATTCTTTGAGATATATAACCAGTGTTGTATTAGAAGCATAAAGTCTTCTAGATACTCCATGATAGATCCATGAAAAGCATGAAAAAATACAAGCACAAAGTCTTGTAGAGAGTTCACCAACAACATTCAATCAAATAACATAAATTCGAATAAAAGAGTGTAGCACAAATTTTACATGGATTTACTCAAAGCCCTTTAGATCTCAATCACTAATCACTACCGATCTCAATCAAACCCAAAAGATAATTGATTCCAACACAAATTTTGGTATGCAAATTTCTTCTTTATTGATAAAAATAGATACACAAAGATGAACACCAAGTTTCATGTATTTTCTTCTCAAAATGGGTAGCACTCCATTGCAAAAGATAAAAGATAAAACATTACAATAGAATCCTCTCTTATTTATAGATGGAAGGGAGAGAAAATTTAGGAAAATTAAAAGAGCAAATCTAGGAGAAAATCTAGGAAAATTTGACCTAACTAGTTGACTTATTCAAAAATGTTGTCCATATTTAAAAAAAAACATATTTGTTTATGTGTGATTACATTTGTCAAAATGACATGTAAAATGTCAAAGACTATTTACATAAAGCATGAAAAATGCCAAAACTATCTAACACTAGAGACTCAAAAAGTCTTTATGGTTCCTTGCATTAGGTGTGAAAGTCTTCGAATTTCTTCATTGTCTCTTGCAAGAATTTCTCATCCGGACCGATTGTATAATAAAAAATGGTATGAACTCTTGTGATTGATCTTCTCGCATATGAGCAAATTTTCTTGCATCCATCCAGATTTTACTTGAGATTGTCTAGAGCAAGCTGTACATCACATATGGCATTCATTGAAGCCTTTGAAAAATATTTGTCTTCAAATTCTTCTTGAATCATTGATGCAAACTTCTTTGAAAATCTAAAACATGGGAAGAAATTTCTGATTGTACTTTAGAGCCTTCTTGCTTGGTGATAGGCAGGAGCTTGATCAAAACTACTTTGAAATCTAGGCACAAGAGATTAGAATGTATGCAAGAGTAGGCTTAACAATTCTGATGCAAAGGTAGGAAAAACTAAGGTTTTAGCATGGGGTATTGCACTTCAGATGTAATTACTCAAATTTTTAAGACACTGCATATTAGATGTAAATCCAAGAAATTTCATGGATTTGGGAAGCTTAAATGTGATGATGGAAGAGAACGGAGTGAAAGTGAGAAAAATAGCAAATGAATTTTAGAAATGGAGTGAGAAAAATTGAGCGAAGCGGGTGAAATGGAGCTCAAAATGCATTTTTGGATGATTTTTGAATGTTCAGTGAAAAACTATTTTTTGTGCAAGGGCGCTGAAAATCAGCGCTCCAACATCTTGAAAGTTCTATCTTTTATGTAATAGCACTAAAAATCCTCGCTCTTACATCTTGGAAGATCTACATATTATGAACAATCGTTGAAAAACAACGCTTTGAAATGTTTTGGAAGGAAATTGTATTTTGTGTAAAAGCGCTAAAAAACAATGCTTAAACAACACTTTTACATTTTGAAGGACTTGGGTAGTTTCATGTCAAAGCGATAAAAAATAGAGCTTTTACATGTCATATGTAAAAGCGGTGAAAATCAGTGCTTCTACATGTGGGAAGGACACTTGAGTGTAAGAGTGCTAAATAACTAAGCCTTTACATGTCATATGTAAAAGCGATGAAAAACAGAGCTTCTACATGTGACTTGAGACTTGAGATGCAGAAACGCTAAAAAACAACACTTTGACATTTCACATGTAAGAGAAAAAACAATCGGTGCTCCTACATGTGACTTGAGATTTGAGATGTAGAATTGCTAAAAGACAGTGCTCCGACATTTCACATGTAAGAGTGAAAAAATTCAGCACTCCTACATGTGACTTGAGATTTGAGATGCATAAGCGCTAAAAAATTGCGCTTCGACATTTCACATGTAAGAACAAAAAAAACCAGTGCTCCTACATGTGACTTGAGATTTGAGATGCAGAAGCGCTAAAAAATAGCGCTCCGACATCTCACATGTAAGAGTGAAAAAAATCAGCGCTCCTACATGTGATATGTAAAAGCGTTAAAAAACCTTGCTCTTGCATGTTGTAGAAAATGACTAAGGCATTAAATATGCAAGAGCACTAAAAATCAGAGCTCTTGCATGAAATATGTAAAAACGGTGAAAAACAGAGCTCTTTGATGTGCAAAAATTTTTCTAACTCCCAAAACTGAATTTTCACAACTTGGTTTAAAATGCGAATTTTAACAAACTAACAAAGGTTAATGCTCATAATGAATTTTTTAGGATGTGGAACCAAACACGAGGACCAATGCAACTTGCCTCATTTTGCATGCTTAGAGTATGTGGGCTACGAAATAAACAAGTTTCATAGGGGTTATCCCACGAATTGAGCACGTTGAATTCAAGGATAACAACTGGCTCTAGTTGAGGAGATTCCTTTGATCATTCTTTGAAATGAATGAAGGGAGAAGAAATCCAAAATCCAAGTGTCTTTATCCATCCATTGGGAAACAAAGTCGAGCATGACTGACACAACAAATCTATGAAAACAAGACACAAACTTATGCAAATGCACTTATTGAAAAGGTAAAAACCTACCTAATTAAAACTAGCCATCAATGAAACCTTCTCAAATAAAACCATTCACAGGTTCAAAAAAATAGATGCCTTTCTTCAACAGCTTGCAATGCCTTCCATGATCATTAGCAGCTACATGTAAATGAAGTATAGGCACTACTTCTTGAAAGAGATGAAAAAGTTTAGCTAGCTCTGAAAATAAGATATATTGCTGCTCCAAAATGAATCATTGAATTCAGATTGCTCTTGTGCATCTACAGATACATCTTTAGTTGCATTCTCAAGTTTATCTTCATGCTCAGGTACAAGTGGAACCTCTATCTTCCCATTGTCCTCCAACCAAGCAAGATGTCTTATGGTACATCCCCTTGATTGGTCAAAGATTGAATGCTCCTTACTAGTTGCTACTTGAATAACTGATTCATCAACCATGGAAACCTCATGCTGATCGGAATGATCTCCTTCATGTGATTCAGATGAAGATATGACTGCACTCCATACTTCAGTATGTTTTTTTCCATCTTCAGACTTGGGAAAATATGAATTATTAATAAGAAGGTCCTCATTATGCCTTAGGGAAGTTCTTTTATGCAACACATGTTCAAGTTCATGACCTCAAAAAACATATGCATTATTTTAAACTTGACTGAGACCTTTGTGCATGTCCATGTTTTCAGATTTCAAGACAAGATTGTCTTCATTCACTTGAACTTCAGCAAAATGACTTTCATCTTTTTGCTTTTCATTAATGACATTCTAGGACTGCATAAACCAGAATTGGGAGTTGCTAGCTATGTCTGCTTCCTTTTCTCGAAAGAGAATAGTGAGATCACTTGGATTGGAGTCAAGATGCTTCGATACTACTTTTACGAATGGTGCCTTAAGAGAAAGCCTCTTCAGAGGTGAAGATAACTTGTGTTGATTCCCAACAACAAAATTATGAGCAACATTTGAAAGTGGCCTCCTTGGTATGTCCTTGTGAGGCACAAAAAAAACACCTTGAGCTAGTTGATTTTTGAGGACAAGTAGCTCATTTGAAAACCTTTGAATCATAGGATTTGTCCTTGTGATGGAATAAAATAACTCCAAAGAAGGGATTTCTTCAAATTCATTTGATTCAATTCTTATTTTCCCAACAAGAATGAGATCATCCTCAATTTCTATTGCCAATGTCTACACAACTGCAAGAGTAGCTAGGGCTGCTCTTCTCAATAAGAAACTAACCTTAGGCACTTGAGAATTTACAAAGAAAAATTTCAAATTCTTAGCTATAGGTTGAGCAACAATTAGAATCCTTTGTGTCAACTTGTTGAAGTGAGCCAACAAAGCATGAGTGTCTTTAGGAGGTTTGAACCTTTCTTCAAACTTGGCTATGAGAGTTTCCTAGTTTGTGATGGTACGTGGCACTAGATGATAAAACCAATCTTCAGTGACACCTTGGATGGTCTCCACAAATAACCTTACATATAAATCTTCATGTTCAACACCATGAACTCTACAAGCAATGTAGAAAGCAACAACGTGCTCATCAGGATGTTGTTGTCCATCACTAAAGAACTTGTGAAAGTTCTTCCGTAAGCCTTCAAGAAAATCACATAGGGGTAGAGCTAGACTCAACAGACCAAAAGCATTCCCCCAAGGACCTTGAGCAGCCATTTACATGTCCTTGGTGAAAGCTTGAAAAACTTACAAGAAAATAAATTACAATGAAAAAGGACATGGGTATACTTCAAATGAAAGCATGAGGCTTTTGAATGCATATCATGTCCCTAGCATAATCACCAAAAAACTATTGGGTGAAAATTATGTAATCCCTTTAAAAGATTACAAAACTTGATTTCAGCCACAACTATGTGAGATACAATCTCTCCTCCTCTTAGAAAGGGGAGGCACCCTTCTTACTGCTTATTGAAGCTAAGTAAAACTAAGTATTCACAATAAAGTACACTATGATTAAGAGATGGGGTTTTGTCACATTCATAATTCTCTCTTTTTTCAGAGAATATGTTTTACAATGCTTCACGGTTTTGAATTCCTAATTAAATATAAATTCAAACCAAGAACAAAGCAGTAATTATGATATTCTTGTCTTGTCAAAGCAAAGACCAAGAATACCAACATAGTAATGATAAATGTTAAAACAAGAAAACTCATGAAGGCACAAAGTCATTTTGTAGCTTTCACCAATGAATCCTCTGAGATATATAACCATCATTATATTAGAAGTACAAAGTCTTCTAGATACTCCACGATAGATCCATGAACATCATGAACAAATAAAAGTACAAAGTCTTGTAGAGAGTTCACCAACAACATTCAATCAAATAACATAAATTTGAATAAAAGAGTGTAACACAAAGTTTACATGGATTTAATCAAAGCCCTTTAGGTCTCAATCACTAATCATTTCCAATCTCAATCAAATCCAAAAGATAATCGATTCCAACACAAAGTCTGGCATGCAACTTTCTTCTTTATTGATCAAAATAGATACACAAAGATGAACACAAATTTTTATGTATTTGCTTCTCAAAATGGGTAGCGCTTCGTTGCAAAAGATAAAAGATAAAACATTACAATAGAATCCTGTCGTATTTATAGATGGGAGAAGAGAGAAAATTTAGGAAAATTAGAAGAGCGAATCTAGAAAAATTTGACCTAACTAGTTGACTTATTAAAAAAAATTGTCCATAATTTTAGGAGAACATATTTGTTTACATGTGATTACATTTGTCAAAATGACATGTAAAATGTCAAAGACTATTTACATAAAGCATGAAAAATGCCAAAACTATCTAACACTGGAGACACAAAAAGTCTTTATGGTTCCTTGCATTGGGCACGAAAGTCTTCATATTTCTTTATTGTCTTCTACAAGAATTTCTCATCTAGACCAAATGTGTAATCAATAATGGTATGAACTCTTGTGATTGATCTTCTCACAGATGAGCAAATTTTCTTGCATCTATCCATATTTTACTTGAGATTGTCTAGAGCAAGCCATACATCACATATGGCATTCATTGAAGCCTTTGAAAAATCTTCGTCTTCAAATTCTTCTTGAACCATTGATGCAAACTTCTTTAAAAAATTGAAACATGGGAAGAACTTTCTAATTGTACTCCAAAGCCTTCTTGCTTGGTGAAAGACAAAAACTTGATCAAAATTGCTTCGAAATCTATGCACAAGATATCAGAATGTATGCAAGAGTAGGCTTAACAATTCTGATGTAAAGGTAGGAAAAACTGAGGTTTTAGCATGCAGGGGTATTGCACTTCTGATGTAATTACTCAAATTTTCAAGACATTGCATATTGGATGTAAATATGAGAAATTTCATGGATTTGGGAAGCTTGAATGCGATGATGGAAGAGAATGGAGTGGAACCGAGAAAACTAGAAAATGGATGTGAGCAATGGATCGAGAAAAATTGAGCGAAGTGGGCGAAACAGAGCTCGAAATAGATTTTTGGATGATTTTTGAACGTTCAGTGAAAAACTATTTTTTGTGCAAGGGTGCTGAAAATCAGCGCTCCAGCATCTTGAAAGTTATGTATTTTATGTAATAGCACTGAAAATCCCCACTCTTACATCTTGGAAGATTTGCATATTATGCACAAGCGCTCAAAAACAATGCTTTGACATGTTTTGGAAGGAAATCGTATTTTGTGTAAAAGCACTAAAAAACAACGCTTCAACATATCACATGTCAAAGTGATAAAAAATAACACTTTTACATTTTGAAGGACTTGGGTAGTTTCATGTCAAAGCAGTAAAAAATAGAGCTTTTACATGTCATATATAAAAGCGGTGAAAATTAGCACTTCTGCATGTGGGAAGGACACTTGAGTGTAAGAGCGCTAAAAAATTGAGCCTTTACATGTCATATGTAAAAGCAGTGAAAAACAAAGCTTCTACCTGTGACTTGAGATTTGAGATGCAAAAGCGCTAAAAAAGAATGCTCCGACATTTCACATGTAAGAGCGAAAAAAATCAGCGCTCCTACATGTGACTTGAGATTTGAGATGAAAAAGCGCTAAAAAAAATGCTTTGACATTTCACCTGTAAGAGCGAATAAATCAGTGCTCCTACATGTGACTTGAGATTTGAGATGCAGAAGCACTAAAAAATAGCGCTCCGACATTTCACATGTAAGAGAGAAAAAAATTAGTGTTCCTACATGTGACTTGAGATTTGAGATGCAGAAGCGCTAAAAAATAGTGCTCTGACAATTCACATGTAAGAGCGAAAAAAATTAGTGCTCCTACATGTGATATGTAAAAGTGCTAAAAAACCCCAATCTTGCATGTGCCAAAAAATGACTAAGGCATGAAATATGCAAGAGCGCTAAAAATCAGAGCTCCTGCATGAAATATGTAAAAGCAGTGAAAAATAGAGCTCCTGCATGAAATATGTAAAAGTGATGAAAAACATAGCTCTTGCAAGTGCACAAAATTTTCTAACTCCCAAAACTGAATTTTCACAACTTGGTTTAAAATGCAATTTTTTTACGAACTAACAAAGGCTAATGCTCAGAATGAATTTTTGAGGATGTGGAACCACACACGAGGACCAATGCAACTTGCCTCATTTTGCATGCTTAGAGTATGTGGGCTACAAAATAGACAAGTTTCATAGGGGTTATCCCACAAATTAAGCATGTTGAATTCAAGGATAACACTCTTTTAGTGGGGACACCTAATTTTACTGTGGCTTTGGTTCATTTTTTGGAATTTAGTGTGTGGTCTGGTTTGTCTGTGGCTGGGAGGTTTTTGGAGAGTTTTTGGCTATCCTTTGACTCTGGATGGCATGTCGGGTCTATTGTTGAGTTTTATTGTTTTTCCTACTTTCTACTTCCTTTTTGCGCAGGCTCTCCTTGCTTGCTCTTGGTGTCGTTCTGTGGGGTTGTTGTGGAGTGGCGTTGGCTATTGTTTTTGGCATGGGATGCACCGTTGTGGATCTATTTGTTGTTGGTGTCCTTTTGAGACACTGTGGATTGGTGTTGGGTGTTGCCGTTTTCTTGCTAGGGAGCTATGTTTTGGGTCTGGCTGCTGCATTCACCCTATGGGGTTTTTCCCAGATCCTCCTAGCTAGGAGCTCTTGATGATGGGTTGTTTGAGGATTTTGGTGGCTTGATCTCAAACCTTGATTGGCATGTAGTGTTGGAAGTAGTTTTTTCTTGCAGCGCCTTCTCTCCTCTTTCTTTTTCTATAGGTTTTCCTAGTTTTTGTTAGAGTAATTGGTTATTTACTTGATTAATTAAACAATATTTGTTTAATAAATTAAAATTCCCTTTTATCTCTTTTACACTTAAGCTAACATTAGGTGCATAATAATTAATTATTAATGTGCAAGCCTAGGGTTTTCCTTTTTAGGGTTTTTTGACCTATATGTGGTTGAAAACTTCTCTTTTGTATTATTATTCTTTTCACACATTGGTGAATACAGAGCTCCACATCTTTGAGCATTTTATTGTTTTTTTGTGTTGCTTCTCTTTGCTTCTCCCTGTAACAGGTATTCTTAGCTTGCAGAGATCACTAGGCTCCTATGAAGTTGTATTTTGTCAACTTCTATATGGTATTAGAGCTTCAAATCTGCAGCTACATGTTCTTGTTTTGAGAATTTTTGCATTGGAAGCAGATCTAGGGTTTCAACAGTTTTGCAGGGTTATTTTTGGTGGATCCAGCATACTACATTTTTTGGGTTCACTTTGGGTCCAAACAGACCTCGCCGTTGGATTTGCAGCATCCAAAAACCCCTAAATCGACTGTTCATTTGTCGATTTTGGCTACAGTTGATCAGGGAGGCAAAAAAAATTTGCCCTAACGCTGTACGGCCCTAGGGCATGCCTTCCGCAGAAAAAAAATTTGAAAAAAATAAATAAAAAAATGAAGTTTTTTTATTATTTTTGGTGTTGCCCGTTCACACAGGCCGCACCATTGGTGAGCCATTTGGCCACCGCCGCTAGCGTCATCCATCGACTGTGGCCAAGCAGCCACCGCTGCGCCGCCGGCCCGCGCGCTGCCCGCGCACCGCCCGTCCGCCGCTAGTCTCCGGAGTGCCACCAGAGAGCCACCAAGCCCCTCAATCAGTTGTTTTTTTCCCCCTTTCACTCAAATGGGCATAACTCGGGCGTTTTAGCTCGGTTTTTCGAACAAAAATAGGTGTTGGAAAGCTGATTCTGACACTGATCTGATGGTTTAGGATTTTTTCCAAAATTTTTGAGCTTGGTTATATTTTTTCCAGTCAAAGTGGGGTCTTTTTTTTGCACTTCTGAGGCCATAGAAGGTGCAAACGGACTCCGGTTTTCAAAAATGTATAGGTGTTGGAAAGATCTCATCATGCTCTATTCCGATATGTGATCTTTTTTCTCAAAATTTTCATTAGGTACACAAGAATTTGTTTTGAAGTTTTTTTGCTTATGCATTGCTTCCTCTTTCTCAGTTTGTACTAGGGTTTGGGTTTATCTCTCATGGGAGGGTGTTTTTTTTCTCGATTTCTGTCATTTATATTAGAAAACCAGAACACCAAAACTCTCAAAGAAATCAAACCCTTCTGCATCTTCTGTCTATTCTGAAAGATCACATAATAATAAAAAACACAAGCAGGTACAGGTGTAGGGTTTCATGGCAGATTCCTCAGTTGAGTTACTCACATCACACAACTATCATACTTAGAAGTCTTGCATGATGAGGCTTCTCAGGTCATGAGGGTTGTGGTCTTGTTTAGATGAGGTTCAACCTCAGTTGCAGCGTCCTTTTGAGATTATGCAGCATAGGAACAAGATAGATGAAGCTATGGGTTTGCTATCCATGCACATTTTAGACAGTATTTTGTTTCCCCTTAATACTTTGCTCACTCCTCGAGCCATGTGGTTGAAGTTTGAGACACTTTTTGGGACCATTAATGAGTTCCGAGCATTACAGATTGAGGCAGAGTTGGCTTCACTGTTACCTGAATCATTTCTCACTATTGAGGATTTTTTGAACAAGTTCAAAACTATCCACACTATTTTACAGAGTTGTGGCAAGAAGAAGTCAGACACAGAGTGCATTTACTTGATCCTTTCGAAGCTTCATGGTCCATTTCAAATATTTGCTTCTTCCTTCTATTCCACCATGGATGGCCTAGGTACTTGTTTTACCATGCCTACCTTTGATGTGTTTTGTGAGCGTTTGTCTCATGAGCAGCCACACCTTTCTCAAATAGATATGCTCTCAGGATCAAAGAACAAAGCATTGGTTGCTCAGTCATCTAAGGAGAAACAAAAGCAGAAACCAAAGCCCAAGAAAGATTTTGCAAGCAGTGAGCATTCCTCCAAACCACCTCCTAAGTCTGATTCCAAACCACCACTTAATCCAAAACAGGGGAAATCTTTGAAGTCTGGTGAGTCTTCCTCCAAGACTAAGTAGAAATCAAGAGACACTTGCAGCTTTTGTGGCAAGGAAGGACATCTAGTTTCCAGGTGTTGGAAATGATTAGAGGCTATAAAGGAAGCCATGCAACAACATCACATATCCTCACCTCAGTCGTCTTCTCCTTCCACAGGGAAAGGCCATGCTCTCATTGCCCGAGCATCGACCTATGGGTCTACTTGGATTTTAGATTTTGGTGTTTCTCACCATATGACTCACACTTAGCAGTTGGTCACTTTTCTTGCCTCTTGTGGTACTTCACAGATTGCAATGGGTGACTCTACACAGCTTTCAGTCTTGGGTTCAGGTTCTATCTCTTTAGATGGGGGCACTCTATAGGATGTTCTGGTTGTTCCTAACATCTCGACGAACCTCCTATCTATTTATCAGATTTTCCATACTGGCTCTGGTAAGACAATTGAGTTCTCACCACATGATGTGGTTATTCGAGACCTCCATGACTCTGATCTAGTTGTGGCTACTGGGAGTGTTGATATTGTATCTCATCTTTACAAATTTGATGGGTTTGAGCCTTCTGAGGGTACAGGTTCATCTCTTATAACACATGCAGATTCAGCGAGTAAGCTTTGGCATGAGTATTTGGGCCATGTCAATTACATATATCTTCAGCAGATGAGTGCATAGGCACTTGTTCTTGGTCTTCCATATATTTCCCGCACATATGGTGTTTGTCATGGTTGTGTGCTTGGAAAGCATCATAGGGATCCCTTTCTGAAGGGAAGAGCCACTCGTTTTTTGGCACCCTTGGAGTTGATTCATAGTGACCTCATGTCATTTCCCACTCCTTTTTTTGGGGCCAAGTATGTACTCACATTCATTGATGACTTCTCCAGACGCACATGGGTGTACTTTCTTAAGTACAAGTCTGATGTCTTTGATTCCTTTTGAATCTTCAAGACATTTGTAGAGAAGCAGTCTAGCCTTTCTATTCAGTGGATACATATAGATAATGGGGGGGAGTATGTGAATCAGACTTTCAGAGATTTTTGCACTAAGCATGGTTTGCAGCATCAGTTTACTGTTCCCTACACCCCTCAATAGAATGGTGCCCTTGAGAGAAAGAACATGACTTTACGGGAGATGGTGAATTGTATGATTTAGTCTAGGTCCATGGATCCATCTTTTTAGGCTGAGGCAATTAATTGTGCCAACTATATTCAGAATCAAATGCCTCACAAGGTGATTCGACATATGACTCCTGAGGAGGCTTGGTCTCATGACAAGCCTGATGTTTCATCATTCCGAGTATTTGGTAGTGAGGCATGGGCATTTATTCCTGATCCTCAGAGGAGAGCCATGGAGTGATAGAGTCAACCCCTCATTTTTTTTGGCTATCGTAAAGATGTTAAGGCGTACAGGTTGTTTGATCCTGATTTTGGAGAGGTCCTATTTCGACGAGATGTCTAGTTTGATGAGCGCCTTCCCACAGTGGATACCCTGTCTCCAGTGTCTACTTCACTACCTACTCCTCCCACTGCAACTCTTCAAGATTATGTTGAGGATGATTCTGATGAGGATGTTGATGATCCCCCATCTCCACCTCCACTTGCTCCACCTCAGATGCCCAAATGGGCTCGCTTTACTATTGAGGTAGCAGGATCTATGGCAGGTGATCCTTCAGACACTCGTCGCACCCATTCTCATACTGTGGGTTCTAGTCTTTTGAGTCATGCTCTTTCAAAAGATCCTCAGAAATTTTTAGAGGTGACAGGTCACCCTAAGTGGGATATTGCTATGGAGGAGGAGTATTCTTCTTTGATGAGGAATAGTACTTGGGAACTTTGTCCTCTTCCTAAGGGAAAAAAGATGGTTCAGTGCAGATGGTTGTATCACACCAAGTATGTTGCTAATGGTTCTATTGATAAGTACAAAGCATGTCTTGTTGCGAAGGGTTTCTCCCAGGTTGAGGGTATTGATTACTCTGAGACATTTTCCCCAGTCGCTAAGATGAATTCTATTTGCTTTGTACTATCACTTGCAGCTTCTAGGGGATGGCCCATTTTTTAGATGGATGTGAAGTGTGTGTTCTTGCATGGTGACCTACAGGAGGAGATCTATATGGAGCAGCCTCAGGGATTTGTGTAGGATGCTTCTTTGGTTTGCAGACTTCAACATTCATTATATGGTCTCAAACAGGCCCCTCGGGCTTGGTATGAGAAGATGGACTCTTTTTTGCTCTCCACTGGTTTCACACGCTGTCATTCTGATCCCACCGTCTATATTCAACATCTTGAGGGTGAGATCCTGATTCTTGTGCTATATTTTGATGATCTCCTTATCATAGGTAGCTCATCCTCTATATTTCAACATGCTTAACGAGCTTTGATGGAGCAGTTTGAGATGACAGATCTTGGTCTTCTACACTATTTTCTTGGTCTTCAGGTGATTCAGTCTTCTGATGGGATCTCCGTTTACCAGCAAAAGTATTCTCTTGATATGCTTCAGTGCTTTGGCATGCTTGATTGCAAGCCTGCCCCCACACCTTTTGAGTCAGGGGTTGTTTTGACTACTACTTGCCCCACTCCTTTAGTAGATTCTACACTTTATAGGTAGTTGGTTGGCAGTTTATTGTACCTGACTCACACTCGTCTTGATCTTTCCTTTGTGGTTGGCCTTGTCTCTTGATTCTCCCATGATCCTCATGAGAGTCATTGGCAAGCTGCCAAACATATTTTGAGATACATTCAGGGCACCATTTCTTATGGCATTCACTACACATCAGGGAATCCTCACATTGTTGGCTACACTGACTCAGATTGGGATGGTGATGTCAATGATTAGAAGTCTACTTCTGGCTTTGTTTTCTGTCTTGGCTCTAGTCCTATCACATGGTCTTGCAAGAAGCAAACTGCTCATGCATTATCATCTACAGAGGTTGAGTACCGAGCTGCTGTGCTTGCTAGTCAGGAGATTTTATGGCTTCGATAGTTGATGACTGAGTTTGGTTTTCCTCCTGATAGTCCCACTATTCTTTGGTGTGACAATCAGAGTGCTATACACATTTCTTGCAACCCGGTGGAGCATCAACGAATGAAGCACATTGAGCTTCATATGCATTTCATCAGATAGTTAATTCAAGATGGTTCTCTCATTTTGGAGTATATTCCCACTGTCGAGCAGGTTGTAGACATCTTCACGAAGCCTTTTGCATCGCCACGCTATCTTCAATTGTGCTCTATGCTTGGGGTGAAGGAAGTTGTCCTTGGGGGGGTCTTTATGAGGCCTTCCTTCCTTCATGTTTCTTTTAGCATGTTCTTCTATCTCTTTTTGGAGAGGAGTTTTTTCCCACTGGGTTTTCTCCTTTTCTCCGTTTTATAGAGATTTCCTTGTACTTGGGTACCTGATCTAGCCTTGTTGCTAGGACCCATTGTTTTTTGCTTTCAGTAGCTTCTTCTAGGTTTTAGCTTCTCCCTAAGTCTAGCTTAAGGGTGGGTGTTAGAGTAATTGGCTATTTAGTTGATTAATTAAACAATATTTGTTTAATTAATTAAAGTTCCTTTTATCTCTTTTACACTTAAGCTAACATTAGGTGCATAATAATTAATTATTTTAATAATTATTAATGTGCAAGCCTAGGGTTTTCCTTTTTAGGGTTTTTTGACCTATATGTGGTTGAAAACTTCTCTTTTGTATTATTATTCTTTTCACACATTGGTGAATATAGAGCTCCACATCTTTGAGAATTTTATTATTTTTCTGTGTTGCTTCTCTTTGCTTCTCCCTGTAATAGGTATTCTTAGCTTGCAGAGATCACTAGGCTCCTATGAAGTTGTATTTTCTCAACTTCTACAGTTTTCTCTAGCTTTTTTGAAGCTTTTTTTCCTTTGTGTGGGGGCTTTCATTGCTTGGGGATGTGGTTGTTGTTTTGCCTTTGGTGGAGTTTTTTGTGGATAGTTTATGGCATGTTTCAAACCTTGACTGACATGTAGGGTTGGAGGGTGTTCTTCATTGTCTTGTCGGCTCTTTACTCTCTCTACTTGGAGGCTTTCGTTGCCTTGTCCTTCTTCTTTCAGGTCCCTTTATCTATTCTTTGGTACTGATGTTGGTTGTGGTGCTTGGAGTTCTTGCTGAGGGGTTGTTTGAGGAGAATGGCAGCCCGATCTCAGACCCTGACTGGCATGTAGGGTTGGAAGTGGATTTCTCTTGTTGTGGCTTCTCTCCTTTGGCTCTATCTATAGGTTTTCAAGGCTCTCTCTAGCTTTTTTGGGGCTTCTTTGCCTCTGTGTGGGCGCTTTCATTGCTTGGGGTTGAGGTTGCTGGTTTTCCTCTGGTGGAGTTGGTTGTGGATAGTTTTTGGCATGTTTTAGACCCTGACTAGAATGTAGGGTTGGACGTTGGTCTTCATTGTCTTGTCGGCTCTCTAATCTCTCTATTTGGAGGCTTTCCTTGCCTTGTCCTTCTTTTGAGGCCCATTGTCTCTTTGTTGGTGCTAGCTATTTTTTTGTGTAGGGAGGCTGCTTCTCTTTGGTTCCTACTTTGGTGTAGTATTGGTTTTCTTTCTACTCCCAGTGAGGAGTGTTTCTTTTGGTGTTGGGTTTTTTATATGGTTGACTGCCTGTTGGTTTTGTTGAGCTCTATGCTCTTCCCCTTTTGGGTCCTAAAGTTTGTTTTCAAGGATCGAGGTGTGCCACTGGATGAGGAATACTCTATTTTTTCTTCTTGGTTCTAGTTTACTTTTTTGCCAAAGGATGCTATGTTGGTCTTTACTATGGGTGTAGTTGCTTCTATTCAATTTTTTCAGCTATGGTCTTCTTTGGAGGTGGAGACTGCTCCTTCGGAGGTGGACCCCTCTTCTATTGAGGTGGAGAGGTGGGTTATGGATTGTGTGGGAGGTTCTATTTTCTATGGTTTTGGGTCTTATTTCATCCTATCCTATAGAGGGGAGACCCTTCCTATTGAGGTGGAGGCCGGGTTGGAGCTGTGGGTTGATTGGTGTTGTGTCTTTGCTAAAGCTCATCAGTGCTTTTCTATGATGCCTAACTCTCCTATTGAGATGGGGAGCTTAGTTTTGTTGGATGGTGCTGAAAAGGGTTGTGTTGTTGTCTAGCTAGTCCAGGTTGATGGTTAACTGGTTGTCTCTGGTTGTTCGCTATTGGTTGGTGTTGTTAAGTGTTGTGCTACAATCTGGCTGTTTCAGGTTGATGGTTTCCTGGCCATCTCAGGTTGTTCTTGGGTCCAAATTCCTTTGTATTTCGTGATTGTTTTGGGCTTAAGGTTCCTGTTAAAACCTTTCTTGGTGCAAATTTGAGTTTTCAAGTTAATATTTTGTAATTTGCTTCTAGTTTGTTGTTGGTTGTCTTTTTTTATTCTATAGCAGCTTGGACTCTTTGTGCGGGTTTCAGGTCCCTGTTAAAACCTGCTTGTTAATGGTTTCAGGTCCATTCAAAACCTATTTTTCCTCCTTAATCAATTTTTTTTTGGGACCCAACAAAGTGGTGATGTTATT
The DNA here is from genome assembly GCA_007115665.2 of Sequoiadendron giganteum. Classification (NCBI taxonomy): domain Eukaryota; kingdom Viridiplantae; phylum Streptophyta; class Pinopsida; order Cupressales; family Cupressaceae; genus Sequoiadendron; species Sequoiadendron giganteum. Next base: position 664,869,908 of record CM021101.1, on the reverse strand, counting down.
AGGGAATATTTGTGAAACACTTGAAACAATTACAAAATATTAAGATTTGTATATTTGCAGTTGTTATTTTGGTTGCAATTTTATACATTATCAAGAAAAATATTTCCATTTTGGGAAGTGGTGAATCTACTGGTAACCTAGTTTTAGTTTATCTATCATATATTGTCATGCATAGAAGAAGACATCATGTAGTTTAGTTTGCATAATGAGGTAGTTCAACTCATACAAGAAATCAACATAGTTAGTGAAAAACAAAGGATGGAAGTGACTCTTTTGGATAAAATAACCAATAGAAAGTAGGTACCTTGGGTAGAGGTGATGCCTTTGCTAATTTGAGAGACTAGTATCAATATACCTTTAATGACTCAATTGATTAGTTTCTCAAAATGGGAAGAATTAGTGTGAATGAATATGATGCGAGACAAAATAGTGTAGTGACTACTAGAATAGGTAGGGGTTAGCCTATAAATGTAAACATAAGAACCTACAAAATGCCTGATCAAGGTATGGAAGCACACTAGATTGAACAACAAAAATTCTCACCTATAGGTTCTTACAAGTATAAGCATGATCAAACCTTCCATGATTTCAATCAATAGATACAAAGCAATGCTAATGAAAGGGAAAAAATCCTAAATGAAGAGTTGGATTTGATTGACCAAGCTTTAAGAAGGAGACAAAAAATTCAAGTTAAAATTTGATCAAATAGCTCGAGCTTGTACTCATCTTGCACATCAATAAAATATAAATTAGCAACACATAGCTAGGCCTCACAATCAAAAATTTCAGAACTAGCAAGGAGGAATTATGCAAAACAATTCTCATCAAACTCATAGAAAAACTCAAAGATTTTGCACCATTCAAATAGCCTCTAGGAACTAAAAGGTATAGGAAATTAGATTTTTTTGTCATCCCAAATTATCCCAACCCAATATTCAATGAATCAGAAGAAAGATTCCTAAATTCCAAGGCAATAATGCATGAGCATTCCATTTATATCATTGATGAGTATGAGATAGAGGATGAGGATGTGATGAATTTTTTTGTACATGCTCTGGAAGAAAGTGCAAAAAGGTGGTATGCAAATGTCTCAATTATCAATATAAATTCTTGGGAGGATTTCATGAGTGTATTTAGATTGTAATATGGGGATAAGATTGACCCAAAAATTTCTATCCATGAGCTCACCACTATCAAGAAAAGTATCAATGAGACGGTTGTGGACTTCAATAGTCAGTTCATCCTCACTGTGAGAAAGGTGCCTCAACACCTCAAACCAAATAAATCAACATGTCCCATTTTATATTGTGGTGATTTTTATTCAAATATTGGGTATTGTTTAAGAGACAAAACCCACCAAACATTAAGAGAGGCTTATGCAACAACCATTAATATTGAAAGAACTATGTGGGAATTTGGTAACTAGTTGAAAAGAGTAGATATAAAGTTGTCACAAATGGATAGGGTTGCTATAAAAAAACCCCTTTTAGCTAAAGATAAATTAGACAAATTAATAAGGGGCATGAAAGACCTATCATATAGAGTTGCAAAAAATGAGAAGGGGCTACCACCTCAAGGTACAAATACACATTTTATTGAAGGGAAAGGTTGCACAATGGACCCTACAACACTGATTGGTCTAAAATACCATAACAAAATGATAGGTAGGTTTTTCCAAATAATATAATATTCAAGAAACAAGACAAGGAAACATTATATCCTTTAAGGAGAGAGCATGTGAACTTTAAAGAAGAAAACTTATGGTGTGAGTCTTGTTTCCTTCCTCACAATCCTTTGAATTATGCAATTGCAATTTTGGTTATCAGGATGAAGAATTTTCAAATGAGGAAGGTGTTGTTGAATACTATCAAGATGATATTGACCAATGTGATAAGTTTGTGCATGTTCAAGTAAATGATGAAACACATCGGGATGGTTTTGATGGAGACGATCAAGTTTTCCAATATGAGTGTAATTTTAATCCACATCAGTATGAAATTCTAGCTCATGACTTTGAGAATTTAAAGATTCTCATAAAGTAGAGGTATAAGAGGACAAGGCTATCGAATGAGGATATTAAAACCCTCACTGGTGAAACAATAATGTAGGTCCATCCAAGTGTAGCGTTAGTGAGCTGGTAAAAATATGTAAGAACACGTAAAACTAATGTTGATAAGAAAAGGGTGAGTGTTGATGATTGAAACAACCTCACAACCAAGAAGGTTCCATAAAAGAGGAATAATATGGAACAACAAAAATCTAAGAAGAAATACATGCCTAAAATCTAGAACCAATTGATGAAAATAGGTAGTATTATTGTTTATAAGGAAAAGGTTGTCGATATCAAGGAACTTAGAGGCAACAATGAAGTGACCTTGAGCCAAAAAGTTGTAAATGTTTGGTTAGAAAATAGGTAAAAGATGATATTGTTGCACCCTCTTCAAACCAGCTAGTGGGGCCTTGCATTCCTAATGCAAATGAATTAACCATAGCACATAGTGCACCTCTATCAACATACACTCCAATAGATGTTGCATGGGTCTTGAGTCAAGTAAGGATTTCATTACCAATAGATGAGGCCCTTAAAATTCCTAAGTATAGGACAAGGGATTTGTCTTTCATTTTTGCTACTATGCTTTAGTAAACTATTAATGTTTCAAATGAAGAGGAATTTTTACCATTGAGGTATACCTTGGAGCTTCTATTGTGAATATTCAATTGAGAAATACCCTTTTTATACCACTGATAATATATGGATGGTTTCTCCTTAACTATATCTTGGACTCAAGTGCATATAGTAATGTCATGCTACTTCAAGTAATGAATTATCTTGCTTGTAGGTGTAAAATAATCATGGAAAATGTTTTTTTATGGACTCTGGAGAGGTGAATTTCATTGGGGTGGTGAGTAATGCAAAAGTACAATTGGTTGCCTACCCTAAAAAGTCTTTCTTTGTGAACATTACACTAGTAAATTTACCTCATAAGTGGGGTATATTGTTATCTAGAAAGTGGGAAAAATCCATTGATGGGAGAATACAAATGGATCTTTCCTATACCACCATTCCTTTGCATGGTAAAAATGTAAAGTTACACAGGGAACAAAGAGTGCTAGATAACATTGAATACTGCTAAACATCACTTGATGAGGTAAATATATTTGATACAAGTATTTATCATCTAATAAGCTATTGTGATGAATATGTGATTGAAGAGGATGCTCCTGCCCCATCCTATGTTGATAATAAACTTATTGATGGTCTTTGGGCCATGTTCTTTGATGGGTCTACTTACAAGAAGGTGTTGGTGCATGTATTCTTTAATATCTCTAGATAAGGAAAAGTGCAAGTTCCCTTTAAGGCTAATTTTCCAATGTACTAATAATATAGCTAAGTATGAAGCCCTCTTGCTAGGATTGAATACTTTCCATAAACATGGAATTAAATGTTTAAGAATCAATGGGGATTCGATACTCATATCACAATAAATAAGGGGTATGTATGTTGTAAAAAAAAATAAGTTAAGATAATAAATGAATGCTATTTGGGACAACATAGAATTTTTTTATGCTATTATAATTTAATGGATTGATAGAAGTGATAATACATAGGAAGATGCTCTTATAGTTGCAACATCAAGGCATGATTTGGATTTATATATTCCGTTATATTATTAGGCCATTGAATTATTAGCAAGAACTACTATACCAAACTACATATGTAGTTGGAAAGTGTTTGATGACAACTAACAAACATATAGGTTCATGAATGGTATGGATGAATTTAAAAACCGATTAATTTATTGGCAACAAATGATAGAGGTAGAAGAAGGGAAATAGGCTCTATTTGACAATGAAGTGGTAGAATTGAAGATGAATACTATTCCCAAAGGGTTGGTTCCCTTATAGAAGATTCTTGATAGTGGAGATAATTATAGGAACAAGGGAAAACTGTAAGAAAAATAAATCATATACCTCAAAATTACCACTAATTTTTTAGTGAATTTTTTAATCAAGTTATTATGTGTTTCATCTGTCATCATACTTAGGCATCCATCCATATGGGATAGACATCCAACCATATGAATTAGGAATCTATCCATACATGATAGGGGCTCATCTATCCACCTGAGATAGAAATCTATGCAAACAAGATAGGAATCTATCCATAAAGGATAATCATATGTTTTGGTTAGAGTCTTGGAGTCATTGAGACCATCCAAGTCCTAAGCCACTCTTTGTAGACTACACTTCCCTATTGGAAGCGCATTAAGGTAATTGTCTAACATGAGTATGTCAACATATAAATAAATAGCGAGTCCCACCTTTCAATTTTGCCTAAAGCCTTGAGGAGTCGAGTGAATCCATCTGGGATTCATTCTTTGTACACAGTGATTTTATTAACTCAAAATCACTTTAGAGGTTTACTTTTAAGTAATAAATTAAATGATTATCCAAGTCTTTATTTAAGAGAATTATTTACTTAATTGTTTTGAGTAAGTTGGAAATCCAATATTTAGAAAATCCCTAGCCTCACGCCTAAGATCTTGTGTACGAGAAACCTCCTTCATTCACAAACTACTTACATACCCGATTCAAACATGATCAAGGAGTATTATATTTGTATTTTTGGTTTCTAATCTATGTTCATGTAACTATACACATGGGTATGCAACCCTTCCTAGGGTCCAATTTCCCCAGATAATTCTTCATCGATTTCCACCCACTTAGGTGGAACAAGGGTAGGAACCTAATTCAAGAACTACTATTCAAGCACACTCTAGGGAGGTGTTTGATGTTGAGTTTTTATTGTGAAATTTTTTCATGTTCACGTAGAACCTAAGTTTGGTTTTCCTTATTCAGAAGGTTATTGGTTTAATATATTAGGTATCTAACACCTAGTAGCTAAGAAATTTACTTTTATTTGAAAATTCATCCAATTCAAAGTTACTTTACTCACAAGAATACAATCTTTATTATACAACTAACTATAAACTAATTCAATTAACCATGAAAAATGCATATACATGGTCAACAAAACAATTATAGATAGCATAAATATTCCACTGATATATTGACAACACTTATGAAATATTACCATTGACTTAAGTAATCTAGAAAAACTCATACTCATTAGTAGATTACATTTTTATAAATCAAACTATGTATACCCAACTAACCATAGACTCATTATATTGATGATGTCATTATTGGATTAATCAATATTTAATTTTCTATGCTGATGGGGAGTCCTACCACTTAAGAGCACTCTTGCTCTTCCCAAGACCTATTCTCTGGTCTTCCTAGGGTATTCCTCTCTACCCTACTCAGGGATCACTCCTAAACCCCTCTCACCTCGTAAGACTCTCCACCAATTTCAAATTCTTCACCATCACTCCCATTCCACCACTAAGATTCCCATAGGCTCAATTGTGCTACAACATTCCCAAACATTTCTTGGGACTTGGAATAGGTCTTCCAACTATTCCTAGGGTGATCTTTCTCCTCTCTAATCCTTCTTGCAGGATTCTTTCTTCATTTTTCCATCGCATTCAAGAAACTTAGCTTTTAGGCCTTCTACCCCAATTAGTCCTCCTAGAACCTGGTTTCATGAATTTTCTCACAAACGGTCTTAACAAACCCCAATTTTTTTTGCATATTATTTCTATTGTCCATCAAGGCTCCAAGATTTATTAGGTCTTAGGTCCTACAGGTGCCCGTACATATGTCTGTCCTCAAACCCCCTATTTTTAAGGGTTTCTAGGGTTTTTGGCTCCTTTTCCTTCTTTGAGGGCTTCAATGACCTCCTTAGCTCTCCTCCTTGCACACACATGTTTGAGATACATGTGCCTACACTACCATACTCTTTATTGGCAAAAAATAATCGATTTAGCAACTTTCCTTGCTGCTGTCCTCTCCAAGCTACTAGCTAGAATGCACTTGCACTCGCCTAGTGCTTGATGTTTTCATGAACTCCCTTGCAAATAAAGACCCCAAAATCTATATGTACACTATTTACATAGTCCCCAACTTGATTCCAAGTGGCCATGAGAGGAAAGCCACGGGAAGTCAAGTGGGACTCATTATTCACAAAACTGGCCTGAACCAGCAGTGAGACCAAGAACACCAAAAATTTGCAACAAAAGATAACCAGTCGATCTAAATGACTATTCTAATGCCACACAAGGTAAGTAAGTAACAAAAATGAAAGAATAAAAGCATCAGATAAATACTTTCAATCCATTCTTGAATTGATGAAGGCTCAAACACAAAAATTCAATGCAAACTTGCCTTCTTCCAACTCACAACACTTCCTTCCAAAACTCCAAATCGTACAATAGCTTTCCCACATGTTCAATTAGGGTTTTTCTAACCTTATATACCTTTCTCCCATGTGCTAGGACCCTTGGGTTGGGCTTAGAGCATCATTTATTCCATTTTCCAACTTTTAGGACAAATAGCCAAGACAAACATTGTCTAGTTTTGCCTAATCTTCTCATTGAGACTTTCCCAAACCTTAAGGCTCTAACTGACCTAAATTTTCCACTACACAATCATAAATTAAACCTTGGGACTTTATCAATTAGTCCTTATTACCTTGGTGGTTGGCTAGAACCACCTACAAGCCAAAATTGCAAGATCTCTCCAAAAGACCTTAAGGTGCTCCTGCACCATTCTCCCCCTGCAACAAAGAAGTTAAGGAACCTGTGGTGTCAAGAGCTCCTAACTAATTCTATGCTTCTTAAATTCAATTTCTGCTATCCAAGTAGCTTCTGACTCTGGTTGATGTCTCCACTTCACTAGGTGCTCCATGTATGTCTTGTGCCTAGTTTTCTTCTTCACCCTTGAGTCTAGAATCTTGTCCACTTGTGGTCTGATCTAATCAGGTACCTTGAGTTCTTCCACATCCTTATTGACCTCAGCACTATACTGTTCCTCATCCATTTCTGGTCCTTTATACTTCACCAAGTCCTTCACATTGAAGATAGGCGAAATAGACATCTCCTTGGGTAACTCCACCTTGTATGCATTGGATCCATACTTAGCCAACACTTTACATGGCCCTATCCTTTTCATCTGTAGCTTACTTGGTATGCCTTTCTGTAGTCTTTCCTTGTTCAAGTATACCATCACCATATCACCTATTTCAAATTGTAGATCTCTCTCCCCTTCATCTCTTTTAGCCTTCAACTTTTGGTTAGCCTCTATCAATATCTTCTTTACCTGCTCATGAACCTCTTTCATTGACTGAGAAAAATCATCAGCATGACCACTGATCCCTTCATAACCTTTTAGATATCTAAGCTCAAGTACAACCCTTGGATGTAAGCCATATACTATCTCAAATGGGCTCTTACCTGTAGTCCTATTTGTGCTATCATTGTAAGCAAATTCTGCTTGTGGAATCACTTGTTCCCATCCTTCCATACTCCTTAGTTAAGCATCTCAACAAGTTACCAAGTACCCTATTGATCACCTCTGTTTGTCCATCCATTTGAGGATGATATGCTGAGCTATGAGACAATTTGGTTCCTAGCCTCTTCCAAAGAGTTTTCCAAAAGTGTCCCATAAACTTCACATCTCTGTCTGCAACTATTCTCTTTGGCAACCCATGTATCCTCACTATCTCTTTGAAGAATAGGTGTACAATGTGACTAGAATCATGTGTTGTTTTGCATGGTATGAAATGGCTCATCTTGCTAAATTTGTCCACTACAACAAACACACTGTCCAAACCAGTCGGTGTCCTAGGTAGACCTACTATGAAGTCCATGCTTATGCATTCCCATGGTCTATTTGGGATGGGAAATGGCTGATAAAGACCTGAATTTGTTGATGTTCCCTTTGCCTTTTGACATACTCCACATTGCTCCACATACCTTCTTACATCTCTTTGCATCTTAGGCCACCAATAGAACCTCTCCACTAAGTCTAGTGTCTTGTTCAAACCAAGGTGCCCACGCAAACTGCCATTATGTTTTTCTTGGATTAGATTCTCCCTCATGGAACCTCTAGGAACACATAATTTCTCCCCCCTAAACAATAGACCATTCTGCAAGGTGTAATCTGCATACTCACTGTGAAAATGATTCTCAAAATCAGTACATACCTTGTATATTTCTGAGAAATCAGAATCTCCTTCATATAGATCTTTGAATCCTTCAACCCCTATGCTTTGTAGCTGTATCTCTTGGATAGTAAGCAACCTCCTGCTAAGAGCATCAACAACCTTGTTATTAACCCCCTTCTTATGCTTGATGGTAAAGGTGTATGACTGCAAAAACTCCATCCATTTGGTATGCCTCAAATTGAGCTTCTCTTGAGTATTGATGTAACTTAAGGCTTGATTGTCAGTGTATAGCACAAATTCTTTGGGCAATAGGTAGTGCCTCCACTTCTTAAGAGCTTGTACTAAAGCATATAGCTCTAAGTCATAGGATGAGTTCCTAGACTTTGCTTCGTTCAACCTTTCACTAAAGAATGCTACTGGCCTGCCTTCTTGGCTTAGGACAACCCCTACTGCTATGTTGCTTGCATCACATTCCACTATGAATGGCTTGTCAAAAATTGGTAAAACTAGGATAGGTTGGGTAGCTATCTCCCTCTTCAACCTTTCAAATCCTTCATTAGCTTCTTTGGTCCACACAAACTTTGTTTTCAGTCCTCCTTTAATGGTGTCAAGAACCGATGCACAAATTTCACTAAACCTTCTCACAAATTTCCTATAGAACTGAGCTAATCCATGGAAACTCCTAAATTTTGTCACTGTCTTGGGAGTAGGCCAACTAAGAATGGCTTCCACCTTTCTTTTGTCCATCTTAAATTTCCCTTGGGATCCTACAAATCCTAGATAGACCAATTCTTGCTTCATGAACTCACTCTTCTCAATATTTATGGTGAGCTTCTCCTCTTGAAGTTTCCTCAACACAAGTTCTAGGTGCTTCATATGTTCTTCTTTTGTTTTGCTAAAGATGAGAATATCATCTAGGTAGACAACCACAAAGACTCCTATGTAGTCCTTCAAGACCTCATTCATCACCCTCATAAAAGTGCTAGGTGCATTTGTAAGCCCGAATGGCATCACTAACCATTTATACAACCCTTATGTGGTTTTAAATGCTTACTTCCATTCATCTCCCTCTTTCATCCTAATATGATAATAGCCACTTTTCAAATAAATTTTGGAATAGTACTTAGCACCCCCTAGACAATCCATTAGATCTTCTATCCTAGGAATAGGAAACCTATATCTAATGGTTATCCTATTTATGGCCCTAGAATTAGTACTCATCCTCCACTTATCTCCCTTCTTAGGTGCCAACACCACTGGAACATCACATGGACTTATGCTCTTTCTGATTAGCCCTTGGTCCAAAAGTTCTTGAACTTTCCTTGCTATCTCCTTATTCTGCTCCTGTGTCATCTTGTATGCAGCCTTGTTAGGTAGTGTTGCTCCTAGTATAAATTTTATCTGATGACTGATTGCTCTCTTAGGTGGTAGTGTAGCTGGTGTACCTTCACAAATGATGTCCCTAAACTGATCCAACAGTCGCTTCACTTCTGCTGTCATAGGTAGCTGATTAAGTAACTCCTCTTCCTTTGGCTTCAACATGATTGCACAGGCCACTCCTTCTTCCTCTTTCATGTCCTTTAGGAATTCCTTTCCACTCATCAAAAGTGCACTAGATTCTGCCTTTTCCACTGTGGTTTCCTCTATTAGAGACTGAATTTTGTAAGTCACTCCATCCTTCTTGAATGAGTACTTATTCTCCTTGCCATGGTGTACTACCTCCTTGTCATATTTCCATGGTCTACCAAGCAACAAATGGCATGCATCCATTGGTAACACATCACATAGTATCTTGTCTTGATACTTTCCTATAGCAAACTCAACCCAAACTTGTTCATTGACCAGTATATTCTGCCCTTTGTTCAACCAAGTAACCTTGTAAGGACACACATGGGGAATCTTGTTAAGGTTCAAATTTTGTACTGCCTCCTCTGAGATGACATTATCAATAGACCCGAGTCAATTATGACTTTGCAAACCTTACCTAATATCTTGCACTTGACTCTAAAAAGAGCTCTCCTTTGTTTGTGTTCATCCTCGGTAGGTGCTTTGATCAAAATCCTTCTCAACATGAGACTTTCACCCTTCTCTAAATCCAAACTTACCTCTGAGTGCTTGGAACAGTCCTCTTCTTGGATATATGTAATCTTCTTCTCACCTTGTGAAGATGCTGGCTTGTCTGGACACCTATAAGCTAGATGACCCAACTGTCCACAATTGTAACACTTCATGGAAGCAAAATGTGAACTTCTTCCAAATCCTCCTGATCTGCCTCTTCCACCATTGCTAGAGTTTCTACCTCCATATCCCCCTCTACTATTTGACTCATGGGATTTTTCACCAACCTTAGCATCACCTTGGCTTCTATTCTCATTGCTCCTTCCACCAAAACTACCTCTATGTCCACCTCTAGAGTCTCTACCTTTCCCTTTACCCCTGGTATTAGAATCTTGTTTCTTTTTCAGTTTCTCTTCCACTTTAATAGCCATTTGATAGCAGCTATGGAGGGTAGTAAGTGTGAAGAGACTCAACTCCTCTTGTATGTTCCATCTAAGGCCGTTTAGATACCTAGCAACCTTGATGCTTTTAACTTCTTGCACTCTAGATCTGAGGCTTAGTTTTTGGAATTCCTCTATATAGGTAGCTACATCTAGGTCTCTTTGTCTGAGATTTTGCCTCTTCTTGTGCAATTGGATATCATAGTCCTCGGGTAGATAGTTCTCCTTCACTTTAGCCACCATAGTTTTCCAACTTCCTATGGGTTTCTTGCCTTCCTTCTCTCTTTCTTCTTGCATAAACTTCCACCAAGTTAGTGCTTGTGGGTGATCCCACAAAGCTCGTTTACAATTTCTGAGAGGAACCGATTTTTGTTGAAATCATATATTTTTAGAAAATATAATTATTTAAGCCTAAAAAAGGCTCCATTTTAAGGATCCCAATTGAAGAGGGTTTGATCAAACCACCTTAGATCAAACCCCCTTGGTTAGAACCTCACTAGTTTTAAACCATACCTATAAATGAGTCTCCTTTACACCTATCAAAATGTTGATAAAAAATCACTTTTGATTTACCTTTTGGGGAATCAAATGAATTCATTTAAAATTTATTTGAAATGATTATGGTAGTCCTCGAAATGAGCTATCCCACAAATATAATTTTAATATGTTTTGGTTTTATTATGTATGTGTTTTTTTAGTTTTATTAAACATAGGTTTTTCACCGAAAATCAAGCTCTTTGTTTTGCAAATGTGAAAAAATAGAAAATTATCAAAATATTTTTAAAAAAAATATGTTCATGCTCGGTATTGATGTCCTTGATTCATTAAAAAAAATAAAAAAAATTTCGATACATACAAAAAAAGTTAAGTTGTATACAGTCCGCCTATGTCTGAATTGCAATTGGTTTGACTTCAAAACTCTATTAAGGAAAAACTATGAGACCAAATGAAAGTGCTAGACATCGTAGTTAAAAATCTAAATTTGAAAAAATTAGAATTTTATCCTTCATACAAAAAAAATTATGTTGTATATGGTGAGCGTCACTTTTTAAAAATGTTGCTTTCTAAAAAAAACACGTTTTCGTGGGAGATGGAAAAAGAAATGCAATTTTATTCCAAAAATTTTGAATTTTTTTTTCAGAATATACAGACAAAATGTGATGAGACTCTAGTTTTCATCATCTTCAAATTCCTCATGGTTTAGCCGCTATAGGTGCCTGAATGTGAAGATTTAGTTAAAAACAATAATGTCAGTGTCCAGTTTGGCCAAAAATTGTAAACCACTATTGTGGGATCACCCTTGTCCTCTTAACCTTGATTTGGCTATCTTCACCTTTTGTGCCTCAGTAACACAATCACATTCAAAGTGATTCTCCATTCCCTCGATCCATTCCATAACCAGCTCTGCATCCATTCTTCCTGTGAACACAAGGACACCTTCAAGTGCCTTGCCACTCAATGCCTTCAATGCTTTGAGGAAGGGTTCCTTTGCTAGTGGAGGGTCAGGTTCTGGTTCTATGTCTTCCTCTATTTGATTCTTACCCTTATCTTTATCCCCTGCTAATTGTACCTTCATCTTGCTTGCAGTCTCTGCCACCTCTTCTAGTTTGTGCTTCATCTCTTCCATAGCCTCTTCAAGGCATCTATTCTTTTCTTGTTGCTCCACCAAGTCTCTAGCTAGCTCTGCATTGGTCACCATGGTGTTCTCTCCTATGGATTCTCTACTCTCTAACATCCACTTCTCAATTCCCAAGCCTTTATTGGCTCTGATACCAATTTGATGGGGAGTCCTACCACTCAAGAGCACTCTTGCTCTTCCCAAGACCTATTCTCTGGTCTTCCTAGGGTATTCCTCTCTACCCTACTCAGGGATCACTCCTAAACCCCTCTCACCTTGTAAGACTCTCCACCAATTTCAAATTCTTCACCATCACTCCCATTCCACCACTAAGCTTCCCATAGGCTCAATTGTGCTACAATGTTCCTAAACCTTTCTTGGGACTTGGAATAGGTCTTCCAACTATTCCTAGGGTGATCTTGCTCCTCTCTAATCCTTCTTGTAGGATTCTTTCTTCATTTTTCCATCGCATTCAAGAAACTTAGCTTTTAGGCCTTCTACCCCAATTAGTCCTCCTAGAACCCGGTTTCATGAATTTTCTCACAAACGGTCTTAACAACCCCCAAATGTTTTTTCATATTCTTTCTATTGGCCATCAAGGCTCCAATATTTATTAGGTCTTAGGTCCTACAGGTGCCCGTACATATGTCTATTCTCAAACCCCCTATTTTCAAGGGTTTCTAGGGTTTTTGGCTCCTTTTCCTTCTTTGAGGGTTTCAATGACCTCCTCAACTCTCCTCCTTGCACAGACATGTCTAAGATACATGTGCCTATAGTCCCATACTCTTGATTGGCACAAACCAATCCATTTAGCAACTTTCCTTGCTGTTGTCCTCTCCAAGCTACTAGCCAGAATGCACTTGCACTCGCCTAGTGCTTGATGTTTTCATGAACTCCCCTGCAAATCAAGACCCCAAAATCTATATGTACACTATTTACACAATCCCCAACTTGATTCCAAGTGGCCATGAGAGGAAAGCCACGGGAAGTCAAGTGGGACTCATTATTCACAAAACTGGCCTGAACCAGCAGTGAGACCAAGAACACCAAAACTTTGCAACAAAAGATAACCAGTCAGTCTAAATGACTATTCTAGTGCCACACAAGGTAAGTAAGTAACACAAATGAAAGACTCAAAGCATCGGATAAGTCTTTTCAATCCATTCTTGACTGGATGAAGGCTCAAACATAGAAATTCAATGCAAACTTGCCCCCTTCCAACTCACAACACTTCCTTCCAAAACTCCAAATCGTACAATAGCTTTCCCACATGTTCAATTAGGGTTTTTCTGACCTTATATACCTTTCTCCCATGTGCTAGGACCCTTGGGTCGGGCTTAGAGCATCATTTATGCCATTTTCCAACTTTTAGGACAAATAGCCAAGACAAACATTGTCTAGTTTTGCCTAATCTTCTCATTGAGACTTTCCCAAACCTCAAGGCTCTAACTAGCCTAAATTTTCCACTACACAATCATCAATTCAACCTTGGTACTTTATCAATTAGTCCTTATTACCTTGGTGGTTGGCTAGAACCACCTACAAGCCAAAATTGCAAGATCTCTCCAAAAGACCTTAAGGTGCTCCTGCACCATATGCTCACAATATGAACAAATTCTAATCCATCTGTATATTTATCTTCTCATAAAGTATTCATCATCTAGTATTAGAGCCTAGTTTTGTCTTTGGTTTTCCTCCCTTGAGGAAAACATTACCATAGCATAATGATTCACATTCATTCCACCTCAAATGGCTATTGAAGATTGAATAAAGCTAACACAAGTGCATAAATATACAATTTTGAAATATTTATTTGTGGGAATATTTGACTAGTTTTCTTGTAAAATATACAAAATTGATTAGGGATGGTATACTAATAATTTCTAGCAAAGAATTTATTAAAATTTTACAAAAAAAATGAGAAACGAATTTAGCATTGGTAGAATGGAGCCAACATATGATAAGATAAACCAATTACTTCACAGATATGTGGACTAATGGTTGAATTTAATCTAAATCGATCTAATGGAGATGTGATTAATATCTAAAATACATCTAGATGAATACATATAAGTGAAGTTTAAATAGTTCAATAGATGTTTTGATTAAACATGTGGTAACAATACAATAAGGCTACTCAACCTACCAATAAGATGATAATGTGTAATTTGTATGGATGTTTCATTATGATTATAAAGTATTTAATTATTTAAATATGCGAGAATCAATAAGAAATTTTAAACCCTCTTGTACTAGGAATTAGTCATCTTTATGAGTTGTGTGAGGACCCTATATTTGCTACTATGATCTAAATTTTTTATTCATTTAACAGTCTAAATAAAGTGGCAAATTGTGAAGAATTTACAATGTTCACTCATGTTTCTAATTTATTATAATGTTTCTCATAAAGAGATTAACCTCAAAAATAAATACATCAATCTAGTGAGAAGTTTGACTCACCTGTATAATGCAATGAAGATTGTTTGATATTTCTACTATGCTAAATGCACAATTGATCCAAGATTTCATCCCCTTCAAAATGCTTAATATTATTGTGCCAATGGCATCTTACAATATTTATTTACCGTCTAGATCCTCTTGAGTGACCCCTCTCATTAATTAGTCTTCCTTTCTTTTTTCTTTTGTTCTAACTACTATCTATGACACCCATTATCCCATACCCAAAAGGAGTCACTGCCTTTGTTCTCAACTCGTACCATATTCCCATCCAAATCCCCAAATGTGATAAACAAGGAGTTCTCCTTTTTAAACTCTCCCATTCTCCTCCTCTCAATCACGTTGCCATGCAAAACTACCAATTCTTTTCCTCTTAATTACCTCTTTCCCTTGATTTGAGCCTTCTTAATTGGTTGTTATGTCCCTCTTTTTATTTTAACTTCAGATCTATTTTCTACATGATCATATCTTTAAAATTCGAATTAGTTGATCTCAAGATATATTTTTTTTAAATTCTAAATTACTTAAAAATAAGTGCATATGAAAATAAGTCTTGTGATCCACATTGATTTAGTTCAACTAATTAAATAATTATATCATTTTGATGATACTACATTGGAAAATGACTAATGAATAAATGAGGGTTGTGACACAAACCAACTCATGAAATGATGTTAAAGGTGTGAACATATGAAAAAATGAGAACCCATAGATAACTTATATTGGTAAAAGACAAGCCAAATGAAAAGAAAATGCTAATCACATTATTAAGAAAATTCAAGAATTATTTTTCTTGGTCATATGAGGATCTTCAAGCTTATAGGGGAGGATTTGTTTTAGCATACTATTCCGCTTCAGCCATATGAAAATCCTTTCAAGTAGAACAAAGACCTGTTATCCTTACCATAGATCCTTAAATAAAAAAGGATTTGATGAAGCTATTTAAGGAAGAAAGTATCCTAAAACCCATTAGACACTTAGAGTGGGTGTCCAACCTTGTCTCGACAAGAATAAATAATGGAGAGATAAGGTTGTGTGTTGACTTCAAGAACCTTAACCTTAAATCTGTCAAGGACAACTATCATCTCCCAAACATGAATCATTTGTTCCAAAAATTAATTGGATTAGAATTGATGCCCATGATGGATGGCTTCTCAAGCTACAACCAAGTGGTTATCAAAGAATTAGATTAGCACAAGATGGCCTTCACTACTCTGTGGGGTGCATATATGTAAGGATGTTGTTTGGATTAAATAATACATGCTCAACGTTTCAAAGAGAAATGGGCATGGCTTTCACTGGCCTCATTGACGAGATTATGGCTGTTTACCAAGGTGATATGACTACATTCTGAAAAGAAAGAGGTGAGCATTGCAAGAATCTTGGTTGATCTTTATAATGCATTTAGAATATTTATTTAAATCCCAAAAAGTGTAAATATGGTGTTGGGGAGGGAAATTGTTTGGGGAATATTATGTCAAAAGATGGGGTGAGAATAGATATAGAATGAGTCAAGGCCATTGACCTCATACCTTAGCTAAAATCAATCAAAATAGTATAGTCTTTCTTTACGAAAATAAAACTTGTTAGGAGGTTTGTTCCTATTTTTTCTAAGAAGACTAAAACCATTTCAAAGATTCTCAAGAAAGGATAGTCAATAAAATGTAATGAAAATACAATTGAATCATTTAGAGATATCAAACAAGCTATCAAAGAATCACCTATTCTAGTAAGTCCTAATTACTCTAAACCTCTCCAACTATTCTCTTATGCTTCCTTCTACACCATTGTTGTTGTGTTGCTTCAAAATAATTAAGAGGGGTATGAGAAACCAATATCATTTTTTTGTAAATCATTGCAAGAAATTGAATTGAAGTATTCTACAATGGAAAAACATGCTTATAGATTAGTTAATATTGTAAAGAAATTTAAGTCATACCTTGTAGGCACTAAAACCATAGCCTATGTGCCACATCCAACTATGAAGGACATATTCACACAAGAAGAAGCTTTAGGTAGAAAATGTTGATGGAAAAATAAAATTTGGGAGTATGACATGGAGATACAAGTCATAAAATTTGTTAGAGACCACTTGGCTTGGCTAAGTTGATGGTTAATTCCAACTTGGAAGTTGTAAAAGTAAAGGAGATAAATGCAATTAATGTTGTTGTTCCTTTATGCTTGAGTGATAACACATGATACAAAGATATGATTTTCTATATTAAGAACATAAATTGTCAATCACATATGTATGAGAATCAAAGAAGGACCCTCAAACTATGGTCTCAAAGGTATATGCTGATCCAAAATCAGTTGATGTGGATGAATCATGAGGGGGTAATTCTTGTGCCTAAATTGTGAGTAGGTTGATACACCAATGAATGAGTGTCACCATGGTGTTTGTGGAGAATATTTGAAAGGCCAAGACTACTATTTATAAGATCCTTAATGCTAGGTATTAGTGGCCTACATTGTTCAAGGATGTAGCTCAAATGATCCAAAGGTGTGATTCCTATCAAAGGTTTTCAAGAAGGTTGAATTTTTTTGGTGCACTTTTCCTTTTGCTTGTCACTATTGATGCACCTTTTTAGCAATGGGGAATTGACTACATTGGAGAAATATAAGAAAAATACAATAATAGATACAAGTGGATCCTTATGGCCATTTATTACTTCACCAAGTGGGTTGAGGCAATTCCAATCCAAAATGCAACATCTAAGGTGGTAAAATATTTTATAGATACAAAATGCAATAACCAAGTTTGCTATGTCCATTAGGATCATAGTTGATAATGCAGTGTGCTTCAGGTCTCAAAACATGCTAAACATGTGTTCCTAGATTGGTATAAATTTGATACATTCATCCCCATACCACCCTCAAAGCAATGGAAAGGTTGAATCAAGCAACAAAATCCCAATGAAAATTATAAAGATAACATTGGATCAAAATAAGAAGATATGTGATGACAAGATGAAATATTATCTTTGGGATTATAGGATTACCTTCAAGCAAGACATAGGAAGGAGCTCATTTGAGTTAGCATACAAAGAAAATGCTAGAATTCCCATCAACATGGAATTACATGTAGATCAATTGCTACATGTTATAGATGATGATCAATGTGATGCAATTACTTAGAGGGTCATGGAATTAATTAATTTGGATGAACAATAAAGAGCTACACAAGATAGAAATTTGCAACATAAACAAACAATGAAGTGCATGTTTGATAAAAAGGGCATCACCAATATATTTCTAGGTTGGTGATATGGTTCTTTTATGGAATGCCAAGTTCAAAGACAAGGGAAAGAATGGAAAATTTGACCCTTTGTGGATAGGTCCTTATGGATTAGTTGAGAGGTATGATATTAATGTATATTATCTCATGGATTTGGATGGAAAACCCATGGAACTACATGTGTAGGGCCAACATCTAAAACATTACATTTCATAAGTGATGAATTTCCTTAGTTTTGACTAGTGAGTTCAAGTTATACCTTTTGTATTTTGACCATTTGTGTCTCTAGTAGTCTTGACCCTCATTGTTCATGATGGTGCGCTAATGTTTTGTTCAAGTCTTGTGTTGTGTTTTGTTATGCCAATTTTGTTGGTTTTATATTGAAGTTATTTGGATTCTTGTAGTGCATGTGGGAGGCACTCATCCCCATCTATAATCACTTTTAGGTCTTATTCCAGTATTGAGAAAATTTTATGTTTATTTTGTGGCTTTGTGTGTGCACTTGTATTTGTCTCCTTGTATGATGTTGAAATCTCTATGAATCAATGTCCTATGTATCATTGTTATTGAGGAGAAGGCTCTTGAATCGAGTTCATAACCCATTTTGTATTCTTGACATGGTCATTGATTATGTGTTTGTCCCATCCCTTCCTTTGTAGCTTAGAAAAAATCTTAGATTTTATTGGGAGTGGTTTTGGGTTTTACTATGGGTGAGTGTATTGTCCAACTATGTTCAAAAAATAGGTCAAAGTTATGATGAAATCCCAAAACCAAATGATTACAACTCAATTCTTGTTGGCTTGTTCAGATGGCTCCTCCTCCCATCCCAAGTCCAATAAGCGAGGTGAGGCTCAATAGTGAAATAGTGCTCAATGAATGAAGTTCCTCGATAACAAATGTTGGAGTATATCATATTTTTTGAGTAGTTCTTACTCTAATCCAAAGTATTTATGAGTATGGATGCCTAACACAAAGGAATGAATTGCATTTAGTTAGCAGAGTTTCAAGGTGTCTCATATCTCTATCCTAAGTATCGGTAGGTTGAAAAGTATGATACACTAAAGTGGAGCCAACATAGATCAAGTAAAGTGCTTAGTGTTTTGGATTTTTAGGATGTTAGGTATTCCCATCCCTAGTTTAATAATCAAGGTGAGGTCAAAAAACTTATCATTATTTGAAGCTCAAAATGGTGTAAGGTGAGTATCCTTTATGTTTTTTAAGGGTGTGAATATATTTTAATGCAATTAATCTCAAGTTCTTGAGACAAAGGTATAGGGCTGAAATTAATGAAGACTAAGGAACCATGGAAAGTTAGCACAAGATAATGAAAGTAAAGAGACTAATGAATGCTATGGAACAAGTAAGACCTATGAAACTCAAATTTTCTAATCCATGTGCTAAAATGCCTATGATGGACGATAATTGTAGGGGCACTATCAAAATGATTTTCATGGCTCAATCAATCTAAAAGGAAGCAAATATGTAGGTGGAATATCCCAAATATTTAAAAAAATGAATAAATATTTTCAAAGGGGTGGTTGAGTGCTCAATGGAATGGTGTTGCATTCACTCACTACCCTAATCACATTTAGTGCAACTCCTTCTACCATCTACCATGTGTACCTACTTTGGCTCCTATCTATCTGAGGTGCCCATTTTGGGAGAATAATTTTTTGCCCTTGATTTCATGATGCTATAGTGCTATGTGTTAGGGTTTTACCTTACTATTATTAAGGATAAGGTTTTGGTTTCATTTTGAGCATTGCACAATGAAGAGACAAAGGAAAATAAATTGGATAATAGAGACATACTTTGAAGGGAAGAGACCAGTTCTTAGTGTAACTATAGGGAGGCAAAGACAATTTTATATTACTACATAGGTTATTGTGCATTTGTTATTCATTTTTATTTCTCCATTAGTGTATGAACAAACTCATAAATATAACAATTTTATGATATATTTCTTTGACACAATTTTTGTTGTGAATGTCAATGTCATTTGATGAATTCATATAACATTCTAAACCCATTACAACTATTTGTGATGGATCATGTCATGTTTACATATGAATTTGCGCAGTTTTTTTTTATGAATAACTAACTATATGAAATTTGTAACACTATACTTTGGTGCATCTAAATGCTTATATCAATTGGTGTCTATTACTTTCTCTTCCAACTTTCTCCCTATCAATTGTGACTCTATAGCCCTTGGACTGGCACCACTCTAACATGTATCTAATCCAATCAAACAAACAAATCAAATATTTGAAAGAACATGTTATTAAACTAGTAATTCTAGTTCAACCATAACTTTTTGGTAGTTCATGTTTCCATAAAAAAACATAGCATTTTATTTATAGTCATGTTAATCTTTTAGTGGCTGTTGTGGGGCTGCTGTTGCTATTTGGATTATATGATTTGTAGCTTGCTTAATCTTATATTGGGTTCCGGGATCCGATCAAAACCTGTTTTTTACCCCTAATCAAAACAAAATATAGCATTTTAAATTTTTTTTATCATTACCTTACTTTGCAAATCATGTTCATTGCCCCCACCTTACACTCATTACAGTGGTGATGAAATCAACTATATAGAGGTCTGTAAGATAGTTAATTGTTCTTGGCTTGGTGATAATATTTCAAGTCAAGTCAATAAATTGGGTTTAGATATCACATTTTTTGGTCGTCCATTTTGTTTGTCAAACCTCTATGAATACTCTCTTAAGTCTATGTTGAGCTCAAATAGTAGGAGAGAAAACCCACTCTCATAGATTTGACCTTTAACCCTCCATGGTCTATGGATGAGCATGTTTCACATTCATGCTGACAACCCTAGCCTTGAAAGTAAGATTTTGTTCTACGAAGTGGAGTAGTAGTTTTGAGACCCAACAAATTGTACTCCCTGTTATGATTCCTTATATGCACACACTTCCCTTCTTTGTAGATTGTAACATGATCATTTCCTTTTTAATCTTTCTCTCCCTTCCCTTGGGGGCATATCTTCCTATAGCTATTTTGAGGGGTATCACCTTAGCTTATCTATTGTTATTTTTTCATTTATCCTATTGATTTTTGATGATTATGAAGCTCATAGTTACTTTAACCATTGCTTGGGGCAACAATTTAATAATTTCTAGGGCTAATTCCTCTCTTGTCCCACTTTTCTTATCTACTTTCTTATCTCATACCTTGGTGATATTTCATTTTCCTCCTTATCTATCTTTCTTAAATTGATTGAATCCTTTCCTTTTTCCAATCAATTTAAGGGGGGTGTATTCTTCTATTTTATATGATTGTTCTTGCTCTATATTTGTCTTGGTTTGAACTTCTTTGTCACTTGGGTGGAAACCACATCACCCAAGTTTTTTTTGCCAAGTTAGTCCCTTTATTCAATCTCAATGACATCACCAATCCTTATTTTATACATCTTAGTGATTATGACATAAACAAAAGTTATCAAGGTGCCTCTTAACTTACATTCTATTTTTTATTCATCCATAGCCTCCTTTTTTCCACTCCAACTTTATGCAATCTTTCATGAATCATTGACTATTGAAGTAATTTCACTAAATTATTAGGTCAAGGAAATGAATATGTGTGTGAATTCTTTAAGCATTAGTCTTCAATTAGATTTAGCCTGTATTTTTTTTTTGTTCTAGTAGCATATTACTTCTTGAAGAATAGTAATTTCTTTTCTTTCCATAGGAATTATAGGAATAGAGCACATGCTAGAATGAAGAAGAAGAGTGAAAGAAGATATGTGAGCATGAGCTCTTTCATATCCTTTTACAAATTGTCCTTTACATATTTCAATAATTTATTCAATGTTCTTTGCTTTTGTATATTATCTCACCTAGTTGCACCAACTTGCTAAAGTGGCAACAAAACTTAAGTTTAAAAAATGCTTACTTTACAATCTCCACCTTACATGTAAACACTCATTTTAGTGTTGGTTCTCATAAGTGTATTCTAGGAATCATTTGCACTATTTCCGAATGTTTACCTATCACTAAACTAATTTTGCATCCACCCCTAGGATTTTTCAAACCCCTAAAATCTACCATAGAAGTTTTAGACCCAAACTCCAAAATGAAACCCATGCATTAAAAAATTGCTAGTGTCAAACAATTGTGCAACCAAATGGTTGGTTTTCACATTAACTTAGAAAACTTTAAAATTTAAACATGTCTACAACACTAATTTCTAAAACTCCCTAATGTGCTTTCTAATAAATGTTTTAATTAGAACTAAATAAAACTGGTTATCACTTTCTTCCACATCAATTCCACGCTTCATCCTCACTACGCATACTTTATCTCAATACATTCTATATTTTCTAGTTGCGAGATTATCAAGATTCTAATACTAAAGATTATTGCAGAAGATCATCCTTCTCCAATGCCAACACCTTATCTAATGCTAATTTCTCCAAAGTTCCAATCTCCATAGTCAAAACCTTTGTCCTCACTCTCCTTTCCATTTCCCTTTTCCATTTTTCCATCCTTGACTCAAATCTCTTTCCCAATATTATTTCTACAATCACAAGGTCTGCCCTTTATTTGCCCCTTTATTTTTCCATTCTAAGCCAACTAAATGTGTATTTTGTGCAATTTGATGCTATGTGCTTGTTGATATTTAAAAGAATTCAATGCAATCATTCTAACATTATCCAAAATCCACATGCCCTCTCTCATTCTAGATCATTACAGGAGCAATCAATAGAAAAACATTTAGATTTAGTGCACTAGAAGTATTAATGATTTTGCATACATAATTCTATGGTGCTTGTCATCTTTGATATTATTCCAAAGTTTTTGAGGGTTGACCAAGAGAACATTTCCCCTCAAGATGCTAATGCCAATCTTCTAGAGGTATTTTTGAATACCATCAACCCTCAAATATTAGAAAAGGAAAAATAAGCAAAGGTAAATCAAGTGAAGAAAAAAGAAAAGTTGTGGAGATTGCCAAATCACCCATTTTGTAGGACATGTTTACAATCACAAACTCGACTTCGATCCCTAGTTTTGACCTTATATAGAGAAAACAAAATATTCTAATCTTGGGGCTAATAACATAATGTCATAGCTTATTTCTAATCTTGAGGCATTACAAATTCCATAATCTTCATACAAACCATTCATTCTTTGGTCATTGAGCAAAGTACCTTTTTCCTTTGTAGTTACTTTCCTAAAATAAGGTTATTAAAATTATTTGACTTTATAATTTCCTTATTATATTGCTAACCTAAATTAATAATTTCCTTCACAATTTCAAAAATCATCTAGATCCTTACATTCACACATGCCCTCACATTGTTGGGTGACCTCTAGAGGAGATGATGACACATGGAGTTGATCATTGCCATAGTTATGATAGTTTGAGACATCAAAGTGGAACTTATGTACTAATGCTAACCTCTCAAGTTAGGATGCATCATTAGTATGTTTAGCCTAAATCATTGATACATTGTAGTCAACATGTTTACTATTTATGTTGGGGTGGTAGTGGAACTTATGTACTAATGCTAACCTCTCAAGTTAGGATGCATCATTAGTATGTTTAACCTAAATCATTGATACATAGTAGTCAATATGTCTACTATTTATGTGGGGGACCACCCCAAAATAAAAACCAGCATATTGTAATCAATATTCCAACAACATAAGCTCTTCCCTAGCACTAACTCCCTTATGTACCACTTTTCCTAATGTGTAATTATAATGATCTTCCCAATTCATTGTATTATGGAAAATCTATACATAAAATAAAAGCTTACTCCACTAAATAAAAATGAAGTCAAGAAATTCAAATTCATTTCATCATCACTTAAAACCTTAAAGTAAATTTCTAGGTATTTAAAAAATGTTAGTTTTTTTTAGGAGTGAAGCAAACTGCACAAAAGCCTCCATTCCTCTTTCATGGGGTAGGGGGAGGAGAGCAGCTCATTGTACAACTATCCGGGGGGAGTTCCTATTTACATATGTCAATCATTCAGATTTGATCCTGGGTTTCTAGGACAAACAATTATTAAACTTGTTTCTATCAATACACTTTAACTCTTCACTAATTAGTATAGGTATTTTTACAATGATGAATAGTGTACTCTATATTAAAAATATAAAATTGTAATGCCTAATTTACATAAAAAATGGATGGAATGAAATCAAATCCCCAAAAGTTGATGGGGAAAACTAAAAACAATAGAAACAGTCACACCTATAAGCAGGTAGAACTATACTAGCAAGGGGAGGAAGGTCATTACCAAGAGGTCTGCCCCAGCCATTCAAGAGATCCTGGCCATTAGGAATGGGCTTCCAATCCATGATGATAATCAATTTGACATGATCACAATACATTAATACAATAAAAAGGTTTGTATCTTGATTGTACACCAAACATTAAAAAAAGATTATATTTTAATTTTTCTTCATATCTAACAATGAATCACCAAATTCTATCTGAAACATCCATGCAAAAAATTCACAAAGTTAAAGCCAGAAACAATTATGATCAGAGAAAAGTTGTTGACAAACTAGTCTGGTCTCCTACATTTGCATTTATGTGCCTAGGTGCTTTTCTCTTTGAATTATGTTGTCCAGGTACTCTGTTAAAATCATTGGTAGCTTATAAATCACGCAATATCCTCAATCGATATAATTGATAGATCAAAATATAACAGTAGAACTCCATTGATGCTGAACCCTAGTCTTCAAATAGCTTTGACGAATTACTATAGTCATTTTCACTATTTCTTAGATAAGAAAAAGTAAGGCCACCCCTAGCTAGATTAGCTTTGAAAAATAATACCAATATAATCCACTAAACTGCTTATTATAATCTATGGTGGTGTTCTACAAACCAGCATCAATACATAATCACGCTGTTTAAATATTAACCCAAAATATGCACAAACAACGATATTCTCAACAAATGGTCTACAAAACTTGTAAACAATTATTACTACACAATTTCTCCAAAAGCCTTAAAATTCACAAAGATTGACTCTGGAAATCTAATGCTCTTAAACAATTATATAGCTAAGTATTCCTCCGAGCTGAAAGTTGCCTACCTAGATAAACCTATCTGGAAAGCTATGTAGCTGCATTTCCCTGAAAGTCCACAGCGTAGGTTGACCTGTTAGGCAATAGCTTAGTCTCTTTAAGACTTTCATTATTCCATTTTTAATATATAATAATATTGAATGAAAAGTTAATTTAAACATAAGCTTCAATCTTCACCAATCCACAAGTTCAAACATCATAATGTGTAATAGTTGGAATTGGTATTTATTACATAGACCATATGGTTCATGGCCTCAGTTTCACTTACAAACAAGGTATAACAGGATATTTTGAGCACATCAATGCAGCTATAACAGAACCTATCTATGCCAAGAATAAAGAATCAAGGAGACAAAACAAGGTTGGTTCCAGAAAAATGATCGAAAAATGTTTATGGAAAATCTTAAAGATTGAACTTTGTGTACCTCTTCAGGATATCTGCTAAGTGCTATGGTAAAACACATTTTCAACATATCTTTTCCTTCCTTTACCTCAACAACATACAAGCAAACCAACACTATAGCATTTCAAAAATGGATCCTAGTGGATTGCATATCTGAGATAAAGATAAATGCTGATGCACCAATCAAGGACCTTGAACCTTTCCAAAACAGAAACAACCAGGGGATTGATCAACAGGAATCATTCCTCCTCCTTTACTTGTATCAATTGCTTCTAACAGCCTTACGACTTCATCCATTTCTGGTCTCTTGTCAGAATTTGCATCCCAACACTTTTTCATCACACCAGCCAGTGAACTGGGGCAACACCTGGGGATCTCAGGTCGAAGGTTCTGAAATAATGATGGCAAACGCAACCAAATTAATTAAATCTAATGTCATAAAAGGACCTTAAATAAAGAATTTCAAGACTTAAAATGTTACCTGTCGGACAACTTTCGAAGTCATTTCTGCAAAACTGAGATCGAGATATGGTAATTCACAGCAGTATATCTCCCATAAGCAGATGCCGAAACTGTATACATCACACTTTCTGTTGTACGGCTTCCCATCAAGAACCTACAATGGTTAAATATTGTCAGTGTTCCTGTACTCTAAAATATGGCTCGACAAAGAAGATCCAAATTCTGCATATAAAATTGCTAATGGTGATAATTTGTTATTCTCACAAAGTTTTAGTTTTCATAATTTATAGAAATCAAGTAGTTAAGCTACTGTTGGCCACTATCATTAACCAATACATTGCAATGAGGGTGAGGTGACCACCAAGGAATCATCACATCAGAGAGATGAAAATTATTACAGTAGAGTTTCTGTGAAGACACCCAGAGTTTTTATGGCTCTTTACACTTAAACCACTATTAGATGTACAACCAGCAGTCACTCAAAAAGCCACACCTGGGCATCTAATAAATGCTACACATGTTTGAACCTTTGAGTTTCACTCGCCAAAAATCACGATCAATATTTTTTTTCTTTTTTTTGGAATGCATTTTATGGACATAATATCAAGAAACAATTTTCGCAATAACCATTATAAATATGAACCAACAAGATGTTAAGATCTATGTTCCACAACATTTTAGGGATGGGGATGGGGATGGCGGGATGTGTTTTGGGGATTGCAGTTTGAGGGCCATCTTTTGGGGTCTGTGTGGGGATGGGAGGAATATATATATATATATATATATATATAGAGAGAGAGAGAGAGAGAGAGAGAGAGAGATTTCTACAAGTTAATGGGCAGCAGTATAACAGCAGTAATATAACATGAAACTGTTAAAATGATGCTAGACAATATCTGTAGAAGCCTGCACACCAACCACATTCCAAAAAAAGTTTATTTGTGTTCCATGGGGATGTGTCCCAAGCCATGGCCCAAAAAATCTTCAAATCTTCAAAATGTTTCTGAAATGTGTTGCAGTAATAGGAAATGCCATGGGGACATTTGGCCACGGATATTTGAGACATCCCTCGACCATCTTGGGGATGGCTAGACCATAGTTTGCATACTTAGCGAGTTGCTGAGTACTTGCCATTTTTTTTGCATACTTAGCGAATTGCTGAGTACTCGCCATTTTTCTTCAACCATGAGTTTTCTCAATCTTTACTCGCTGAGTTTTTGGTGAGCATTCACCATGACTCACCAAAAAATTGGTGAGTTTTTCCATTTAACTTAGCAACATTTCAAAATTGAGGAGAAAAGCACGGGGTAGACACTGCAAAAACTATGTTTTTTTGGTTTAGTAAGCATTGGTTTTTTCCTTTTAAAACATTATGAAAATGGTGTGCGTCATGAAGGTTTGTGTAGTTTTGAAGGTCTTCATTTGGGCTTGGTGGGGGAACACGCCAGGGGCACTGCCCTCGGGCCCTACTAGGGGTGCTGCCCCTCAACCTCACTGGGGGCGCTACAACTCAACCTCGTTGGGGGCGTTGCTCCCAAACCCCCACGAGGGGTGCTACCCCTTGACCCTGCTGGGGGCATTGGCCCCAAACCCCCCCAAACTCGTTTGATACATTTTGTAGCTATATTTTGCATAAAATTTATATTTTTTCAAAAATTGTGTTTTTTTCAAAGATTTAAGAGTTTTTTCTGAGTACTCTCTGAGTCCAAGTTTGTGAACTATGGGTTAGACGTCCTTGATGGCAAGACAAGTTTTTATAATGCTCAAAAACAATCATTCATGACATTTGAAAAAGACTGTTAAATATATCATTACAGCATTGTAACAGCAGCAATATATGTATCAGTACAGCAATTTAACATAAATAAAATTAATCATGACAGCAGTGATGGCAGTGACAATAGTATAAAAGCAATAAATATCATGATTCAGATTCATAGCTAATGATATAAGTTATATAACAGTTAACGCTAACAGCAATAATTTGAATTTTTGATTTGATGCAAGAGCATCCAGGGTGGAAGAGCAATCTTGCATCACCAAAAAAAAACAGATTATTTTTTTAACAAGTACAAAAATGACAAGTTTCTATTTTTAGTAAGTGGGCACTTGTGCACGTATGGACATAAAATCTTACATAGAGATCCAAAATTGTAAAATGAAGCCAACAATGAAGAAACCGTCTTGATATCATTTATAGTTTGTGAGATATTAAGGTTTCTGTTTTCTAGAGTCCTAGACCCCTCTGTAAAATCTTCAAAGTCAAATTTGAGGCACTTAGAGGCTCAATACAAGCCTGAAAATTGGCCAAAAATCCAAATTTCCCTAAAGGGAATTTGGTGGAGAACCAATTTTTCGCAAGCTTTCCAATGCTTCAAACAGTTCGTCAATCGGAACATTTAGTTCAAAAGTTATGGTGCCCGAAAGTTATGTTTCCAATTTTCAAATTTTAAATTTCAAGTGATAAGTTTATTGGGTGGGAAAATGGACAGTGGAATTTTTGAACGCCCAAAAAGGGGAGGTTACACTTTCTAGAACATTTGAAGGTAGTGGAAAATAAAAAGGAGGTAAAAGGGGTGGTTACAAAGAACGACTCCATTAGTGCAGATTGTGGCTCTGACTTGAGAGATTTCTGATAGAAAGGAATTTCTTGGTAGTAAGATAAGCCTGTGGTTGTAGCATTGCAATTGCTGAAATTTGTATTTCATTTTATTGAAGGAATAGAAGTGATTTGTTTCCTTGATTGACAATTTTTTGTGTGAATCTCTGTTGTTGTGTCATGTGTGAGTGTTGGGGTGGAGTAGCCCTTCATCCTGATTTCATTGTTCAAACTTTAACTCAAAGTCTCAAACTTCAAAATTTTCGATATGGCATTAGAGTCAGTTATTATTGTTAGTTGGAAAAGAGATTAAAGGTGCACTGGCTATGGTTTGGTTCAGTGTGGTATTGTGTGAGAAGTGCACATAAATAATTCTTTTCTATGTTCCACGATGTTTTCAGGGCGGGAATGGGGACAGCAGGATGGCAGGGGCCGTGTTTCGGGGATGACAGTTTGAAGGCCATTTTTTGGGGACAGCAGGTGGATGGCCAGAGAGAGAGAGACTTCTACATGTTAATGGACAACAGTATAGCAGTATCTATAAAGCATGACATTGTTGAAATGATGCTGGACAATGTCTGCAGAAGCTTGAAAACTTACCACATTCCAAAAAAAATTGTTCATTTGCACTTCTCACACAATACCACACTATACCAGACCATGGCCAATGCACCTTTCATCTCTGTTGCAACTGACAATAATTACTGACTCTAATACCATATCAAGAATTTTGAAGTTTGAACAATGAAATCAGAAATTCAAGTTATTGCTGTTAGTGTTAACTGTTATGTAACAGTGTAACTTATACCATTGGATATGAATTTGAATCATGATATATTTATTGCTAGTATATTACTGTTGCTGTTGTCATTGCTGTCATAATTAATTTATACTGCTGTCATGACACATTTATTACTTCTGTTATTATGCTGTCACAATATATTTAACAGACTTGTTCTAGTGTCATGAATGATTTTTTTTTAACATTATAAAAACTTGCCTTTCCATTGGGGATGTATGGCTGTCCCCAGGATGGCTGAGGGACATCTGAGACATCCTCAGCTGTCTCTGGGATGGCCAAATGTCCCTACAGAATTTCCTATTACTGTAACACATTTTGAAAATGTTTTGAAGATTTGAAGATTTTTGGGTTGACAGCCAGGGGACGCCATACCTGAAATGCCATTGGGGATGGGGACAGTGGTTTGACGACCAGGGACACATCTCTGTGGAACACAGGTTCTGAGATCATCACAGAAGGACTGCACATCATTAAGCTGATGTAACACTACCAGAAGCTCCTTATTCAGAACCCTGATATCTCATATCAGCCATGACAGAAAACTGGTTCAAACTGCTTATTTTTTCCTATTTTGAGCTAATCAACCCCAAAAATACTGAAATATAATGTATATCCTGATCAATTCTCCATAATCAGTTAAGTTAATATTGTTATTTTTAATGCAGTAATATATCTGTTGCCTCTGCTTGTGTTTAACCCTTAGGACTGTACTGGATGTCTAGTTGTTACTATGATTCTTAAGACAAAATCTCCTGGTTACCCATTCAAAGTGTACCTTGAGGTTACTGATGCATACATGCTTCCTTCTTTGGAAGGCAGTTTGAGCAGGATTCTTTGAAGCACAGAGTTCATCCATGGCATTAATTTTCCTCAGCTAGCTTTGGGTGTTGAGAGTCCTGCAGCTCAGTCTAAGGGAGTTTTGGTGGTGACTCTTCTTCTAGTGGGATAGGTGGATGGGGTGTTACGAACTTGGACTAAGCTTGCTTATGTGGCACTGGCTTTAGGCTGCTAGTTTTGTGCTTTTGGCTTTGCTTTTCTTTCCTGGAGTTAGTTTTTTGTTTTTGGCTGTTTTTTTTGTCGACCCCTCTTCTTGAAGTATGTTAAATACAAAAACAATTTTAGTTAATAAGTATAGCTATTTACAAACCCGTCAGCTACATTGGGAGTTCCAAGTCCAAATTTTGTATCACTGCGGACTAACTAGATTAGGCTATCTAAAAGGCATCTATATCATCGATTGTAAGGAGTAATTTATGGCATGTGTGCAGTAAAAAGACATCGCATGCTGCATGCTGTAGTTTGGCAAGTTCCATTGGTCCAAAATAATAGGTTCAATACAGACTAAGAATGGTTGGTGTTGAGGCTCTGTATATTCTATTGGGAGGAAAGCGGAGGTGTCTGCAGGCAACAATCCATAAAACCTTTTAAAAGTGCTATCATGCTCATGTATCCTGCTTTGTTGTAGTGAAGGAGCTCTTGTTCAGGAACCGAGTTCTGGAGTTATGCATACTCTGATAGATTAAGGCCAAGATATATAGCACACCTGCATTTTGTAACAGAAGTATTACTGCCTTTGGTTTCTTTCTACAGAAGTTAAGTTGCAAGTCTCTGTTTAGCCACCAAAGAAACTGTGGGAAGAATCTAGTTCAGCTGAACAATATTGGCAGAGTTCTTTGAATTGGAGTGGTTTTAATGTTGCTATATGTATCTGTGTTCATGTGTGATGAAGTATTTATACAAATTTTTAGCATTTTCAATATTCATGTTATGAACCCTTAATAAATTATCTGCATAAGGAATACCAAAGGTAGAATCATCTTCAAAGATTTCCTCGTCACGTGTTTTTACTTTCTAGCATAGCCATCACTAGCCCTTTAGATTTTAGAACAGTTGGGGGATGCTATTATAATTTATTATCACTTTTACAGTACCTCTGGTGCCATATATCCAAGCGTGCCTGTTTCGCCAGTCATATCCTGTGGATTCTGAGCCTCCACCCGAGCCACACCAAAATCAGCTATTTTAAGAGTTCTTGATCTGTCTAACAACATATTTTCTGATTTTACATCTCTATGAACTATTTTCTGTGAATGGAGATAGCTCAATCTGCAGCATAGATATTAAACAAAAGAAGGGTCAATGTTAGATTATTAATCAAAACAAACTATAATATCTAAGAAAAATGTACTTATGCAATCCAACAGGCCAGCTTGTTTTGTGTCTTCCTGCAAACCTTGGAGAACAGATATATTTAAATTTCAATTATGATATGCAAACTTCATCTTGTCCATCAATGTAATTGATTACACATTCTCTTGTATAGATCTTATTTCTGTTTTTTAGATTTAGAGGGAAGGATTCACCCTCTTGAAAGGTCCAACGCTAGCTGGATGACAACTTTAAAAGGCAATTTTTTTCGTCGATTCTTGAACAGGTATCCCTTAAGTGTTCCCCCAGCTAGATATTCTACCACAACACAACATGCTCTCGATGGAATCTCTTCTGAAGCTATTTTAAGTTCTGAAGTTCCCATTGAAGCTCCAATGAACTGCAAGGGCAAATGAAATTGATCAATCAACAGTAAGCTCAAAAAAGTCATATAATAAAAGCTAATAACTTGACAAAAGCCACAAACATAAGCATCTTAAGAAAACTTTATAGCATAAGCACTAAATTCACATTCAAATAAATCTGATTGGGAACCATATATTTTTATCATAATAGAAAAATAAAAAAGCATGCAAACAAACTGTATTCATTAGCTACTTTGAGACTTCCACTGATCATGCAGTGTTCGATGCCAAATAGTCAAAGTGAAAAGAGAACCAACATGTCGAAAGGAATATAACCTTAGTAACATTTGGATGGTCAAGTTTATGCCAGACTGCTACTTCCTGTCTAAATGCGGCCCTTACTGCCACAAGTTCAGCTTCTGTTTTTGTGCCCTCTTCTCCCCAGTCAAGCAGCTTCACTAAACAATGGTAGAAACAAATAAGTACTGAGAGAAAGATCATACAGAAAATGAAATAAATAGGATACGTCAAAGCCACCAGAATGATTTTTAATTTTGATGGCAAAATTAAAAAGGAGGTAATTTCTTGTTAATCATAAGTAGGATTGTAAGAAATATTCAGACAGTTTTTGAAGGAATATCATACCATTACAAAAAACTTCATTTTAACTGAGTCCTGAAACCGCAAATTGCTGTTTAAGTATGCAAACGGGGAAGCCAATCTAGCAGTATGCAAGACATTGAAAAGATATGATGATGGAAAAATCACACAGCTTATTTTGAGGCAGTAACAGGAGGTTTAGGCTAAGTACTTATGCTAGTTAAGTTGGCCAAGGCCTATGATAAAACATGACAGGAAACTGACAGAAGAGAAAGCTTTGAGCAGTCAAATAGTCTGCATGCACTACAAGGAAGTAGAATCGGTCAAGTCTCATGTGAGTTTTAAATTTCTACAACTTATTTCCTAGTAATAAGAGAAGCAAACATTTTCTGTTTATTAAGATCTGCCCTAATGGTATACCTTTCTGCATACCAGAAAGAGTTAAAAATTCTAATTTCCTTTTCTTGAAACTGATGATCACCTCAGAAGACTATATTATAGTGGTTAGTTGCAAGCAACCAAGATTTGACTTCTTTTCGACAAGTTCAACAGGATTACATGGACATAAACATAAATCTTAACAATTACATATTTTCTTTGCTTGAAACTGATTAATCACTTCATAAATCTTAACAATTACATATTTCTAGTGATGAGTTGCAAGCACCTAAGACTTCAGTTCTTTTGGATGTGTTCAACAAGTTCACTTGGGCGTTAACATAATTTGTAACCATCGGATGGATTGGGAAGGATTGGGAGCAATGGAATTTGATCTTGATGAAATATATGCCTTGGAAACAGAAATTGACAAGTTACTCATATCATTGGAAATATTGAAAACGATATTTCCCTTCAAAGAAGCAAAACTCAAAGAATGAGAAGGCCGCACCAGGAGAACAGTAACCAGTTACCCTTGACCGGGCTGGCTGGTATAATCTTCCTCAAGTGGCCATGATAAAATAACTGTTGCTTTTTTTATAGGAAAAATATTTGAATCCTCTCTTATGACAGGTCAAACACCCTTAATCGTCTTCAAGGTGGGCCCTGGTTCAGGAAAATACAGGCTTTAAACTATTTTCTGAGAGAAAGTAATATGATTTGTAAATGATTCAGAGGGGTTGGAATTTGGTGCCAACCCATTTTCTGTCTTCAAGGCAAAAATAAACCCTAGGCAATCACGATTCACAACAGTAGAGATGATGGTAACACATATAATTGCATTATCATAAGATTGAAATTACAGTAATATCAACCGATGACTCAAAATAGGTCAATAA
The DNA here is from genome assembly GCA_007115665.2 of Sequoiadendron giganteum. NCBI lineage: Eukaryota > Viridiplantae > Streptophyta > Pinopsida > Cupressales > Cupressaceae > Sequoiadendron > Sequoiadendron giganteum. Next base: position 664,836,310 of record CM021101.1, on the reverse strand, counting down.
AAATGAAGTAAATGAGACATACAATTGTTTGAAGAATCCATCAAAAAGAAAGTAGTTCATGAAACCAATCACAATCAACCAAATAATTTAATAAGATATATGATGTTAATTTCCAGCTGGACATGGTCTAGAGGTAAGGTGGAGACATCGGTCTAATGATAACATGGTTCCACCCCTGCCTTACCTGAATAATGGTAGAGTGGAAACCTCTCAGGACCTAAGGCATTAAAGGAAGATAATAAATTTAAAAAAGAAAGAAAGAAATAGATGAGAAGAGAATACCTGCAACATCTTGGCCATCATAAACTCCTCTGTAAACAGTACCAAATGTACCACGGGCTATTTGGTCCTTTATCTGTAACTTAGAGGGATCAATTTCCCATTCTTCCTTCTTTCTCTGCAATCCTGAATCCCTGATAAATACCCTGCTCAGATGCTTGTCTAAATCCTTAAGATTAATCTGATCTGCTCTGATAAACTCACTTTTATTCATGCTTTGCTTCCTCTTTACTTCTAATTCACTGCCTTTCTGTTCTTCGACAGAACTAGAAACTGTAGCCATAGCTCCTCCTCTGACTCACCTGAAAATCTAACTCAATAATCAATACCCACTTCTTGAATTTGGCAATTCATTTAAAAGAAAAACAGCTTCTGCAGAACCAAGCCCAAAAGGTCAAATTGGAAAGGCGCTCATTTTGAGGACAAGATAGTTGACCGGGTACAATTATCAAACATGCATATAAAATTGCATGGCGTGCACATAAAAACAATTTATGTGTTTTCCAATCATCATCGTCAACAGGAAGCTATATATCTGTGACATCCCATCGGTTTTATTGTAATTCTAGAGGTTATCAAAATGACTTCCTTCTCCGTTTATTTTCTCCAGCTTCTGCCGCCACCGTCTACTTTTGGGTTTGATTAGTTCAATGAATGATCAAACTGTGAAAGTTCACGTGCCACGCCATCGTCTTTGAACTTGAATTCCAAGGATTGCTAAGGATTTGCGTTGAAAATGGAAGATTTTTACGCTGGTTAGATTGGATCACGTGCACTGTTATCAAAAGGTTAAACTGTCTCTTGTGAGGAAGTTAAAATCTCAACGAGAGAAACTCCACATTGAAGTCAATTGAGGGATATGCCAGTGCATGCATAACGCAACTTCCCCTTACCATACAATATAGGTAGTGTCTAGAATTTAGTATGACATAATGGTAGACGTGTAAATTTGTGCTTGCTGATCTTTTCTATGCGATTTTTCTTCCCGTGAAAAGACTTGTCTCGTTTCTTTTGTCGAAACCTGCGAACAATAGGCTTCGAGGGTATCCGACTAACACAAGGTATACGGCGCTCCACTAAAAGGAACACATGAAAGGTCGTTTTAGGAGTTGTTTTTTTATATGGAAAGGATTTAATAGTTGAGTTAGGTGGTATTTATAACTTTAAAGATTGGTTTTTAATGGTGTAGTATTGATTATGTGTTTTATTAAATTTAAAAAGCAATAAACTATGTGATTTCATATCGGTACATCGATATGATTCAATGTATAATTATCACGATTTAATATATATTTATTAGTCTAAGTTTTTTGAGAATCTTATATGACACCTTAATAAAAACATGTTAATGTAGAATCATATTCGATGATGATGGTCTTAAAGGGGACTTGCTAAGTAAGTTGCCTAATTTTTTATAGAGATTTAAAATAGCTACATATGATTTTTAGAATTATGAAACTACTAAGTCTTTTCCACTAGTATATAGAATATAAGAATTGATAGAGGTTGATAATGGATCATCATTGAGAGCTCTCTTTTAGTTGCATCAAAATAATATCATAATAGCTCCTATTAACATTAGATTGCACTATTCTTACTTGTGCATATGTTGAAGAAGGTTAGGAAGAAACCTTATGCCTAACTATTTTTACCCAGTCAAACTAGAAAACCCCCATTCCCACATCCCTCCCACATCCCTCCCACATCCCTTGTAGACATGTAATCTAATGAAGAAATGCCTCTACAATATGAGTTTCGTCCCTCCATTTTGACTATCAATTACACCCTTAGTGTCATGCCACTTTACTAGCTCAAATTCCAAAACCCTAACACTTCCTCTAGATTTGCACCCTCCACACTCCTTGATGCAATATCCTAGCTCTTACAATGAAGCCCTAAAATTACATTCAAACATCATTGTTTCCTCCTCCCTCTGCCCTAATTCTATTGTAACAACTATAGACAATGATGACAAAGAATATGTAACATGGTTCATCTTTAAGGAGCATACAACAAACATGTAAGAGACCAACACCCAATAACCTCATTAAGGAGGTGAGCAAAGAGGTAAGTGATCTATTATTTCTCTCAAATGACATATTATATGTTATTTTTTATTATACACAAATAATGGTTATTTTGTTTTTCCTTCATTCCCACTAAGTAATGTTTCTATCATTTGACAAAACTAAATTGGGAAAGCAAAGGATGGAATATAGGAGCCATTTTTGGCTTGGGAAAGGAGGAAATTTTACATATGTTGAACTCATCTAGCATGTCAAGTTGTTCTTTAGTACAAGAGTTGGGTGATTAGTGTTCAAGTCGTCTGCTTCCAAACCTATGATTTTTATTTCCACCTAGAAAGCACTTCCAAATCCAAGTACTCAATTTAGGTGGAATTGCCATATTTAGACCTCACATTCTGACCTTACCTTAGTAAGACAACTAGTCAATTGGGACATGTTACCTAGTGTAAGAATAATTCCAACAAGTTTTCTAGGACCTTAGGTTTCAATCTCAAGCTTGTTTGGAGATTAATTTATTTGACCCTTTTATTTATTATTAAATTATTTGGTACAAGGTTTAAAATTGATCGACCCATTACCTACTTAAGCAAACCTAATGTGTGTTTGTATTTCCACTAATAAGGTCACCTCATTCAAATTTATCCTAATAAAAATCCTAAACCCTTGTCATATAACACTAAGCTTTGTGGCCCTTCACCTTCAAAAAACTCTCAGCCTTTAATTTCCATCTCTCATCCAAATGTTTTTTTGAGCCCTTCTCATCCTCTCTTACCACTCCAACCACCCCTTCTCAATATTCTAATTCCTAATGTTCCTCCTCTCTAATATTCCCAACTTATATTGAATCCATAATGTTGGTCCTAGTTGATCATCCACCTAAAATCTCATCCTTTAGGGTTGTCATCCTTGATGATGGTTGACACATAATTAAGTACCATAAATAACTCAATGAGCATGGCATGTTTTCTAGTCCTAGGAAAATATCTACCTCTCCCCTTGCCAAACCATCCTTGAGATCTCAAAATCTTATGGCCAAGGTCACAACATATACTAGATCTCACTCCTCCACAAGACCCCCAATCTAACAACCATAATTTTGTGATGGGAAATCCATATCTATATTTTTCAATAAGGATGTTGACATTCTACAAACATCCTAATTAATTGCAAAATCATTTCTTGAAATGTGAGAGGGGTGTCCATATCTACTAGAAAACATCAAGTTAGAAATATATGAATGTCATTATATACTAATGCGATTCTTATCCAAGAAATGAAGATTGGAAGTTTTAGACTTGAGTTGATATTACATTTCTAGAAGGAAGCTCACTTCTTCACCTCTAAACACTCCAATTGTATGAAGGGATTGCTTTAGATGTTACCCCTTAGCTATCTAAGTATGCAATTTCCTCTAGGACTAATCCCACATGTAGTTGTGTATGCGTTTGTTAACTTTATGGCTCCAATGAGCCAGGTGAACATATTCTCATTTGTGATTGTATGAGGGTGATCCTTCCCACAACTGAGTGGGTTGTTATGGTGGATTACAACATGGTTGAGCACTCATTGAGTTGCAAATGGAAGAGTAGCATGTCAAACTTTCTTAATTGGAATTTGACTCTTAGGTCATTTGGTACAATTCTATGGGTATCTTTGACCCCATACATGGGCATTCCATATCTTAAACCCATTATTGAATATTTTGGTCTAACTGCAAATCTATTTCACTTCATAAAATAAGTAGACCTGACCTATTTTACCTCTCTCCTACTGTCAAAATCAAGTCTTCAACCTCTGACCACATCATCTAGTTGGATGTCTTTGATACCATCTCTAATTATTTCCTAATATTCGCCTCCATCTAGTTGATTGATGCCCTATCTCCTCCCTCCAACCTCCCTTTCAAATTGAACACCTCCTAACTTTGTGACCCTATTTACATATTTTCCTTGAATTTTAGAACCTTAAGCCACCATGATTGGTTGGATTGAATGGTCGAAAAATGCTCTCTAATTTACTAAGGGAATTTGGTAGGAAAGTTGCTTAGAATAATCATATTAAGAGAACCATGTGAGACCAACTTGTCAAAGGAAACTCCCTACTATTAGTTTATCCCAATAACATTTCCCTTTAACAATCCATTATCCTCACTAAAATAAAATAAAATTGATAGATATTGTAGACCTATCTAAAAATGACTCACATTTTGTCTCATCACCTCATCATTTCTCATCAATTCCTTTGTCAATATTAATTAAATAATTTTCACATTAATTTCTCTCATCCACATTAATTAAATATTTTTTAATTATTTAATTAATTTATCAAATTCTCTCATCCAAATTAATTAAATAATTTTTAAGTATTTAATTAATTTATCAAGTTCTCTCATCAACATTAATTAAATATTTTTAAATTATTTAATTGGTTTATCAAGTTCTCTCATCCACATTAATTAAATATTTTTTAATTATTTAATTAATTTATCAAGTTCTCTCATCCACATTAATTAATTAATTTTTAATTATTTAATTAATTTACCAAATTCTCTCATCCACGTTAATTAAATATTTTTTAGTTATTCAATTCATTCATGAATTTGTATTCTCCACATTGATTAAATATTTTTTAATAATTCAATTAATCCATTCATCTAAAAAAATATTTAATTTATTCATATATTAATTTCTTCTTATCCACTATAATTAAATAATTTTAATTATTTAATTACTTAACATCTCCTCTACAATTAAATAAATTAATATAATTTCTTTAATTTCTTTTTTAAAAATTTTCCCTCTAAATAAATAAAACTAACACTTGCACCTAAAGGAGTTTCAAGAATTATACTGATAGAAAATTATATGTATGTTAATATGTTAGAGAGTACTATTTGTGCATGGATGCTACAAATTTTAGTTGCATGCAACTAATTAAAGAATTAATAATAAATTCTAAATAATGGAATGAAATAAACTTAGACAAATCTAGATTTTATCCTAAAAAAAATAAGTATTATTTGATTATGAAATATTTGCATATAGATTTAAAACATAAATCAATGCAAATGAAAAAAGAAAGTTGCCATCAAATTGAAAATGGAAATAAAATGTTCACATCCAATTTTCAAATCAATATTTATTTGTCTTTTATGTGATAAATGAGATTTTGGAGGCTTTTACCATTAAAGGGCAACTGATTTACCATTAAATGACACTTTAAACTTGTTTTCCTATGTAGCCTATCACCTAATTAATATTTTATTTATTTTCTCCTCATGCACATGAATTAATTATATTATTTATTTATTTCTATTAATATTCTTCTCAAATTTATCTCTAGACACCCAAAAATGACTACTACATTTTCATCTTGTCATTTCATCATTATCCTTATCATTTCTTCTATCTATATTCATTAAATATTTTTTAATTATTTAATTAAGCTAATATTTCATTCTTTTTATCCATAATAATTAAAATTATTTAATTATCTTAATCTTTTTATCATATCTATATTAATTTAATAATTTTTAATTATTAATATAATTTATTTCTTATCATTTTTCCTCCAACATTAATGAAAATTATCTTTGGTCCTCTATAATTAAATTATTTTTTATTTTTAAAAATATTTAATTAGCTAACACTCCTCTTTTAAATAAATTTAAAATAATTTATTTAAATTAAATCTTTTCTTCTATAACTAAATAATTTTTAAAAATATTTAATTAGCTAACACTCCTCTTTTAAATAAATTTAAAATAATTTATTTAAATTAAATCTTTTCTTCTATAACTAAATAATTTTCAAAAATTATTTAATTAGTTAACACTCCTCTTTTAAATAAATTAAAATAATTTATTTAAATTAAATATTTCTCTAAAATAAATAAATTAATATTTATTTATTTCTCCAAGCTATCATTTGAATTAAATAATTAAATAAAATTTATTTATTTAATTCCTTCCTTCAAATTCAAAATTTAGGTCTCCTCTCTTGAATTTTCCTATCCATTTGATCTTGTGAATTGCTCCACCATTGATCAAATGTTAAGTGAAGCATATAAATAAAAAGCTTTAATTTTATTCATATCCCCTAGCACTTTTATTGTTAAGATCTCCCTAACACTTTTATTGTCAAATCCCCCTAGCACTTTTATTGTCAAGATCTCCCTAGCACTTATATTGTCAACATCTCTAGCACTTATATTGTCAACATCTCTCTAGAAATTTTATGATCAAGATCTATCAAGCATTCAAGCATTATCAAGTATTTATCATTACCATTGTCAAGCATAGGTATCATTTATATTTGAGCATTTATCATTATCATTTCATTGTTATTGTTCCTTCATAATTTTTTACTTTGAAGAGCAACCAACAATGGAGAAAATCAAGATCTTACCTATGATGGATTTGCTTGTTATCTAAATTTTATATTTTGAGTCAATATCTTAAACTTCATTATGTGATTGTGAAGGTGTGAGATTGGTAGTGTTGATATTTGTGATTCATATTTTCATCATTCACATCATCAATTAAGTGACTAAAAAAGAACATTAGTTTACTCAAACTCACTTTCAATCTCATTCATCCATGCAATCATTTCACTCATCCATGCAATCAATTAACTCATCCATGTAATCAATTAACTCATCAATCAAGCCCTTCAAAAAGACACATGTCACTTACACATTCCTCATATCATCACAATCAATCTCATTCATTGATTCCTCCAATCATTCTCCATTGTTGATCAACATCATGAAAAAGCTATAAAACTACCATTTTCCAAGTTATCAAGGACCCACATTTTTTAAGAAAATTAATGATATCATCCTATTCATTTTTCTATCAAAGGTTATGGTAGTAAGAAGAGAAATCCACATATCAAATCATTGAAGCATATCCAAGGTCAATGGAGCAAGATGAGGCTTTGTGGTGAAAATATTGTATTATTTCATTTGATTTGTTTTTCCCATGCTCTATTGTAAGTGATTCTTGAATGTGAAATATGTACCTTCATAGTATCATTCTTATTTTATAATTTCACATTTAATCACATAGAGATATATACATAGGTAAAAAGGCTCAAATTTGAGCTAGAATCAATGAAGTCAAGGATGGTGATAAAGGATAATTTTTTAATTTGAATGTCTTGAACATAATATAAAGCATGAGAGGAATATTATTGCTAGTGACATGAATAACTTGTTTTGTATTGATCCTAGATGAATTATGTAATCTTTCTTTGATCAACTACCAAAAATTTTTTTGGACTCAATAATAATGATCTTGTACAAGAGGAAAATGATACCATTGTTGAAGGTTTCACTCCTTAAAATCTTGATTTTGATTATATTCACTACCTTGAAAACATATTCACAATTGAAGAACATTATGTTTCTCTCTTTTCTATGGTTAGTGAGAAAATCCTAGGCATGAATGACCTTGAAAAATTCTTCAAGGTGTTATGGGAACACATTTATGAAGAATGTTTATTTTTCTATCTTATGAATGAGGCTCCTTGGGAACCTTAATAAATTAATGTTTGATAAAGCTACTCCCCAAAGGGAATAATGAGGATATTGTGGCTAGGTGGAGGCCCATAACTCTCCTCAACACCTATAAAACCCTAACTAAGGCAATAGAAATACACCTCAAAATAATCAACCAAGAAATTATGAGGATTGAATAAACTAGCTTTATTAGAGTTTATTTCATCTTGAACAACTTGGTGGTAGTTGAGGAGACTATTGAATGGGCATGAAAAATAAGACAAAATTATTTATTTGGTGTAATAAATTTTAACAAGAATTATGATATGATCAAGTTAATTTTATCTAAAATATGTCTAAGTGATTGGGACTTAGTCCTAATAAAAATTTCCATATCAAGTTTCTCTTTATTGAATCTAATATTTGTTTGTGTTGGAGTAACCAAGATCAACTTGCAAGATCAAACCATTCCAAAATAAATAATATGAAAGATAAAAATATTATCATACAAAGAATCTTCAAAAAAAATGTACAAATGAGTCTAGCAAATAAGGGCAAGGATGAGGAGGTGAGAAGATAGTACTCGAAGTTTGAATACCACTCCTAAAGTGAGACAAATATGTGAAACTTGGGAAAAGTGTGGGGAAACATGTGAGTCCACATGTGGTGAGACAAAAGGTAAAATTTTTCTCTAAATGAGCTTAAGTACAATGTGAATAGGACCAACAAGGTAGGATAGCAACTAGTTTGGTGAAAAAACTTTTCATACTAACACCCCCTAAATGATACTTAGGAAGACAGAAAAACATTGAAAATCAGTCCTAAAAACTAGGATTGATAAGGTACTCATGTACAATAAATATATCTCAAAAATGGAAAAATGAGAATAAATGTGGAAAAATCTCCTCTCTAAAAGAGAGAAATAGAAGGAATAAGTTACCTCCTCAAAATATTTCCTTGAAAGATAGTAACAAGAATCCTGTAGAAGTTGTAACTCCACCAAAAAAGAATCATATTTTGTTGGAATCAATGAAGGATCAAGACAAGAGAGGTACAAAATATTGCTTGAGTGACCTAAAGTACACTACTCAACCATATATGCACAAATGGAACAAAGGAAAAACTCTCTAAAGTTTAAAATAAATATGGTACTATGATCAAGGAGACACAAAAACATTGCATGTGTGACCTAAAGTACACTACAACTAAATGCAAATGTAGTGCTCTAGATAAGTATCGAAGTCTTAAAAAATATTGATCAATTTAAAAGGTATAAGTTTGTCCCCATTGCTCCACTAAAGCCAAAGAAGTGGTAACATAACCATGTGATGATACCCTCATAATGCTGATAAGGGAGAGGTATTGGTAGATTAACTTAAGCATGGCACAAACGTGTGTAAAGGAATGTCAAAGTGACATTGGGTCCAATATGACGTGTACAACCAATTGAAAAAGGGTGTAGAAAAATAAGGAACACTTGTATAAGGCTATAATCTATTGGATTATTCATTCTCGTGGAGGGACACTCATTAGAAAAAGTTGTGATGGAAACAAATAAGGAACATACAAAACACTCATGACACTTTGTAAAATAATGTGAGTATAAAAGAGGCATAATATAATGTGAAAGATTCCCACTTAAGGAACACATATCAGATTTGAGAATTTATCTTAGTGCATTTACAAATAAATGTCCTATTGTAGAGTTCTTAAAAGTTTCCAAAAAAAAAGATGATATTAGTTTATGTCATGAGGTGACCATAAGAATACATAGTTCAATCATACCTTATAGTCTCAAAATATGACAAAATCTAAAAAATTAAATCCCCCAAATTTTTTTTTATAAGTTTTGAGTATGATTTGAAAAAAAAAACGTGTACCATTACATTCCTTATGTTTTCCTAAAAAATAAATATATTTATTCTAAAATTTGACATCATGGGTAAGAGTTATCCCTTGTCAAAAATAATGTCAAAAAAGAGTACACAATTGAAGTTTGGAGGTAAATCCTAGAAAAATACAAAATAACAAAGAAAAAGAAATTACACCATGAAAAAATTGATGGAACTAGATTTCCATCACCTATAAGAAGTCCAAAAATAACTCCTCGGGTGCAAGTTATGCCAAAAAATTCACCTATAAGAATCATTGTATAGATCTTAGTGGCTTTGTGGTGGCCATAGGGCAACACCACTTGGGTGGGTAGTGTTTTGGTAGTGTCTGGGTGGAGCTACACCTAGGCGGTGTGTTGTTGGCACAAAGGGTGAATGTGGTTCCAATGACATAGATGAAAAATGAAATGCAATTGGTGATGCATAGGTTGATCTTGAGCAATATGGAGGCTAGTGGCATTCAATAATTCTCCTAGTGGTGGTGCTCAATGGGTTGGGTAGGTATATGGGCTAATTCTCCTATGATCACTTGCTAGAGGAATACTAACATCAAACCATGTCAACCCTACATAGGATAAATAATGACATTAATCATATGTAGGGTTTTATGCTACAAAAAAAATTAATTTTTTAAAAATTAAAACCAAAAAAATCATTATATGATAGTTGACATTGATTGTGTGCAAGCACAAAAATTAAGGAAGGATTTGATGAGAAGATGATACAATAGTTGCACAAATTTGTACAAGCGATACATAATTTTTTATAGCCTCTAATAGATACCCTCCTAAAAATACCAAAAAATTTCATCACCAAAACCAATAGTGTCTTATATGAAAATATAAGTTTTTGGGTGATCCCACAATAGTGGGTTACACTTTCTGGCCAAACTTGACATTGAATTGAACTTTTTTAACTAAATCTTCACTTTCAGACACTTATAGTTGCTAAACCATGAGGAATTTGAAAATTTTGCAAAGTAGTGATTTGTGATATTTTATCTGTAGATTCTAAATATATATTTTTAAAAAAATTTGGAATCAAATTCCATTTCTTTTTCCATCTCCTTCGAAAACTAGTTTTTAATATTAAACACCATTTTTAAAGAGTGATGTGTACTTGCTAACACAACTTTTTTTATATGAACCTAGATAAAATTCTAATTTTTTTGAATTTAGATTTGTAACTACGATATCTAGGGAATTCATTTGGTTTCATAATGTTTTATTGATTTTTTTTTTCTTAATTAGGTGTTGAAGTCAAACCAATTACAATTTAGACATATGTTTACTTGCTAACACATAACTTTTTTTGTATGTATTGAAATTCAATCTTTTTTTGTTGGATCAAGGACATCAATATCAAGGGTATAGATATTTTTCATATTTTTCTTGATAATCTACTATTTTTCCACATGTGCAAAACATAGAGCTTGATTTTCAGTGAAAAACCTATGTTTAATTAAACTAAAAAAAACATAATAAAACCAAAATATATTAAAATTATATTTGATAGATAGTTCGTTTTGAGGACTATAATCCTCCAGTTGGGTCTGTGAATTTGATTCCATTTTCATCTTCAACTCGAGCTACGAAAGCTAGTATTTTGTAGAAAATTGCTAGAGGAGGGGGAGAAGGGCAAAAAGGGGGGTTCGAGAGAACCCCCTTTCTAGAAAACCCCCTGGAGGATTCGCTCAAACCCCCATTTTTTTCCATTTTCCCTTGATTTCATTTAAAAAAACCTGCCAAAAGGAGTTTGAGCGGACTTGGCTTCAAAAAGGGGTTCACTCGAAGGGGGTGTTTGAGCGAACCCCTAAAAATCGGATTTTTTTGGGAACGTTTTTGCAATTTTTCTTTGTGAAGAGAATTATAATCCACTTATGTGGGATCACCCTTTTAGGCATTTTGATTGCAACCTTGGGATTGATTTTACTCCAAGATACACTATATGAAGGAAGGTTCCCTAAACCCTTAGATATTCAAGATTATTTGGGAGAGGATTTATAAGAATGCTCTAATGCCATATTGGAGTAGCCAAGACCAACTTGCATGATCAAGCCATTCCAAAAATAAGAATATGCAAGATAAAAATATTATCATATAGAATTTTTTGAAAATAAAATGTCCAAATGAGCCTTGTATATAAAGGTAAAGTTAAGGACATGAGAAGTTAGGACTAAAATTTGGGCTACCCCTCCAAAAGAGAGACACATGTGGGACACTTGGGATAACTTTGGGGATAAATATAAAGTCCACATGAGGTGAGGCAACATATAAAAAGTATCTCTAAGTGAGATTAAGTGTAGTGTGAACAAGACCAACTAGGTAGGATAGTGACTAGTCAGCTAAAAAATAATTCACACTAATGGTTTCGAGGTGAAGGGTGCTCTCTTACATCAATTTACTCTTCAAAAATCTATCAAACAATAATTTCCCTTGGCTTCTTTTCTATATATGCATGAAATAAATATTATTTAATACATTTTCAAGCATGCTCATTCTCATCAGTCAATCCATCACATCTCTCTTCTAGAGGTATCTCGTGTGATCAATTATGATTTTTATGGTGATCATATTCTCTTCATCTTGAATGTTACAAAGAAATTATCTAACACTATGGAAGCGCTTCATGTTTGGTTTCAAGCTCACAAATTTCCATGTATAAGAATAAGTACTTGATGACTACAACTATCCTTCCCACGTGGATTCCTAAGGTATGTCCAACACAAGTTTTATCCTAAAGTTTTAAAAAATTCATTAGGATTGGGTGTCCCTTTTAGATATGTGGAAATGGTTCGTCAACAATGTCATAAATAAGCTCCCTAGCTAAAATAATAAGTTCCTTTCTAAGGAAAGGAGGATCCAAATTTATAATGTGCAAGAAATTATTTTCGATCCATGTATATGTTTCATCATGTGTGCTTCCTTCTAAGGCATGTTATTATAGGGCCAAAATTTTCATACTTCACAATTTCAATCTTATATTTATGTGTTCATTTTAATGTCAAGTTACCTAGTTTGTTTTAGTAGCACTTTGACCTATTTTTAACCAACCTAATAATCACAAAAAATATTGCAACTCCTCAAACTATAGGAACCCAACCTAGTCTCTCCATTAACTTTGAATTATAGAGCTAATAAGATCACCAACGACCCCAACACTAATGTCCACCTTATAAAATCAATAAAAACACTTATTGACCCTTTTGTAGCTTAATTCTTACTACACTTTTTTTGGACACGAGACTAATAACTTACTAAGGGTTCACATATAAGAAAAATATTTCTCAATTCACTCATTATGCCCAACTTGAAAAAAGCTAAGTAGGAACTTCACTCCATTAGCACATAAGAGACTTACAAAGAACTCCATCAAACCTAGAGGGTATAATATTGAATAATTAAAAATCCAATGTTTGAGAGAATATCCCTTGCGAATTTTCCATAGAATTCATGTAGTTTGATTCCATATCTTTCCATCTAGCATGTTTATTTCCTCATACAATTCATTATAAATAAATTAGAAACCATTTTAGTCCTTTATTTCCATCCTAAAGTGTGTGAACATTCCCCCATTATTTCACTTATCAAATCTACCCTTTTATGTCATTTTCACATATTTTTACAATCCTTTTGACGTCCCCTTGAATTCATCACAAGAAAACACTAGTTGTCATATGTTACCCTATGGATTTTATTGTGTAACTATCATTGTTGTTTACATGACACTATCACCAAGGAACTTAGGTGTACACACACCTCCTTTTCCATATTAGTGATATTTTTGGGTTAAAATATATCACCTAGGGGCTAATCGGTGTAGATTTTCAAACAACACAACCATTCCCTTATGTATCCAAATATTTAACTTAGGTTTTCAACAATTTTGGATTGACTGTGACTATTCTAAAAGTGGGAGTAAGGTCAATAGATGAAGGTGAGAAACTATATAGAAAGTTGCAAATATATCAAAGCTAAAGTCATCAACATTTATGATGGGATGCATATATCCTTCTCACTATTACAACACCTAACTTATTTTCCCATATTCAAATTTGATCCTCTTTTGGTCTTGTTTAACTTATTTCAAGTTTTAGATATAATAAAAACTAAGTGCACACATATCATTTTAGCATTTCATTTCCAATAATAAAGTTTTATGACACACTTTCAATTTACTATCTCTTATATCTATTAGTTTAGATCATATTATTGTAGTTTCATTATATAATTTCATGTTTAAATCTGATTTATGTTAATAGTTATAATAGAAAGAAGTTAGTATCTCCTAGGTCACCTATACAACTTAAGGGGTTCATAAATTATTCTTTCATTTGGTGAACTTCATGTGGTCCATTATTGTTTTTTATATTTATTAGTGCAAACCAAAAAACCTACCCCTTTCTATTTTATTTTTCTTTTCATTATCTTTATATATTATTTATTTTTCATCTTTGGAGTATTACCTTCTCCAAATTCTAAGTGACCTTTTTTGTTACTCTTTTTCTATTTTTAATCATGAGATCATATTCATGTACCCCATTTACCTTACATAACCTATTACTAACATCCCATTCCTTTTCCTATTACCCATAACTACTTAGTTTTGATACCTAGTTTCCTTATTTACCAAGCCTTCCCCCACCTATAAGATCACCCATCACTTTCCCTTTTCCCAAGATATAGTTGCATCTCACTACTCCTAGTATACCAATTCCCATAGTTTCCCCTTCTAACTAAGCCAACACTCCTTTAATTTATCCTAGCACTTGATTAATATTTACCACACCTCACTCTCTTTATCCATTCATCCTTCCTTTCTTACCCACTTTCACTCACATATAATATTTCTTATTTCCATTTCTACAACTCGTATTTGTTATATTTGATCACTCATTTCATCCTCAATTCCCCATCCTTTACCATGGGCCACCTTCCTCTTTAGTTTATCTTCAACTTTATTTCCTCACCTTAATTTTCAATCCTTAATTATGATCCACCTTATCTTTATATTTTCCCATATTATCTTACCCATATCACACCATAGACCACCAAGTATTTAGCTCTTCATCCCTATATTTCCCTTACACCTCATGTTTTCATCATTCTTAAATTTTTACCACACTATCCCTAGATTCCCATTATGCCTTTTCATGACATGCCTCATTTTTCTTTCAAAAAAATATGAACTCCCTATTTTTCTTAGGTTTAGGCTAGTCCCAAATGTTAGCAATTATTAAAATCAATCAAGTTCCCAAAAACTATTTGATCCCTATGATCGAATATTATCATGATTGCATAGAGTATCCAAAATTACCCTTTGGTCCATTTGAAAGTTTGTTAAAATTCATTTAGATAAAGGAGAAGGTAGCTTGTGGGATTTACTCATCCAACTAGACCAAAATATAGCTCACTTTTTTTTCTTGCAAAGTCTATTTTGCTTAGAAATCATGGAAAAGGAAGAAATATGAAAGAATATTGTATGTCCTTTTGTGAAACCTGATATCCATCTAAACCTGAAATGTCTCATTCACTTCACCTTTTTCACAACCAATGCTTTATAATAAAAATTTAATATTTGTGAAAGTTTGATGCTCAATTGAATATGATTGTTATAGACTTTTTCATAAATTAGGTTCACTTTGAAAATTTTGTAATATGTACCATGCTAACATCATCATCTTGTTATCATCCTTTTTGTAGAGATTTCATCAGTATCTAAATGAAACATTTTAAAAGTTATACTATCATCTAGTTTAGTTAAATTTTCTCACATATCATAAAATAATAATGACATCCCATATTGCTTGCATAATTCCGATTTACAATCCCTAAGTACCCCTAATCCATCCTCACATCACACTTACATCATCTTGTCCTTTAAGTGACATCATCAACAAAAAAATTCTTCCAAATTGGATATCAAAATGTTAAGATGTGAACATCTCTATTTCACTCACTTTTACTTGTAAAACCTTATTGGAACCAAAATTATTGTAAATAATTAAGTTATGAAAATGTAATCCTCATCTAAACAAAAGGCTCAAAACTTTATTAAAATGTCTAGTTCACATGAAAAACCTTGCATGTTTGAATATTTGTGGAAAAGTCACACCCATTTGAACCCGACTTGCCAAAAATAAAAAATAAAAGGTCCAATTACAATTCATAACTCTACAAATTGACTATCCCACCTAAAACATTATTTTCTCACCAAAATACTTTTCACATTAATTATGGATTGATTTTCATGGATTTTCTAAGTTAAAAGGAGGAATTTTGATTTAATTTTAATAAAAGCATTATGAGGAGAAAATTTTCACAAATAAGAGAATTTGAACAATTGTAGAGAGCCATCACCATCACCAAAAACTTGGAAGTTTTAAGTGCTCTTGGAATTTGAAGAGTCAACCTTGTATTACACTAGTTAAAGGTTTGATATCACAACAAACTATAAATGCCCAAAACCCTAGTTTAATTTGAAATAATTTTTTGAACTTTTGAAATGTCAATCTCTTGATTTGTTGAAAAACCAAGTAAATTAGGGTACATGAAACTAGGATTCTAAAATACAAACAACAAACATTCAATAATACCTAATGAAATTCAATAATCGAAAAGTAGAAACCCTAGTTAAAATTTAGAATTAAAATACAATTGATTGGAACCAAATAAAGCACATACCTTAAATTCACTTAATAAATAAAATAGCAAATGGTAAAAATTCTAGATGGTCAAATTAGTAATACACATATTTAATGTATCATGTAGGATTTAAATGAATGCAAGGGGAAAATGTATGAATTATGAATTTAAGGCTGTTGCTCCTACCTCCCAGATCACCATGTGATGGGGCACATATTAGATATAGAACTAGGGCACATGATCTTGGTGAATTTCCAACAATAAATGATTAGTCAAGATGCTAAGGTAAAATCCAACAAGATAGTGTTAAATGGGATAGATAAAGCAACAACCTTCCTCACTTCCTTGTAATGTCTTGAGATAATGATGAAATGTATTAAAAAATTGATAGTCAAGAAGGAAAATAATTATAGAGAGAAGGGTATTCACAAATTTTAACACCATTTCTATCACAAATATATTTAATAATCCTTTCTACAAAAAACTAGGAAGTATAATCAAAGATTAGGTTGAAAAGAATTTTAATGATAATATAGACTCATGCAAGAAGCTTATGAATATAAAATGGATGGAAGATCCAGAGAAATTAGTGTCAAAGATGTCAAAATTATCATATAGAAGTGATTTCCAATGGGAAGTTGGAGATATCATTACACTATTGAGTGAAGTCATGGGGTTACCAACTGCTACCACATTTTAACCATGTATGTATTTTATATTGAAGCCATTCTAGAAGGAATCATCATGATTCACTAGGTCTAGATCATTAGAGACAACCTAAATTAATAATCATCCACTTTTGAAGTTAAAATAACATTTTATATGAATTCATATTTAGTATATGCACTATCAAAAAATCCACTTTTGTAGGATTTGAAAGAAGATGAACCATGGGGTTGAGGCCAACATAATTTTTAGTTAATGAATATTATCCACATTTTGAATACAAGGAATATTTGAAGCATTATAGGATAGTGAATGATGTATTTTACATGTGTTTAGTTAGAATCATAGAGAGAGATAAAGAAAATAGATTATTTGTTGAAGCTATTTCTAAAATTGATAAGCATGGTAGCAGGTTTATTTAGTTTCCAAAGTTCTCCTACATTAGAGTTGAGGGGTTCCCAAACACTCTCTAAAAATTAATAAAGTATCCAAAAAATAATATTATCATGTTGGAACTCACTAGACAACTGGTTGAACCACATAAGCTATTAGAATAAAAACAGAGAATAAGAGTTCATTTTTTAATGGTGATTGGATTGTATGCCTTTGCCATCATAATAAATATTAAGGCACATGATATAGAGTTATATTTATGTAACTTGCACCCATATGAGCCTAGGATAAATTGTGATCCTTTAGGAGACTAGAGAAATGGGTATCCTCCACTCTCAAGCATGTGCCTCATATAGAATATTTTTGGTAAGACTATAGTGACGACCATGAGGTCAAGAAGAGGAGTTATTGTAGGTTAATTGTGAATCATATGAAGACATTAGGTACCCACATAGTACTTAATCGAGTTGAAGATAATGAAATTATTTTATATTTAGTGATGATTAATGAGCCAATTCTAGACCCTAATTGGTCAAAACATGAAGTATCTTTGATAAATGTACTAACACAATACATTTTGGATAATAGTGCTAACTGGTTGGGTAATTAAATTAGGGCATTGAGGGCACGAGGTGTTACTTTGATATTTAATAAATATGTTGGTAAGAAAGGAAATGATAAAGTAGAAGAATATATTGATGTATTTTTGGTTAAGAAAAGAAGAGTGCAAGAAACTATAGTGGTAAAACTAGGAGAAGGGTCCAATTATTTTTCTACAAGGATAGTTGAAGGGGTTCCCTCATTGTTGTACCTAATCTAATTGTTGCTACTACTCCCACAAAAGTAGAAGTTGATGCATCAAAAATTGTTCAAGCTACCCAATTTCCACTACAATTCAATAGGAGAAGCAACATTTTCAAGTTACTCCTACTCCTTCTCTAATAAAGAGAACCAGATTCATGTTGCCTCCCTCCTTGTCAAATATTGAAAGGATTGCAATGGATTTGGATGTAATAGAACTACCTCAAGGAGAGGGAGGTAGGAGAAGATAAGATGGTCCAAATCCAAACGAAGATGTTAGACAAGAAATTACTGCTAAAAAAACTAAAGTTGAATGAGAACCCATGATAACTTCACCAAAAATAGGTATATACAACACTCAAAAGATGATTGAGGAATTTCAAAAGAATATTAATTCACCTCAACACATTGTTGAGGAAATCAATAAAGGATTTGACATAATTCAAGGAGAGGTCCAAATAAATGAGAAGGAAGCCAATGTACCTAAATAAACTATTGAATCAAATAAGGGGGTTACTTCAAAGGGTAAAATTATAAAGCTAGCCCAAGTTGATGAAACAAGTGATGCATGAAAAGAAGCCTTGGTTCAAGGAGTCCAACAAGAAGATATGGTGGAAATGAGCCATACTAACACATTTGAATAGTTGAAGAGTCTAGACCATCCCAAATCTCCAAAAAGGATAGAATTGCAATGGTTAGGATTCACACCTACTACACCTTCTTGGATTGAAGCTAAGAACTATAAAAAGATACAAGTATATATTATTTCAATTGTCTTGAAGAGTTTAATTAAACAAATTGAAATATATAAACCTAAAAGAAAAACTATAATTTTATCTTTTATTACAAGATATGCTTCAAGATCGAGAATAAAAAAACTTATACTCTTGTAGTTACTAAGGATGAATAAGACATCAGACTTGAAGAGTATCAGGTATTTACCATCAACCTTGGCTACTCCATTAGAGAAAAATATATATTAGAATTGAGGGCCAATGTGGATGTAACTAATTCTAGGATTCAAAAGGATAAGAAGAAGGAATAGGAATTTAAAAGGTAGATAATATAATTTCAAGGCTATATTAAAAAATTGGCAGGTCCTTTGTAGACAACCCAGGAAATTCCTACCACCCTTGTCCTCCTATCTCAAGAAGAAGCATCCTCTATAGATAAGATGAATATTTTTAGAGTAATAGAGGGATGGATGAGAAAATTTATTTTGAAAGGAGAATATGTCCTTAATATTTCTACAAAATCAATAGCATGGGTTAGAGCAATTAAATGGTAAAACAAGACAATCAAGCTAATGAAAAATTACCAATAGAGACAAGAGAAAAATGAGATAGAACTACCTATATTGTTAGCTCTAGAAGCCTTGGATGATCAAGTACTATTAAAATAAAATATCTTGATAGATATAACAATCCCACATATAACAAAAGGGATAAATTTTTTGAAGTGGAAATAACAACTAGTAAAAGAAACTATTGATAAAATGACATAGATGAAATACCTAGTCATTGACTTAAAATTCAAGGAAGTGGCTATAATTAAGGAAAAAACATATAAATATTAATCTAGATGATGTTATGAATGAAGAGGTGTTATAAGAATAATTCAAAAATATTATCAACAAAAAATTGAACAAGACATACAATTTTGATGAATTCATGACCAAGGTTATGAAAGCCATGACTTTAATGAATACATATGAAAGAAAAGCAAGGATTAGAAATGTAGGTTATGCAAACAGTTTGGCCACCTACAATACGTATTTGTATATGTGAAATTTTATTCAAGAGAAAGATCAGATTAAAATGAATAATGCCCTAATAGCCTACGAGGACTATTGGAGAAGGGAAGTAGTAAAGGATGAGTAAATAAACAAAAAAAATAGTGAAGAAGAAAATTAAACCTCAAAATGAATATATTGGTATTATTATTGTAGATTTACCTCCAATTGATCCTTTATGGAGTATTCATATTCAACTAGATTTTGGTCAACTTGTTAATCAAATATGCTATAGATGGAAAATATTCCTGTATCTTTTGAATTTGAACCATTCATTTGTGATGTAATCTAAACCATTGAATTGTAATAGACTTTTGCACCTTGTGTCTATAAAAGGGCCATTGATCCATCATTTTAAACATTGGAATTTTTTTATAATTATGGATTAGATAATAAAGACTTGTTATTATCTTCCTTCCTTCATGTTTTCCTTTCACTTAGACTAGTGAAATTTTTTCATGTATACTTGTGAAGTTATATTTGTATTGTCAGTCAAGTCATCTACTTTGTATATCATAAATGAATTGTAAAATTATTACAATTTTATGAAATATTAAGACATTGTGTCATTTTTAGGCTATGACATAATCTCTTTCATAATTTAGAAATTCCTTTGAAGTTTTCATTGCCTATATGTAGTTGTGAGTAATTTTAGTAAATTATACACTAGTTAAGATATTCAATTGCAATTCATGTGTATATTTGTGTAGTCTTCTTAAATTAGGTTCCTAATCCCTTTCCTCTCCCATTTTTATTTTTTATTTTATTTTGTTAAACACTTGAGAGTTGATCATAACATTTTTAGTAATACAATACTTTCATTTTAAAATTCTTCTTGATCTATGTTTTGAAGAGGATTTATTTTTGTTAAATTATATCCAATTCCCCACTAATCAATCTTATCCTTGAACTCTAGAACCATAAATACCCCTTGTTAAATAGTATCTACAAAAACCTTTGAGTTATGATGTATATAAAGACTTGACATTAAGAGCCTTAGGGTTATAAGATTTTATTCCAAAATATTTTTTAAGAGGTAAAATTTATTATGAATTTTATCTAAGTTGATTGTGACTAGAAGACACATCAACAATTCACATTCCTTCCTTAGCTACCCCACACCCTAGGCTCTCTTAATTACTATTGTCACATGAAACTATACCTTGTTGAACATGTTGTTAAGCATTCCAATGACATAATAAAACTGAACTCAAGGTGTGGGACCTTACAAATGAGGCCAAATCTTCATATAAGGTTGACTTCCTTTCTAAACTAGATACAAAAATACTAGTTCAACCTAACATTGGATAACTCTACACTTATCCTAATCTATCAACCTATAGAAGAAAAATAGAGAAGAGAATGCTAAAATTAAAAAAATGATGATGCACCAAGATTAAAGATGTTTCTTCCTACCTTAAACTTTGCACAAAGATTCAACAAAATCACTAAAGAAACTTACACAATTCCTTGTTTCATCATTTTTATAAGAAAGCATGAAGGTTGGAGTCTGAAAGATCATAAAATGGTTAGAGATTACCACAATAACCATTTACAAAAAATTAGCACAATCATACAACCTAGAAAAGATGATAAGAGCTTATGCATGTACAAATGTATCAAACATTACACAAGATACAAGCATTGAGAAGAGGTAAATAATTATTTCATTAACATAGAGGCATAAAATCTAATTTTATAGCTACAAAATTTAAAGGTTACATAAGTTTGCTAGATAAAACCCAAGGAAGAACCTTTAAAATAAGCACAAAAGTGCCTTACGTTCATTTGAATATTGTAGGAGAGAGATAGGGCATGTGACTAGGTAGGAAAACTTAGCCACAACCCTACAAATCATGTGAAAATATGTGTACTTCAAATCCCAAGCTAAAATCCTACTAGAATGACCCTTACACTATAGCCATGCTTCCACATTAATGAATTTTTGGATAAAGAGCATAAACCCCCATAAAATCCATTACAAAATTACAACTAGGGATGGCCCTTTGACACAAAAGTAGTCTACAAACAATAAATGGAGCATGGGAATTAATTTTTTCACTTGGAGTTGGTAAAAAAATATTTAAAATCATTCTTGTAGCTCTAAGAATCAGATTTGGTAGTTAAGGAACTCGTTGCAATATTAATCATAATTTTTGGGTTAAAACATGAAAATCGGGTAGACTTGTTCAAATGTCTTTTCGGGACTCGAAGTTCTAATAGGAACTAAAGGCAATGGGAACTTGGGAGTGATAGGAAATTGAGAAACAAGAGGATATTGGAACCAAGAACTTTTGTTCAAAAATCCTTGTGGGACTCGAAGTTTTGACGAGACCAAAAGAGCAAGTGGGGATAGGGAAAGAAAATTGACATTTGGGCTTGGTCCAAATATCCTTTCAATACTAGAAGTTTTGATGGGAAATCAAAGTGACAAAAACTCAGGTGACATAAGGAAATTGGAACCAAGAACTTTAATCCAAAAATCCTAGTGAGACCTAAAGTTCTAACGAGACCAAAAGAGGAAGTGAGGATAGGGAAAGAAAATGGATATTTGGACTCCTTTCAGGACTTGAAGTTCCAACATAAACCAAAGGAAAAAAGAACTTGGGAGCGATGGTAAATCGAGTGATAGGAGGACTTTGGAACCAAAAATTTTGGTCCAAAAATCCTTGTAGGACTTGATGTTTTGATGAGACTAAAAGAGGAAGCATGGTGATATGGAAAGAAAATGGAAATTTGGACTTGGTTCAAATGTCCTTTCGAGACTTGAAGTTTGAACAAGACCCCAAAGGTGATGGGAAATCGAGTGATAAGACGACACTAGAACTAGGAACTTTGGTTCAAAAATCCCTACAAGACTCGAAGTTTTGATAGGACCAAAAGAGGAAGCAAGGATAGTGAAAGAAAATTGAGATTTGGACTTAGTCTAAATGTCCTTTTGGGACTTGAAGTTTTGACAAGGTCAAAAGAGGAAAGAGGGAGATTTAGCTACTTTTGAATTTTTTTCAAATGGGTATTTGACTAAAGTCTGAGAAAGGGATATTACAACTACCACATGTATATTTGACCATGATAAACCCATTAATAATTCTTAGATTAATTATAATTGATAGGAAATACAAAGGGAGCACAAAGTGGCAATATTTCTAGTGACTTCAATGGGGTGATTGCCTACTAATCATGGAATCTAGGGGGCCTTATTAGTGAATTGGGCATAAATTCATAAGGGGAATTACAAAATTTAGCCTTCCTTAAAAAATGGGCATGACACAACATGTGCAAAATTCACTTGGAGGAAGACATAAAATAAAACATGTACTCTTGAGGGGAATACAGAGTGTGCACAATGGCACTTCTTGGAAAGAGAAAGGGAAACTAAACTAATATGTACATGAATTTTACAAAAATGAAAAACTACAAAAATATTCCTTTGTCTTGGAGACAAAATTATTGAAGGATTTGATCTTCCTTAAACCATAGTTGCATTCTTCACCCAACTTCAACCATTGAAAACATCCACTTGTATGCAACAATTTGTAGACACTACTTGCATGGTGAAGAATCGCCTCACTGCAAACTTTGTCACTATAGGGAAACCACATAATATGAGTGTCATATTTATCTAACAATGGTTCCTTAGGTGGATATACAACAATAGGGGTGAAATTTTATAAATACATATAAAAAATTAGGATAAAACCATATGGTGATGCAAAAAATGTCAAGATCGCTTGTTGATTTGCATGGGAAGCTCTTCCTCATGTACTTCAAATGAAAATATTTGAAGTTCTAGCATACTATCAAGTTGGGAAATGAGAGAATTACTCTCTTGACATATTTGTTGTTGCTAAATAATGACCTTTTCAATATGTTAGTTCCATGTGAAATATTCTATTTTAGATTGATTGTATCGAATGTAAAAGGTCCATCTTTATCTTAAATGAAGACCTCATATTCGGTTTTATCGCATTTAGGGACAATACAAAACCAACATACACTATAATTACATGTATTGATGCACATTTCATCAACACATAACTCAACCTTCTGAGGCACTTTAGATGAAGAAATAAATTTCTTTAGGTTGTCTCTCTATGTTTATTTCGCCCTTTTGATGACTAGCTGCAACAATATCATACATATGATAAAAAATTTACACCATTTATATTGATGCTACACCATCACTCTTTATGATTTACTCTTACAAGGATCTGCAAGCTTCAAAAGATTGAGAACATATTGAGGAATTTCATTTGTTACATCAAAAAATAAGAATTGCTTTCTTCCCCAAATCATTGATGCTATCTTCACTCTAGCTCATCAAGCTAGACTCTTGTTGTTATGAGGTTTCTATTGATGTAGGAATGGGTAATCTCTCATCCTCATTATCAATGAAACAAGGGATCTTATCAAATGGGAGGATCAATTCCCCTCCTTTACCATCATTCCCTACTTGCTCAATGATTTGTTGCTATAATTGATCATCTTCAATTTATCTTTTGGTAGGTCAAAACATTCATTTTTTGGATCATATGAGAGCTCAAAAAAACAAGTTGTTCCTCCTCTACTTGAGACATATCCCTCTTTTGTTCTTTTTACTAGCTAGCCTTCCCAACAACAAGTCCACCTATAAAGTGAAATAGTATCAAAGAAAGAAAAATGATTAAGAAGCATTTGAAAGGATTGTTGGGTTTCTAGAAGGGGTTTCTCTTGAGGAACAATAGACAGAGCCTGCATATGTACAAGTTCCTACAATGGAAGATTACCTCTAAAACTTGGAACCTTGAACCTAGGAGACTCATTGGAAGGTTCAATAGGCTTAGAAATAATCTATAACCATGATTAGAATAATAGAAAGAAGAAAATAAAATTGACACTATACATTATTAAAAAATAATTGTGTAGCTTTTAGGAGCATCAATAGTTTTCTTACAAGGGATGAAGATGGTCATATTTGAAAATTTACAAACCATCAAAAAAATAGAGTCATGTTTTCTAAATGTAGCCAAAAACCCACTAATAAAAACCATAGAAATATAATCCTATAACCAAGAAGGCATAGGAAGAGGCTGATACAAACCACTTGTTTTTGATTCATAAGCTTAGCTTTGCTACAATTAAAGTATTGATGAATGAAAATTTCCACTTTCTTTCTCATGGAGGGACAATATAAGTATCATTGTAAATGTTGTAGAGCTTTGATGATATCAAAGTGTTCCCCATAAGAATAAGAATGAGCCTCCTTAATTAGAATCAATATGTCATAATTAGTAGGAAAACACAACTGATTCAATTTATATAATCAACCATCTCTAATTGTTTAGTCCAAGAAAGGGGTTTAATTGGTGATAATGGGATGTTGCAAAATATGTATCATTAGTCCAAAAGAAGCATTGGAATAATACAAACATTTACAACCCTCATATGGACTAAATATAACATCAAAAATATGTAATGATATGATAGGGTGACAACTACACAAATCAACAAGTTTATTGATACTAAATTTTTTATATTTATAGATTAAGTGAAACTGTTGAATATATGAGACCCATTTCAAGTGACATTCTTCTTGAATTTTAGACTATGAATTTAAAATAATAAGGGGTTATTGATCAATATGAAATATTTTCTTGCCAAGAATGTAGTGCTTCCATTATTTTATGGCTTGGACCAAGGCATAGAAATCCTCATCATAAGTGTTTTAGTTAAGCTTAACTACAAAGAGGCCTTTATAATGATAGGCTACTAGATTACCTCCCTATATAAGAACAACTCCTATAGCATAATTGGAATAATTTATATCAATTTCAAAGGGTTTTTGAAGATATAGAAGAATAAGTATTATATTTAAGCCAAGTACCTTAGCAAGCTATTGGAATGAATAATCTGATACTATAAAACATGATTTTTTGGTTGGATAACTAATGCATTGGTTGAGAAAGAATGATTTTTTTAGTATTCATGCCACCTAGGAAACTTTTTAGATTTGTATCACAATGAGGGATGAGACAATATTTAAGAGCTTTCGCTTTGTCAAGGTCAACACCCACTTCATTAGGATTAATAAAAAACAAGATATTTGATAGAACTTTCACCAAATAAGGATGTATTCATCTTAGCTTAAAGTTGGTGTTGTTGCAAAAGATATAAAGTAGTATAAAAATACATTGTAGACACCTAAAATTTGATCTTACCCAACCACACCTAATTTTACCCTATCCTTAGCCATTAATTAAAATAAATATTTCTTATTTATTTTATTAATTCCATCCTTTCCCCATCTTTATCCTAATGTTTTAATTTATTTAATTATTTCCCCTTCACATGAGCCCATTAATTAAATAAATATTTATTATTTATTAAATTAATTTCCCTTTATCATTTATCCTTATCCATTTAATCCTATCTTTCCATATCATTCACATGGATAATAATCTAAAATTTCCCTCATGTGACAAGAGTACCCTTCACATGTCTAGATAACTCCTTATCTAGATTCATTGAATCTAGACACCTCCATAAAAGTCAAACTATCATTTCATCTTATCCACTCATCTCAATCAAACCTTTTAATCCTAGCCATTAACATACAGATTTTTGTCCTTATCCCAATCCTAAACCTAGATCCTATCTTTCATGTGCCACTTGTCACATGACTACATCTTTGAGCCTAACCCTAATCCTCATTCAATATTAGCCATTAATCATCAATCATTCCTAGCCATTGATTTTACCTCTTCAAATCTCTATATCTAGAGGCTCTCATCCTTCATCAAATCCTCTAAGATCTCATTCCAAGCTACCATACCCTTATGTTATCATTTTTCTATCTCAATTGCAATCTTACCAAGGTTCAGAAAGTTTATTGAGCAATCCACACACTATCAATATCATAAGAGAAAATAAAATGGAACAAGGACACACTCCATTTATTCTCATCAAGGAGTGAGAAGGATGCTAGGTGAAGGTATTGTGTTTGTATTGCATTATCTTCTATTTTTTACCTTCAATATTTTACTCATCTTCATTTTGGCATGCTTGGTGGGACCCACATCCCTATTTAGCCTTTTTATGAAATTTTCACGAGTTTTTGTATCACAAAAATCATTTTTAGGTCCCAAAATATGAAAAGATGCCTTTGTTTTATAGAAATTTGGCTCTGTTGCATAGAGTTGTGCCTCTATTCCACAAAAAAAGGTACATATGTTTCATGAAGCCACACTTTTGTCACTCAAAATGACCCCTCTATTTTGTGCATTTGATTTGATTCTTTAGAGTTTAAACTAGGGTTTTTATAACCCTTAGGACCTTGTTTTGTGGTATTTCATCATTCTAACACTCTATTTTTGTAGGTTATTTCACTCTTTGATTGTAAAAGTTAGAGTTTCTAGGGTTTCTCTAATTTAGGGTTTCACTGAAGCTTTCTAGGAGATATAAGGTTTGCATCATATTGAGATATTTTGAACCTATAATCTAACATATTTTTGTAAGATATCTACTTTTTCTAGTGTTCCCTAATATTATCTTGTAGATCTCTAAGTTGGTTTGGTGAAATTTTTGATTTTTCAGACCTTGAGTCACTTTTAGGGCTCTGTTTGGGAAATTGCATCTTTGTTTTATAGAGTAGAACCTTTTTTTCATAAATATTCACCTTTGCATTACTAAGTGGTGCTTATTTCTAGTAACTTTGTGCTTCTACTTTAGTTTTCATATTCGAGGGTTGTCGATCTTTCTTTGCAGTCTAATTTGTATTTTTGGTCAACTAAGAAGTGGTGTATTTTGTTAAAAAACATGTCAAAAATTATTTATATCAAGATTAATAATGGTTTGATGCATGTTAAATGGGTCCAATATTTTATTTCTCACTAATATAGGCATCTAAAGTAGTTTAGTGGGTTAATAAACATTGTTTTCCATGTTTGGAAGGTGTGTAGTCATATGTTCTCTCCTTGCACTTAGTCTAATCTTGGAGATCATAAATCTCACACCTCTTCATTTCTTTTATATTATATGTGTTATCCCAAGTCTTACTAGTTTGTGTGTATGCTCTCCCCTTGAACTTCATGCGATCTTGGGTGATGAAAAGTACGTAGTATAGTCTTTCCCATTAGGAGGCCTATTGGGGGATTTTATCACCTCAAGGAAAAAATCAACCACATTTTCTAGTGGGATATGAAAATTGGGGAGAGATAAATATATACTTGAAAGTGTGGCTAGAATCATTCAAGCCAAGTTGTAAGACCCTCAGTCTGTTGATACTTGTTTTGTGATGAGATAAGGAGAGACCCTCCTTATATTAGCCACTATTAGATGAGCTCATTATTCATATATCCATTAAATACCTTGTATTTAGAAGTATTTAAGACCATTAAACCATTTCTTAGTGTGGTGCATTATATAATATCATGTTTGAAGCTACTCACTATGTATCTCTCTAAGTAGAGGTAGAATCTCTTTGGAAAAAATCTTAAGATCTCCACAAAAAGAGAAAAGGTGAGCCCTTGTGTCATTTGATATCTACTACAAACTCTTGAAAGAGAGATTTTTTAAACCAATCTTGAGGTATTAGCCTTTGGTTGGTGGGACCACATTGAGTTAACACACCTACTTGACTACAAAAATGATTGTGCTCATGTGCTTGGTATTTTTTCATGTGAAAAACTAGTAGAGCCATTTTTCCATATCACCTTGAAAGTAAATTTAGTCATTGTGTATTTGTTCTTGTAAATCTATTGCCAAAATAATACAAACTAATTTATACTATCATTTAGTGTCTCTATTTCATCCCCCAATTTTTGTGATTCAGCCTGAGGTGCCTCTGCATATTTTTTATGAAGATGCACCTTTGTTTTATAGAAAGGCATCTCTATTTCATAGAGAGATGCCTATATTCCATAAATTTGTGCCTTTGTAAAACGACCTTCATTTAACCACTTTAGATCCTACATTTGAGAGCTTTACCTTTACAAACCTAAAGTAGACTTGGGAGACCCATACTTAGCCATCATTTGAACAAAAATCAACCATTTACATAATATTCATCCAAGCCCCCATCTTTCCCTTATATCATCATTTTCATCCTTATCCTTAACCTAAACATAATCATCATCATCCCTAGACCTTGGACCAATCAACAACCATCCAATATTTGTCATCATTCCATCATTATCATTTTCTATCATCATTTATTTCATCATTGACATATCATATCTTTCCAATTCATCATTTCTTTCATCAATGATCTATATTATCTTCCATACCATCATATATCATCATCTATCTATCACATATTCCCATCCATTATCTTTCATCATTTGACCTATCTTATCATCCAATCCAAATCAAATTCATATACATATCTTTAAAAAAAATCTTGTTAAGAGTCTAATCTAGATCCTTATATGTTTTTATCCACTAGCCTATATATTTCTTGAGAACTTGCCTATCTTTAGTAGTATACTGATCTAGACCTTATCATTTTGGTTGCCCTAGCTTGGGAACTTAGCTACCAAAATCCCCATCCATGCCTTGCTTAGGTAACTGTCAACCCTAAGTAAGTGAATCATCCCCATCCAAGCCTTTCTTAGGAACTATCAACCTTAAGTAAGAAAATCATCCTCATATATCAAGGATCTAGATCTACTTGCAACAACATTATTCTTTTACTCATTCAAACCTCTTGGTTTTCCATAGACTTTTAAGTTGTATCCTTCTCACCTCTTGGTTCTCTATAGCGTGGCTAGGTTATATCCATCATCATCCCCTTTCCATCCATCATCATACCCTTTCTATCCATCATCATTCTTTCAATCCATCAATATCCCCTTTCCATTCATCATTATCCCCTTTCTATCCATCATCATCCTTTCTATCCATAATTTCAAATCTATATCGTCAAATCCAAGGTCTACCTTTCATCCACTTATCCCATCATCATTTATCATCCTCATCCGATCCTATCATTCCTAGTTCTCTTTCTTGGATTCCTATCACAAGGTCACAAGCTAGAAAGAAATCATGGCCTCACAAGAATTTCCAGCATCATCATCTAATGCCATTTTCTTTGAAGAAGTGGTCCATCAAGTTCTCATGGGGAACAAATTCCATTTCCATCCCACATCATACATGAGGAAGATTAAGATCCAAGTGACCAAGATTCACCCACATCATTATACAAATTTACCCAAGATACCCAAGCCATAATTTTAATGTATTGATACATCACATGAAGTACCCCAATCAATACATCCTTATTTTAGCTAAGAAAGGTTCCAAATTACCTCATTAATTTGAAATCTCCCAATTCACACAAAAAGAACCTTCCAAACCCCCACCTTCTACTTATCATGATCCTTAATGTATTCCATCTTCTTCCAATTATCTTATTTCTTCTCAAATCATCAATCCCACATCACACTTACACATCAAAATACCATATAGCACCCACAAAATTTCAACTTAAATCCCACAACTTCAAGCTTTCATCCCTTCTCTTCATATATCAAAATACATCCCATTAAACACATATAATTCCTTCCAAACCTTATACCAAGCTTCATCCACCTATCAAAACATATAAAATTCAAATCCCATCTCATCCAATCATCAAAAACTTCGCATGTCATCCTCATAACCTCCCATTTCTAACTATCAGCCACAACCTCTCAATCTCATGAGTTCTTTGGCACAAGATGCTCAACACATCAAGGATACTCTCAAGGGACTTTAACTAGGACATAAAAATAAAAATTATACATTCCAAGAACTATGTCCTTATCCTTTCGACAAATCCATCACCATGATCCCCTTTCCCCAAAACCTTGAGATGCCTAAATTTGAAAAATAAAAAGTAAAGGGAGATCCTGGGGAACACATTAAAGAATTTTACATCACATGCCAAGAGGTATCTTATCTTTATGCTCACCTCTTGAGATTGTTCTCAAGAATCTTGGGTGGGAAAGCCCTTGAATTGTTCTGTCACCTCCCTCATGGGACCATCACCATATTTTTTGAGCTACCAACAAATTGTTTCACACATTTCCCCTACAAGATTGAATATGACATCACCATGATATACCTTTTCAACACAAAACAAGAGTGGTGAAATACTTTCCTCATTCTTACAAAGATGGAGATATTTTGTTAGTCGCTTTGCATGGCTCATACCCCCAAAACAACTCATAACCATATTCATCCTAAACTTGAATTCTAAAATGGGATTTCATTTACAAATGAAGTGTGCTCACTCCTTTGATGAAATAATAGAAAAATGATTCACCATAGAAAAATAACTTATATAAAAATGACTAGTTAAGATCTATAAAGAAGGAAAAGGAAACAATCAATCTACTGACAAATATCACTTTTGGAACAAGAATAAGAACATAGTCAATGATGGTGTGACTAATTCCATACATATACAAAAAAATAAAATACCTCTACCATAATTATATCAAAAAAATCTAGCTCCCCAACACAATGTGTTCATCCATAGAGGTCAACAAAAAGACATATTAGATGTGAATACACTCCCTTGGGTGAACCTATTGAAACCATCCTCCAAAAGCTAGTCTAAGAAAATGTGATCCAACTTCTAGCCATCAAGCCCACTGGTCCAAATGTACTTAAACCATCTTGGTATAAAGAACAATACTTTTATGACTATCACAACATCCATGGTCTTAAACTAGATCCTCTTGCATGAGACTTACAAGTTTTATCCAAGATCTCATTGATTGAGGATAAATTACCATTACAAACAAAATTATCCTAATGAAAACTTGGGTTTATACAAGAAATTGTTCCCTTAACATAACTATGGTAAAGCTTTCACATCTTATAAAAAAAACCATATATCTTCAAGAAGAATATCTCATATGATTCTATCATCGACTGCATTGAACAAAGTCCTTCCCAAGTAGTCACTATAACTATCAAAGCACCCAATTGTGTTTTCACTATCCAATGTCATTGTTACCATATAAGGAGCCTCATCCTAATCCCAACCTACATATAAATATAACATCATTGACCACTTGGTAAAAAATCCAACAGAAATATCAATCCTTGAACTACTTCAAACATCCCCCATCCACAAAGAGCTACTTGAGAAAGATCTCCAAGAATCTTGTATCCCTAATGATGTTAATCTTGCTCAATTTAAAGCCATGATATGGCACTTATATTCTCCATAATCCCTCTATATATCTCACAATAATACACTCTATCTTGAAAACTACATCCATAAAACCATAATCAAGTGTGTCCTAGTAGATGGTGGATCATGTCTTAATCTTTGCAGCTCGAATCTAATAAAATAATTGAGATATTTCAATGATTTTATTTTTCCTCAAATGAATATTAATATCTAATCCTATGATGAGGTAAAGCGTAATTTAAAGATTCCATAAAGCTACCCATCTAAGTTGGACCAACTATTATAGAAACTACTTGTCAAATTCTAGACATTTATCTCCCATACAACATCCTTCTTGGTTGCATATGGATCCATGCCATACAAGTTGTCCCATCCACATACCATCAATGCATCAAGTTCCCAAATAATGGATCTAAAGTGATTATCCTTGTTGATCAGAAGCCATTTCAATATTATAAATTCTTGTAAAATAGTCATGAACCTTCATAGAATTGTCTGACCAATATCACAACATCTTCATCTTCATACATTAATTCATCCACATTATCAACTTCCTCCACTATCCTAGAGATCAAGGCTAAAATAAAAAACATTAGAATTGGAGAATATGAGCTACATTCCTTCTATATTGAGCATCAAGGGTTAGGGTATGAACCACCTAATATTGTGCCTACTAAGCCTAATTATAGTCCCACTAAAGTAGCATAAGAATAATTTGATATTAATAGTGTTGAAAAGGATACCCATGAAGATTTCATCGAATATATCATCAAACTCTTCCAAGATTCACATATCTTTACCATATCATCCAACACATCCACTTCCACCCATCTCCTAGACTTGGATCAATAAGTGTCATCAACATCTCAAGACAAAAAGGCTATGAAAAATATGAAAATAAAAAAGTTTTTACCAATTGGAGATCAAAAATCAAATCAAAAGAGATAGAAAAACAAAGAAAATCCCTTTATTCAAAATTAAAATCAAAATCTATTGGACTCTGAACAAATCAAAGTTAAAAATAAAATCAAGAAAAAACATGATTAGATCTCCAATATTGCTACATTATCCAAAATAACTGGGGGTATTTCTCAAAACAATATGTCAAAATATGATCTTATTGATCATAAGTCTTCATGTGTATCATATTCATGAAATCCATTCACTTCACCCAATCTTCAAAATGTCCATATATTTATCTTATTGATCCATCTTCCTTGGTGATATATCACATCAAAAAACCTTTGATCAAGTCCTTGCCATGCTTTAATGCAAATATTTCCCAAGATTATTTAGGTGTGTTACATGAAAGTATTTGTAGTTCACATATTAGTAATCATACCTTAGCTCCCTCCTTCCACAATATAAGATATCATTCCTCTTTTTTGGAACACCATCCACAACCATCCATCAAGAATCGTCAAATAGGTTAGCAACATGCTACTTTGATTACAACATCATCAAGTCTCATTTGTTGAAAAATCCAAAAAAATCCAAAAATCCAAAAAAAAGTAAGGATAAATAATCCATCCAATGGTGAAAACCACTTTGGTGGTGCCTTGGATAAGTATCATGGTGAAAACTTAGAAATCAGTGCCATATGTAGTTGTCTCATTTTCATCATCTCTTAGGATTTCATCTACCCTACCATCATCCATCACTTTTATCTTCCCATATAATAATAAAATAAAATTTATCCATCCATCAATAATAAGCCAATCATGTCTTGTCTTAGTCATTGATTAATGTCATCCTTCATTTTATCCATCATTTCCCCACCCTTGTTCTTGTTGGGATTAGGGTATCTCAACCTTAGAGTCCTAGCATATAGTTTGTTATTATTTGTTGATAATTATTTAATTTCCTAAGTTAATTGTCTACCCAAATTTTTGTCACTTTGTGGGACCTACTAGTGAGGTGGAATCCTACATGAAATGTGACATGTATAATTTGTAAGCTATTTTTGTGGGGGTAGGAATCCACTTTAGAGACCTACATTTGTGTTGAATTTGGTGGCATTTGTCATAAGTTACTATGTAACAGGATATGACAACTTGCTATGTCAATTTATGACTGATTATGATGGTGAAAGAGTCATATATGAAAAATTACAAGTTAAATATGATAGGTGGGACCCATGTGATGAGTGACCCTACACATTAAGGCATTTGCATGCAAGCAGGCTCATTGCATGTTCAATGGTGGCTATTTTGAGGAGACATGTTTCATAAATAGAGAAAGCCTAAATTTATGGGTTTTGATTATGAAAACATGTCATAGTGAACTCATGTTCACACTTGGGCATGGATTTTGGTTTTGGAAATTTTTACCACCTTCTCCTTGTATTCAAAGGATATAAATACCTAATGCCTTAGTGAATTTTAAGGATGATAGGTTGAATATTGTTAACATGCCATTATGCTTCCAAAATTACTCTAGGATCTTGTCGTAGTGTGAAGAATCTTAAAGAGAATTACTCTGAGTTATATTGTAATTGTTGTTGTTGTTGATAATACAAGTTGAGCTATGTGTTTGAAGTGTGGGTTTTTCCCAAAAGGGTTTTCCCACATAATCATTGTGTTATGGTTTGCATTGCTTATATGTTTTACATGTTATTGAATGTGCATCTATTTGTAATTGTAACTATTTAAGGTGTTCAAGAGAATTTTTTGTAACTCTCCCCTACTTAGATTAGTGTATTAAGCTGCTTCCACTCACCTGACTTCCTTTCAGTTGGTATTAGAGCTTGGCCAACCTTGATTCCTTTGTTGGGTTTGAAGGAGTTGACCTTTATTTTAGCGGGAGTTTTATAGAAGAATATTTTGTAACCTTGTTGCAAGAAAAAAATGACAAAGCACATTCGAAAGAATCAAAATGTATAAGTTTAAATATGGAAATTTTGAGTTATAGAAGTTAAAAATGGAGGATATGCTCGTGGACAAAAATGTATGGGTTGCAATATCCAGTACAAAACCAACTACAAAAACCTAGTGAGATTGGGATTTGATGGATTAGAAAGCTAAGGGTTTGATAAGACTTTCCTTGGTTGATTTCGTTCTCTTGAACATCCATGAAGAGAAAATGGTTGCATCTTCTTGGAAGAAACTTGGATACATTTATCAAGCTAAATCCTTGGTAAACAAGTTGTTCATTCAAAAGAAACTATATTCTTTGAAGATGGGAGATGGAGGATCCATGACAGATCACCTAAATGCATTTAACATGTTGATAGCTTAGTTGAGTTCTATTGGAGATAAGATTGAAGACCAATATTTTTCCATGCTTTAGTTGTGTTATTTGCTAGATTCATGAGATCACTTGGTAATGGCCATTGGGAGTATTACCACTAGTTTCAAGATGGATGAGGTGGTTTCTTCGTGGTTGTATGAATAGATGCAAATGAAGTATTTTGAGATGGCTAAGGAGGCCCTTTTTGTTCATGGCTAAGGAAGAAATTTTTCTTAAGGTATTGTGTTTTGATATTGGTTTATATGTGTTATATGTTGGTGTAGGTTTTTATTTTCCTTGTGGGTTTATTTATTTTCCCTTAGTCCTAGATTTTTCCTAAACTTAATTAAGATTTCTTAGGATAATAAAGTGAGTTTATTACTAGGAGATAAGTATGTGGTGTCACCTTCCTTAAAGGGTGGAACACATTCCACTCTTGGTGGCATCCTCCACTTTTGGTGGTCCATACTTTCCACCTTTGGTGGGCATCTCCACTTTTGGTGGTCTATCTCCACTTTTTGTGGTTTATTCCTACTGGTTGGATTTGCCACCTACCTCCTCTTCTAAGTTCTATATAAAATCACTACCTAGCTTGTATTTGCAATCCATTCATTCTCTTGCATTGTTGCATACTTTGTAATACATGCACCTTGATGCATGCAATCATTATTGATGCATCTTTGCTTTGTATATTTTTAGATTGGAAGCTCTTAATGCAATTTTGTCACATTGACATTGCATAATCTCTCAGAGTCCTAGTTTGCATTCTTATGTTTTTCCAGTTTATGTAACTTTGATTTTCTCTTTAAAAAGTTCCTTGGGTTATTCAATCTATTTCAGATTTCTAACATTATCCTCAAATTCAGCTACACTCAATTCATGGGATAACCCCTACAAAACTTGTCTATTTTGTAGCCTACGTTCTCTAAGCATGTAAAATGAGGTGAATCTCAATAGCCCTCATATGTGGTCCCAAGCCTCGAAAAGTCATTTTGAGCGATTATCTCTTTTCGCCTTTCAAAATTTGTAGAAGGTTAAAAATTACAAAACTTTAGTTTTTGGAGTTGGAAGTTTTTTCTGCACATGCAAGAGCACTGAAATTCAATGCCCTTGCATATACACATGCAACAACACTAAAATTTGGCACACCTACCTAAATTTTGCATATTGTGTTTAACCATGTATGGGTGCTGAATTTTCCCTGATGCACCCCAACCATCACACAATTTGTATTAATGGGTATTTTTATTATAGGTGTATTTTGGGTTTAAATCATTTTTAACCCATTTTAGTTTCATTTTAGCCATTTCTTTTGTTCGTTTGAGTTGTCTTTGTTCTCATTTCCTTTGGTGAATTTCTCCTTCGATTATTCAGCTTCTAAGGGGATTCGGCTAGGGTTTTCGCTCAGGCTTCTTCATTTTAACGTTTATGGGTATATACAATTTTTTGCCGTATTTTTTAATTTTTAATTTATTGCTTAGTATGGATATATTTGTTTAGGGTTTTAAATGTTGGTCTGTGTTTTTAGTATATGTTATTTTTCTTTTGTTTGATCATAGTTAGATGTTGTTTTCATTTTAGTTGTTTCTGTATTCTAGTTATTTTCAGTTTTCAATGGTTTGCAATAGGTTTTAAAAGCTATATCCTTTGTGCACAATCCACCATATGGCATAGGTTTTAAATCTTATTTTGTGTCAAAACCTACATGTGAAAACCCTTTTGATCATTGAAAATAATACAAGTTTTTCACATTCTATTTTAGTGATACCCTAGTGGGTTTTATCTCCAATATTGCATTGTTTGAAATACGCATCCATAAATCCATGTTAATCAAAAAATTTCTTTTCATCGCTACACAATGACTCTATGCATCACGGATTTTAAACCCCACATTGCACATACATGACCTAGACCCATCAATGGCATTAAAATATGTAATGACGATGAATTTTATTGTTGTTGCATGTGATACATATGTAACCTTCCTATGTAGGTCAAGTTTTAAAACCCGACCAACACCCAAACAAGCATGCATTTCTACCAATGATGTAAGTTAGGGATTTTCCCCCACCTTGCATCCCACCATTTAATCTCACATGTAACAACAAGGATTTTTATCACTTATAGATGGTGAACACAATCTTTGTGTAGGTTAGGTTTTAAACCTTGACCAACATAGACTTTCCAAATCTCACATGCAGTCGTGCAAAAAGTTTTATATTGATGCATGTGATTTATGACTATCATATAAGTCAGGTTTTAAAATGCGACTTGCATGATCAAGTGCCTTTACCTAGTGTAATATTGGTAAAATTTACTACTTGTGCACAAACAAGTCTTACCTCATGTAGGGATGGGAAATTTTCCCGCCCTTGCAATAATGAGTTCTACTCCAAATGTAGGGGCAGGGAAAAATACCCCCCTTACATAATTTTGATCTACCCACATGTAATAGCGCTAAAATTTAGTGCGAGTGCACTCAGAATATTAACTACATGTAAGAGCATAGTTTTTAAGTGCCATTGTACTCAAATTGAAAACTACATGCAAAAGCACAAAAAATTTCTGCCTTAGCACCTAAAATGGAGAATTTCATGCTAATGCTTAGAATTTGTTCGTCTTCGCATCCAAGCTACCAAATTGATGAAAATGCTTAGTTTTTCAGCATTACTGCATTTGAACCCCCAAGCACATGCAAAAGCTCAATTTTTTTACCACCAATGCATATAACCCACACTTTTCTCTAATACTGGAAAATCCAAACATTTTGCTGCAATTTCCCTTGTATGTTGTATCAAGATTTTATACTCAAGTTCTTGAAAGGATATGAGTGTTTTACTCTCCCTAAAACTCCTTCATTGATGTTAGATTTGTCTCCAAGAAAAAAATCCATGAAGTATAAGTGTCAAGGGGTTTTCCCAACAACCTTGGTTTCTTCTAACATTGATGAAATAAAGGATAGAAAGATAGGAAATTTTGACATGTCCGAGTTTTTGGAGAGAACTAAAAAACAACCATTAGATGAGGGGATGAGATACATTGTAGAAAGCAATTTTTAGTTGGTGGCTTCATTTCTAGTAGCCGCACACATCCCCGATTTTGTTCTTGTAGTGTCTTCTCATTATAACAAGGATGACATGAGTGTGAGAGATCCTGATGGGAATATAGTCATCTGTCTAGATGCAAAATTCTTTGACCTGACTTTTATGTGTCTCGACATTGATTCATTTGCATATTTTATAATTGAAAAAGTACAAGCTCACTATGATAAGGATCCAGATTATTGTAAGAAGGCAATTAACATAAGATGGTTGAAGAATCCAAGGCCCAACATCTCAAGATGGCCAAAGAGTTTTCCTTGAAGTGACTTTGTTGATGATATTAATGATTTTATTACCCTTTTCAACAAGGTGAAAGGGTTTCCTAACTCTTCTAACTTTTAGGAATGGATGTACTTGTACATTCATGTTATCAAGAAGAGGAAACAACAAATTTTCTAGGGACAACAAATTAATGATACCATTCATGACCAACTTACAAAATTGAATTCTTCATTGAAATTCTATATGACCTAATATTTGGTTTATGATGTTGTGCATCAATGAGGATTTTTCCAAGGTTCACATCTGAAGAAAATAGGATATGCATTCCAATGTATTAGTATTACCTAGAGTTGACCTTGAATAATATTATTCATCACTTTAGAAGGGTCATCGATGCTTTCTTTGACCCATATCTCTGCATATTTGATAGAGGACTTGAGGACAAGAGAGTCTCAGATGAGGCTTGGTTAGTGGTTAATAAGTTTGATTGTATGTACTTACAGTTTCCTACTTTCACTTACATCAAAGTTGGTTGCTTTGCTGGATAGCCGCTCACATGCTCCTAAGGTATCTAAGTGATAAGATTATTCTTATGGAGCTCTGTAGACCGATCATAGCTGTATATAGCAAACAAGCTAAATCGCATAAGCCAACATCCAAATTTCCTCTAACTATAGGTAGGTATTCCATCCTCAGCTCTCCTAAAGCCAAGGCTGTGGAATCTGAAATGTAATTGGTCACAATGAAGACCTATAGAAAGAGGTTTGAATTCAACTACAAAGGGATGAAGGATAGGATCAAGAAGGCCTACTCTCATGTACATAGAGTGGAAGATATTTGTGTTGATTGTAGGATTGAAGAGGACATAAGAAAATTGGATTATTATAATTTTACTTTGGAGCAGATTGAGAACCTTGACTTGGCAGAAATCCTAGAGGACATGGAGGATGATGAGGATATCTTGGATCTCGCATGTGAGAGAAAAATGTTGTAGGGAATCCTCTCCCTACAATCCAGTGGTCTCAGAAGGAGATGACTTCAATCAGGGAGAAATTTCAACCCATTCTCTCTAATACTAATGTTTGGTTACAAGATAAGGGTATAAGGTTGAAACATTTCAATACTAGATCTAAAGAGGAAGAGACTGAATGATAGGTGGGAAAGAAATTAGAACTAAGAATAAAGAATAAAGGAGATGTGCCTAGTCTAAGAAAAACCTTTAAATCAAAGATCAGATTCATAGTGAAAGGAGGTAAAAGAAAGAGTACCGAAGCGCTGACATCCACTGTTACGGAGGAAG
This sequence comes from Sequoiadendron giganteum, assembly GCA_007115665.2. NCBI lineage: Eukaryota > Viridiplantae > Streptophyta > Pinopsida > Cupressales > Cupressaceae > Sequoiadendron > Sequoiadendron giganteum. The sequence goes on along the minus strand of CM021101.1, from coordinate 664,796,306 downwards.
TATTATTCCAAGAGGAAGAACACAAAGAAGGGGGTCAAGATGAAGAAATACAAGTGTCTCAACATGAGAATATTATAGAAGACTCCCCTTAATTAAATGTGTTGTACCTTATCTTAGGTCATAATTACACCTTAATTAAGTTTACTTAGGGACCACATAGGAGGTAGTTGGAGCTTTTCCACCTTTGGTGGACTTATCATGTTATTACTTTATCACTTCCACCTTTCGTGGAAATATCATGTGATTACCTCTCCACCTTTTGTGGGTGATCCACCATTTGTGGTGATTATCACATTATCACTTTTCCACTTTAGGTGGAGTGATAGTTTTTCACATTTGTCTCATGTCATAAGATTACGACACTTTTCATAATCTTATGCAATCCTATGTACTCACCTTGGATATATAACTAAGGGGTCTCTCATTGTAAATAAAATCATCTCATATCATTTTCCATTATCATATTGATAAGAATACAATTTATTCTCATCACATTCTATTCTCTCTCTTCTTTGTGTTTTCCATTTGGTCTCAAGATCTTGGCAGCCATAGCCAATTCTAAGATGGCATCAGAGCATGTTTGATTCTAACATGGTATTAGAGCAGGTTGGGTGCCATTGGAGAGTCTTTTTTTGAAGAGAGATACTAGATTTAGGGAGGTTCCATTTTTGACTTTTTATTGCAAATTCACATCAGAACTTGCTGGTACAAAATTGAGCTCACCATTGCATCTAAGAGGCTCAAGAAAGTGAGATTTGGCTTTTGTTTCACTCAATTTGATCACCATTTGCATTTTTGGCAAACAAGGGTTTGTTGCAAGCCATTTTTTATTGGAGCCATCATCATTTTTGCTTTAAAAATCCAACTTTCACTCATTTGCAGGAAATATGATTTCTATGTTGTGTAGCAAGGGTCAAAATCTGAACTAGGTATCTTTTAGATTTTGCATATCTTGCACAGATCTAGAGAAAATCGCTGTCCAAAAAGCATCGCGTGCCATTTTTTCTCCTGGCTGAAGGTTAAAAAAAATCACTTTTTCATCTTTTGCTTGCTGGATCAAAAAACAATTTTTGGGTTTCATTTTTAGCATCAAAATATTTCTGACTTTCTATTTTTGTTTAGAAATAGTGAGTAGATTTTTCATAAATCAAATCAAAAGTAAACTTTTTTGCTAGAAAATTCATTTCTTGATGGCTAAATTTAGTTTTTTTTGAAAAATTCATAACTTTTGGCCACAATGTCCGTTTTTGGAAAATGAGATATCGACGGAAAGCTAGTTTTGAGCACTTCATAGCGGTGTAGACCAATTTTTCAGATTTTGTCATCTACACAAATTTGAGGTTATTTTTCATCATGGAGGTGGGTGAAGCCACAATAGTGGTTTACAATTCAGGTGAGGAAGGAAAACTCACAAAAAATGACTCCAAGGCAAAAAAAGTGATTTTAGGGGTTCATACAAACCTACTGGTTTGACTGAATCAATAAGGGGTTTTCTCGAACCAGGGTTCGAGCGAACCCCTTTGAATTTTGGCCACCAAAAAAAACAAAAAATTGCATAGGAAAGGGGTTCGAGTGAGCCTCTTTGAAGGGGTTCACTCAAACCCCTATGGGTTCGTACGAACCCCCCTTATCCCTCATCCCCCATTCGAGACACAAAAAAAAATTAAATTTTGGCACTTCGGAGCTCGGGTTGAGAATGAAGATGGAGGAATCTTCAGAAACCCAACTAGAATCAAGTATTCCTCAGAATGAGCTATCCACCGAATATGATTTTAATATGTTTTGGTTTTATTATGTATGTGTTTTTTTAGTTTTATTAAACATAGGTTTTTCATTGAAAATCAAGCTCTTTGTTTTGCACATGTGGAAAAATAGTAGATTATCAAAATAATTTTTTTTAAAATATGTTCATGCTGGGTATTGATGTCCTTGATCCATTAAAAGAAATAAAATTGAATTTCGATACATACAGAAAAAGTTATGTTGTATATAGTCCGCCTATGTCTGAATTGCAATTGGTTTGACTTTGAAACTTGATTAAGGAAAAAATATTCAATAAAAAACTATGAGACCAAATGAAAGTGCTAGATATCGTAGTTAAAAATATAAATTTGAAAAAATTATAATTTTATCCTTCATACAAAAAACGTTATGTTGTATACGATGAGCGTCACTTTTTAAAAATGTTGTTTTATGAAAAAACCAGTTTTCATGGGAGATGGAAAAAGAAGTGCAATCTGATTCCAAAAATTTTGAAAAAAATATTTTTAGAATCTACAGACAAAATGTGATGAGACCCTAATTTTCATCATCTTCAAATTCCTCATGGTTTAGCCACTATAGGTGTTTGAATGTGAATATTTAGTTAAAAACAATAATTTCAGTGTCTAGTTTGGCCAAAAATTGTAAACCACTATTGTGGGATCACCCAGGATGATGTGAACATTTATCAATGCATGCACTATTTCCTTTTTTGTGTGCATTAGGTTTGCATTTTCTTTGCACTTCATTTCAGTTCCAGATCATTTTTCAATCAACTATTGCTTCATAGATTCCAGAGATGTGCCAATTTGCGAGTTTTCTAGTGTTCCTTAGCATCGAGTCTACTGTTGCTTTATCATGATTCCACCTAGATTCAATCAGTGACTCACATATGGTTTCAGTACAAAACAAAAGTATCTTTCCTTTCTTGCTAGATTGATGATTCTAGTGTTACTCTATAGTGTACTTCCAGTGCTTCTCTTGCAGTAGGTTATCTCATTATGGGGGGGACTGAATGGTCTCTCTTGTCATCCTTTGTGTGGATGGAGATTGATTGGATTTTTGATGAATATCATTATTTTATTTCATCTCTCTTTTGGGGAGGAGTTTTTTCCCATTGGATTTTCTCATTTTCTCCATTTGTGAGAGATTGCATTGCATTTGTACATGGGTACCTAACATGGCCTAGTTGTCGGGACCCATCTTGCATTGTTTGCATTTGTGTACATTCTCCCTAAGTTTCACTTAAGGGGAGATGTTGGTGTAATTAAATGTGTTGTACCTTATCTTAGGTCATAATTAAACCTTAGTTAAGTTTACTTAGGGACCACATAGGAGGTAGTTGGAGCTTTTCCACCTTTGGTGGACTTATCATGTTATTACTTTATCACTTCCACCTTTCATGGACATATCATGTGATTACCTCTCCACATTTTGTGGGTGATCCACCATTTGTGGTGATTATCACATTATCACTTTTCCACTTTAGGTGGAGTAATAGCTTTTCATAATTTTCTCATGTCATAAGATTATGACACTTGTCATAATCTTATGCACTCCTATGTACTCACCTTGGCTATATGACCAAGGGGTCTCTCATTGTAAAAAAAATAATATCATATCATTTTCCATTATCATATTGATAAGAATACAGTTTATTCTTATCACATTTTATTCTCTCTCTTCTTTGTATTTTTCATTTTGGTCTCAAGATCTTGGCAGCCATAGCCAATTCTAACAAGATTCATAGTGAAAGGAGGTAAAAGAAAGAGTACCGAAGGGTTGACATCCATTGTTATAGAGGAAGTATTATTCCAAGAGGAAGAACAAAAAGAAGGGGGTAAAGATGAAGAAATACAAGTGTCTCAACATGAGAATATTCCAGAAGACTCCCCTGTTACTTCATCCGCTATTGTTTCTACCATTCCTACTACTTCTCCCATTGTTTTAGTTGAAAAACCTTTGCCATCTGCCACTGTCGTTTTTGTTGTCACTATTCTTTTTACACCTTCTATTTCCATTCATTAAATTCATTCATCCCCAACCTTAGGGTCCATTTTTTATAGTCCTAAGAATGATTTCGAGGATCTTTTTGGTTCTCCTTCAAATTTTCCTAGTTTATCTTCTTCTTCATTTGATGTAACTTAACATTTTGAGCTAGATAAGTTCATAATTGAGACTATGAAAAATGTAACAAGTGTGGAAAATCTTGTAGTAGTTTTGAATAACACCCCACCACTTGTTACTACTACATTTGTGAGTGCAACTATAATTTATCCTATAGGATTTGAAGGAACTTCTCCTCTTCCTCCTTGGCTATCATCTCAAACACCTAAGAGAAAGAAGCAAGTCATCTCTCCATACAACTTTGGCTTTGGTTAGTTGTTTCCAGTGAAGATGAAATCTACAAAGAAGCCAAAGAATCTTTCATGGGTGTTAGTGGACAAGACTGGATATACGTATGCAAAGGATGCACAACCTCCTCCTAGAAAAGTTGCCAAAGATATTGATATTTTTGAATATTCAGTTACAAGGATTGAGATTGGCAAGAGAACTCGTGAATCTACCAAGGAAGATGCACAATCAGTGTTGGATTCTCTTATTGAGAAGTGTGATTAGGAAAAGAAAACCAAGGATCAATACAAGGCTAGAGTTGAAAAATTGACCTTGGTACTCGAGAAGATTACCCAATCTCCATAACCTATTGAACCTATGGCCACAAGCATTGAAGATCCTGTGATACAGAAGGCTAAGAAGACACATTCAAGAGGTAGAGAAGTCAGGGAATTTCTTGATAGGATGTTGGAACAAGGAACACAACTCTTGAAATCAGTTGTGGAAAGAATTGGCAACATGGAAAGTGTTAAGGATGAACTAGATAAAACTATTGATACATTTTCTCAAGATTTGCAATAGATGGAAAATAGTCTAGAGGCTTAGAAGAAAATGAAAGAACTCACACTCAATGCGATAGTGGATATTGGGATAATTTTGAATAGAGATATGTTTATTGATGTTAAGTCAACAACGAAACACAAAATAAGTGTCATCAAGGATCTTATCAGAGATTTGAAGGAAGCTAAAGAAATTAGTGAAGATAATGGTTCACACGTGGTCATGAGACAATCAAGGAGCTACCATGCAAAATTTTTTGATGACAATCAGAAGATACTTCCCTCTAACTTAGTTATCCAAGAATATACATCAATGATGTAGAATGAATTTGAAGATGAAGCCTTCTTGGTAGCTTCAATTGATAAATTGATGGATACTCAACTCACATTGGAGAACTTGAAAGTAGTTTTAGAAAGGCATCAAAAATCTTGCATCATTGTCAAGGACTCAATCACACGAGTTCTTACCATCTCCATACATACCTTAGGTCCTGATGATGAAGAAGTCCAAGCGGCCCTAAAGAAATATGAAGACTTCTTGGAGAAAGATAGTGAAGAATGATGGACGTGCCTTTGTCACACTTAGTTTATTTTCAGAATTTCTGCTTTATGTAATTAGTTAATGATATTTTATATGTCTTTTATGCATATGTAATTACATGTAAAAATAAAGAAGTCCTAAATCAAATCGGACTCTATTGTTGAATAATTCAAAACTAGTTTAACTTTTCCTAGATTAGCTCTCAACTCTCGTCTATATATATGAGGGAGATTATTTGTATTAAGAACCTTTTGATCTTTTGAAGCAAATAACTACCCATTTGAAAAACATATTGAGAATTTTTGTTTAATGTGCATATCAAATATCAATCAATAAAAGAGGTGAATTTTGCATCCAACCTTTGTTTTGGATCTTATTAGTTATATGTAAGATTTTTCTTATGTCTTTCTTACTACATTTTCTTGCAATTGGTAGATTAAGTGGTGTTATATTTCATATTTTAAAGGGAACTCAAATCTGATCTTGATAGTCTTTGTGCTACAATATTGTATTTGGAGTTTATGTTTTAGTGTGTGAACTTGGTTAATAACTCAAAGACTTTGGGATAGGGTTAACTTGTATGTTTTGTGGATCTTTTGGTGTCATATGTTGAAGTATTTGAGCTTCAACATTCTTTACTCTTTATATTTATGCACCATCATTGAAAATAACAAAATTCTTTGAGCTTTTGTGGGTTTTCTAGTTACATAACTCATTGGTATCACTTCGATTTCTCTTACATTTAATCAAGTAGATATTGGTCATTACTACTCATAATAGTTCTTTGAAAAAATTTCATTGTAATTGTTGTAAGAAAAAAAACATCTTTTCTAATAAAAGAGAAAAGGATGACTGTAACACCCAATGGATAAATTTAGTGTATATAATCTAGGTTAGTTACTTGTTGTTTTAGAGAGTAGTAAGAAGGGGGCCTCCCCTTTTTGAGAGGAGATATTAAAATCTCATCATAGCTATGGTTGAAATTACCAATTTTAATTAATGAAGTGATTACAAAATATTCACCAAACAATTTTTTGGTGACTTTGCTGGGGATTACAAATATGCAACCAAGCCTCACACTTTTGGTTAAGTACACCAATTTCTTACTGTGTTTGTAATTATTTCTTTATTGCTAATTTTTATTTTCCTATTAAAGAGTGCATTCTGGCTGAAAGAAGCTACACACATGGTAAGAGATCACAAGGTTAAATTGATCCTACATTTGAACTACTGAAGAAACATAACTTTGATATTCTTCCTCCAAGGACGAGATCACCTCTACAACGCACAAGGATTTTTCCTCCTTGAAGTGTAAGATTACTTATTCCAAGTGAAGCTTCTAGTATTTAGAGAGCTTTGTCTATCACATCGGTTCAAAGGTATATTATCCCTCCATTCAATCAAGGTAGAATAGAAGCTCAACCACCTCAAGGTTCGTGAGGCTACACCTTCATTCCCTTAAATTTGATGACACCTTTACATGAACTTCCTCAGACCTCATGCAAGAACATCTCCAAGTTCTACGGAGATGGAAAGCAATACTCGAATGAGCATATTGTTGCATTCTATATTATATGCTAGGTTCTTGGGATGGAACATGAGGATGTTTTAGTAAGGTTGTTTGTTGAAATTTTACAAGGAGAGGTACCTGATTGGTTCTACAATCTTGCTCTTGAAACTATACAAAATTTGGCTACTCTTTGAACCAAGTTCGAGGAAAGATTCAAGCCCGATGAAGATGCTCACACCTTGATGGATCAACTTACAACAATGAGGAAAAAACCACATAAACCCATGCATGATTTCATGAAAAAATTCAACAAGTTGATAACCAATATTTTGGTTGATGCTTAGCCATCACCTCACAATCTAAAATGATTCTTTATTAATAGACAGTTACTAGAGGTAAGTTTCCTTTTGTGGAGATGTAACCCAACTGATCTTGAAGCAGCTCAAGTATTGGCTACTGAGATCAAAGATGATTTGATTGTTGATGGAAAGATAAGAAAGGAATCAAACAAGAACAAAGGAAAACCATATTTAGCCCAAACTTCCACAAGCACCATAGATCCCATGACACAAAAGTTAGCAAATGAATTGGTAGCCATTAAGAAGAAAATTTCTCATAGATTCTCTAATACTTCATACAAGGACGTTCCAAGGAGAACTTATTTGAATGTTTCAAATTATTCCAAAAATGCTCAAAGGAACCATAATAGAATTCTTGCACTGCAAGGAAGGCTTGTGCTTGAAGCACCTCCTACAAATGCGGTTGTGGGATACTATGAAGTTGAGTAAGAAGATTTTTTGTAGTCGAAATATCACTCAAAAGATAATGCCAATCTCTTCTAGGAGGAGGAAGAAGATCCATCTAGCGACTCTAACATTGGGTATTTGAACTATGAAGAAGAATCTAAGCAAGAGGAGGAAAATTTTGCTGATGCTTATGCTATTTTCACTTGTTTGAAAAATCAACTTGATCATCAACAAGGTGATGCAACTAAAGCAAAGGATAACTCATGTTTGGTAGTTAAAATTGCCTAGAGGGACTTCTTTGCCAGTCCAACTAGGAGATACAATAGGGAATAAGAAAGTAAGTACTTCAAAAACTCCTTCATCTTCTTCTACTTTTAAGACCAGTGCCCTAGTTTCCAAACCCTAGAATGAGAATATCTCGTCTTCTTTGGAAAATCCCTATCAAGCCTTTGATATTATAAACCATGCCAAGAAGACTAAAGTTCAAATGTCAGAAGTTGGGTACCTTTAGGCTAACCCAGATCAATTTGACAGACTTGTTAGGTTTTTCAAGGATAAAGGCACTCATCCTAACCAAGAATCTTCCCAAAACATCCTAGTTGTTCCCAAAGAAAGGCCTTCACAATGTAACTTGGTTTCCATTCCCTCATCCATCCCTGGAAAGATTGATCCTTTTTGTAACTCCTTGTTGGTTAATAGTTTTAAGTCAAGTAATTATATAATTGATTTGGGTGCCTTCGATAATGTGATGCCAGCAAAAGTGGGTAGCACTTTGGGTTTGAATTTAACTAAAAAATTTGGTCGATGTTTTTCAATAGAAAACAAGCAAATGCCTCTTATTGGGAAAATAAAAGATGCACAATTCACATTTGTTGCATTTTTGGATAAGAAGATAAAAAATGATTGTCTTGGTAGCTGACATGCCAGCCTCATATGGGATATTGTTGGGATGTAACTTTTGTAAGGATGTAGGAGGAGAAATCAATATGGGTTGGTCTGAGGCTAGGATACCCGTCAAGGGTGTTATGTAGAAGTTGCTTCTGGAAAGGGAGTCTAAGTTTTCTATAAAAAAGTTTGATGACCCAAGAGCCTAGATCCTCTTTGATTCTTCAGGAATGGGTACATATTATTTACAAACTGATGAATTTTTTGGTTCTTTAGATAATGATTCAAGTAAAGAGCATGAAACTGATGGTTCATCTTCTTCAGATAGAGAATCGTCTTCAGATAGAACATCTTCTTTAGATAATGAAACTTATTTAAATGAAGAGACCTTAGATTTTGAAACTATCAATCTAGGAGATCCAAATGAGGTTTGGAATATGGAATTTGATGACAGTTGCTATTCTACCAAATCTAGAGCGGGGATAGTTTTTGTGTCCCCACAAGGAAAAATCTTTCCTTTCTCTTTTAAAATACAATTTGATAATACCAATAACACTGCAAAATATGAGGCATTGTTGTTAGGGATGGAGGTTGCACGTAAGAAGGGAATAAAAAAGCTTCATGCTCAAGGTGATTCTGAGTTAGTGGTTTGTTAGGTAAGGAACTTGTATCAAACAAAAAATGAATGATTAAGGCATTAATGCAATCTTGTTTGGGATTGTATTGAGGATTTTAATGAATTTAATATATCTATAGTACCAAGGGAGTATAATGATAACGTTGATTCTTTAGTAATGTTAGGTACTCTTTTAATTTCACACAAAGACTTCAAAGGGACTATATATACTATTGATCTAGTTTTTCGGCCAAGTGTTCCAGATAACTTATATCATAGGTAGATTTTAAATGATGATCATCAGATTATTGGCTTTCTTGAAAAGACTAAAAAATTCAATGAGTTGTATTTTGAAGTGAATCTCTTCCTCAAGAGCCAATCTTTGAGGTAGATCAAGATACCAGCGAAGAAATTAAAAGGAAAAGCAGAGGTGCATAATACACTTTCCTAACACTAATACCTCAGAGGAGAAATGCAAGAAACCATAATTAAAATAATTTATTGCATTTAAGATGCACATAACATAGTAAACAAGAGTGACAGAAATAAAACATACACACAGAGATAACACCGGATATACGTGGGAAAACCCTTTCGGGAGAAAAACCCGCCACACCAAGAGAAGTCACTTTGTATTACAGTAAACCAGATTACATACAGAGATACAAACTTCACTCTCTGATAGTTAGCTCATAGCAACAAACTTTAGTTTGAATGCACTCACTGTTACAATGCTCTTACAACATACAATGAAACACACTGTCTAACTTGTTACACGTTTTCTGTCTGTTCAAACTATATTCTTATCAACCAACCAATTGGGTGTCTTAATTATACACCTTCTCATTGATAGACAAATCCGATCACTTCCTGTCCAAGTCTCCCTGCAATCACGCATTGGGTCATCTTGCATTTACTTATGTTTGCCATAATCGAATTCTTTCAACTGTCGAAACACGTCTTGTAGTTAATACATGCACCGCTTCAAGCAACCAACCAATTAGTTGTTGATTTACAAAAACGATGTAAAATAAACATGTATTATCGGGCATGTGTCATAACATTACTCGTCGATTGCTTTGACTATTGAGTCAGACCTGCCATTCGAGCATTGAGCTCCTTCCATCATGCCATCGTAAGCCTATCAACCAACTCTCATGGTAGTGTGGTGTAACATGCTACCTCCTAGCTCCATCAAGGCCTTGCGGTTTGGAGGTATACACACTGCACCACTGCGACCAAGTGATGAGACCACCGAGGTATGGTGATAGGCACGCAACCACCAGTTTTCCACCTTCACCGCACCACCGTTGAGCCTTGTGCAACCCTCCGTGGTAGGGAGGTAAGCTGCTCCACTAACCGCCATGGCTTACCGCACCACCATGACATGGCCAAAAGGCCATCACAGTATGGTGGTAAATGTTCTCACTGATTGCCATGGTCTACCACACCATCGCGCCCTCTCTCAGCAACCCCCATGGTAGGGAGGTAAGAGATCGGACCGAATGCCCAGTCCACCGTGTCACCACCAAGGAAGGAAAGTGACTCTATGGTATGGCAGTCGCACCACCCAACCGCGAACTGAAACAAAGAGGCTCACAGTAAGTCAATAAACCATGCAACTACGCCTCCAAGAGATGCTCCCAGTGGTAGAGCGACAAAGGCCAGAAAATAAGGAAATCCACCAAGTCTTAAACAAAGGTTCCAAGCCAGAAGTTGAGGCACCTGTTTCCAACAAAAATCTTCCAGCTCAAAGGGAATAAGATTCCCAAAGGTTTGGTATCTCTAGAATTTTTTTTTGACAAGCATGATTGCTATGTCAAGAAGCAACAACAATCCAGTTTTGAATCATCAACCGAAGTTGAGAAAGTTAACATGGGAACTAAGGAAGATCCCAAAATGGTGAACACCAAAAAATGTTGCATGTCGGAGGAGAAAGATAAGTCTGCAAAGTTATTGTGGCAATACATGGATGTAATTGCTTATTCTTATGAAGACTTAAAATATTTTCACCCAAAAAAGATCCAACATGAAATTATCCTTAAGGAAGGTTCTATGCCTCACAAGCAAAAAAAGAGGCAATAATATTTTAGGTACTGTTCTTCTAGAGGTTTAGAAAATGCTTAACACAAGAATTATCTTTCCTTGTTACATCCCGAATTATGAGGTTACTATTTACTAGTGATATAAAAGGTAGAAATGAATGTAATGTGAAATCTAGAGATGCTTGCACCTTGTTATCGATATGTATGTCAGCTCATTTGACGTTGTTTCATTTGATGTTATTTCAATTGATGTAATTCATGGTAAAATACTACATATATGTGAATATCAGGATAATGAATCTTGCTTTAAACTTGATATGTTTGTATAAGTATTGCAAATGTTATGAACAAGTAACTACTGTGGTTGTGTGGCAATGGATGCAGGAACAAGAACCATTCCTCCAGGCGGAGGGGAGACATCACTCGGGAGAGGAGCTTGGTCGGGTAACCGGTAAAGTTGATCAAGTTGAGCATACACACACTTCACTGAGGGTTTTGGGAACTGAGTCAGATTGAGTGGTCTTAATAAGTCACCCTTAGGCTTAGGAGTTTTGGATTACTTCTTTATGCTTTATGAGTGGTGTTACTTGTTGATTGAATTATTGTTCTGTGAGCCTTGAATGTGAAATGTGAATTGATAAGTTATATTGATGCTTGGAATTTACAGTTAAACGCATATATACATGTTTGTACAAACACGTGTATTAAGGGTACGCTGACTGGCCTGTAATACACGTATTTGGATAATTAAATACAAATATGTATAGATATATTTAAATGTGTTTATATATATATATTTAATATTATATTTAAATATAAATGTTATTATAGTTTTACCTGGAATAAAATATATAGATATATCTATAGTAATATTTAAATATTATATAGATATATACATATATTTAAATACAGTAAATAAAACTATAATATGATATATATTTAATATAATGAAAAATATAAATATAATATCTTGTTTATATTTTAAATAAACATTTATATGTTTGAAGTGAAATGTTAGAAATTTTTTAATTACCCAGTTTTGGGGTTGTTACATGTGGTATCAGAGCCAGGTTCTGTACTGAAACCTATGAGCTCATTACGCAACAATGCGTAAACCTTGTCAGGAAACAAAGGTTGAAAAGTTCTTGTGCCACAACGGCAAGAGGAAAGAACTTAGTAAAGTGAAAAGGAAGATGTGAACCTTAGTAACGTGAAAAATGGGACTAGTTAAGAATTATCTCTGGAATCGAACTTATGACAATACCTAGGATTGCGGAAGATTATGCAATTAGGTTATGTAGGAAGGTTAGGAAGAATAACCAGTAGATACCTTTATCCAACAAAATAAATTTATATGATTCTAAGGAAAAAGAAGGAATATGAAAACCTTTGAATTGTAGCAATCTACAATTGTAAAAGAGTTAGGAACTCCTGGATAAGTGTAAACTCTACGAACCTATGTGTATGCAATGTCAACATAAATTAGATTGTTCAAAGATGGGTATGAACGAAGGACGTATTCTCAAGGTTGGAGAACTCATGACTTAAAATCTTGAGTTAAGATGAAAATCTTGTTAAAGAATTAGTACCTAGGAGTTGAGAAAAGACCATAACGGTCAGAGGAAACAATCAATGACATGAGCAAGGTTGCTCCAACCAAAATCAATGAGGTCATTAAAATTTTGAGACCAAAACAACTTTGGTATCTGAAAGGCTAAGAGAGGACAAGATTCCAAGCATTGGAATAAGGATTTATGAAAAGGTGAGTATGAGAAAGAAGCCCGAAATCAAGATGGTTTTAAAAACGGGTTTGGATAGAACATGGATAGGTTGAGTTATAAGTAGAATTCACTAACATGAATTACGAAAATCAACACATGTTTAGTAGTTCCAAAAGGAAATGGAATGCAACATGACACTATGTGTTAGAACACTTGAAGTTGTAAGGAAAGTAACACTTGAGTTGAAAAAGAAAAGTACATGAAAGGTGTGCCATGAGGCAAGAGAAGGCAATGGAAAGTCAAACAACTAAGAAAAACAACCCTTTCCAATAAAGAAAGTAATTGCTAGGAGTTTAACATGAGTAGAATGAAAGTTGTGAAAACACTAAGGGGGGAAGGAAGAGAGTGGATTGACTCAAGTTAAGTACCCCACCCAGCAAGAACTTGGTTATGTTCTCAATATGGAAGAACTAATGACTTCTTTGCAAGTCACAAGGATAATTAAGTCATATATCATATGACCACAAGGGAAGAAGATAAATGAAAATTATCTCCACAAAAAAATAACCTTTACATGGGAAATAAAGGTAGCGTGAGATCAAAATAGGTTACCACTTAGTCAAAAAATAGACTACTGTTGGATATAAAAGAAACTATGTGGCCAAAATTTGGAAGATTCGAGAATGGAACAAGGAAAATAATGTCAGAGTTAGGACATCAAAACGAAAAAGGGAATTGTCGGATGAGAAACCACTATAACCTAGAAAAAGATAGAGTAAGAGGTTGCACGAAATGTTGCAAGGTAATGTCTGGTATAACAGGAAATGAAGACCGGATGTCATCATAGGTAGGACATGTAAACTCTCTTATTCTAGAAGGAAAATGGTAGAACATATGACAGGTCAATCTTGCTATGTTAGTAGAACTAACATAATGTTCTAAGTGGAAAAACTCATCAAAGAAACCAATACCTTTTGGAAACTTGACTTATATGATTTTGGTCCTATTTAATATATTGTGGGTAAGTAGTTGCTTAGTAATCTTGAAAAGGTATTTCAGTTTAGCAAATAAATGATAGGGTTGTGTAAACCATAATCACACCATGAGACATTTGTTTGAATAAATGTGCAATATATTATTTTAGTCAAATAAGTAAAATGGTGGACTAAATCTTGAATGATTTGTAAACTTCTAAAATTGAAGTTTAGACCATTATATGGAAAGAAAGAAAACTTTGTTAAAGCTGAAAAAGGCTTGAATCTAACCATAGACTTGATAGAATGTCAAAAAAGAGTAATGGATTGAAGTGATCAGTGAAAACCTTAATTGATAACAAAGCTTAAGTAGAGCAGTATCAAAATTGACAAGTGTCTAGGAGCAAGGTTATGATCGAGGTGGACAAGTAATCAAGGGAAAGTACTTTATGGTAAGGATAATGAATGTGTGAGTGTCAGATGGACTCAGTTTATGAGTTGTCTAAAAGTATAAATACAAAGGAAAAGGATTAGATCCACGATGTAGTGTACAATACATCGACATTCCTCTTCCATTTGGATTATACTAAAGATAAATTCATGGGCCAATGAATTCTGATCACTAAGTATAGTTATTATTATATATTGGATGTATTTATGAAATAAATCTCTTTGGGAGAGTAAGTATGTGTGAAGCATACAAGATTTCCCTATGCTATAGTAAGGACACTTGAAGCAAGTTCTAGGAAGGGTAAGATTACTACATAGGTTGAATGTTTTGTAAATCTTACATATATTTGGAATTGTAAGTAAAATTTTATTTGACTTTAACTGTATGTTAAAAGGCTGTAAGATCATCGGGGATGATGAATTCACAAGGCAGGAAGTATGTTACATCCCGAATTATGAGGTTACTATTTACTAGTGATATAAAAGGTAGAAATGAACAATGTGAAATCTGGAGATGCTTGCACCTTGTTATCAATATGTATGTCGGCTCATTTGACGTTGTTTCATTTGATGTTATTTCAATTGATTTAATTCATGGTAAAATACTGCATATATGTGAATATTAGGATAATGAATCTTGCTTTAAACTTGATATGTTTGTATAAGTATTACAAATGTTATGAACAAGTAACTGCCGTGGTTATGTGGCAATGGATGCAGGAACATGAACCATTCCTCCAGGCGGAGGGGAGACATCACTCGGGAGAGGAGCTTGGTCGGGTAACTGGTAAAGTTGATCAAGTTGAGCATACACACACTTCATTGAGGGTTTTGGGAACTGAGTTAGATTGAGTGGTCTTAATAAGTCATCCTTAGGTTTAGGAGTTTTGGGTTACTTCTTTATGCTTTATGAGTGGTGTTACTTGTTGACTGACTTATTGTTCTGTGAGCCTTGAATGTGAAATGTGAACTGATAAGTTATATTGATGCTTGGAATTTACAGTTAAACGTATATATACATGTTTGTACAAACACGTATATTAAGGGTACGCTGACTGGCCTGTAATACACGTATTTGGATAATTAAATACAAATATGTATATATATATTTAATATTATATTTAAATATAAATGTTATTATAGTTTTACCTGGAATAAAATATATAGATATATCTATAGTAATATTTAAATACAATAAATAAAACTATAATATGATATATATTTAATATAATGAAAAATATAAATATAATATCTTGTTTATATTTTAAATAAACATTACCTTGGAAATAATTAAAATTGACTTGAATAGTCTTTTGGCAAATAAAATGCATTTACCATAAGTAAAGAAAGTATTTTCGACTTCCATAGTCTATTGGGAAAATATGTTTGAAATATCATGAGAATTTAAATGGTAAATACTATAGTCTTTTTAAAAGGTTTAAAACAAATACATTTAAAAAAAAAACTTTGGCTAAGTGAAAATCACGGATTTCCTTATGCTGAAAAACGCGGACAGTGGGAAATGGCCGAAATAGTGAATAGAATGAAACCGCGAGCAACTCCTCATGGCGCAAGACCTGGTCGCGATTTTCTGAGACTCCATTCCATGAAAACGTGAGGAGTTACCCGAGGGTTTAAGCCAGATGATTGCATTTTTACCTTGACATTTTCTTGCTGCGATTAATCAGCCATTTTAGACGCCAGGCTATAGGTGTCAACCCTCCTTTTTATAAAATGGAAGTTTGAATTATTCTCTGAACTTTTGGAAGTCGATTCACCTCTTAAAGCTATGAGTAAGTATGGAAATTCGCCACATTTCATTTTGAAATATTCAAAGAGTAGTTATGTCATCTTACATACCTACAAGAGTGGAAATTGTTGGGTTGAGGGCTCTATAAATAGCCGCCCAGTTCATTCATCAAAGATCACTTGCAAATTCTGAATTTTCTTTTGAGAGAGTTACAATTTGTCTTTGCTGTATTCACACGAATTTCCTATCTGTTTTTGCTTTAAAACGAATTCCTTTTGAGAGCCATATTTTGACAATTCTGTAGAAGCATTTTGTGAGCCATCTTTTGACATTGCTGTGGAAGCATTTATAAGATAAACACACTCTATCATTGCTGTAGAAGCAATTGTTTGAGAGCCTTACTCTATCATTGTTGTTTTGCATTTGTTAGAGCCATATTCTATCATTACTGAATAAGAATTTGTTGAGAGTCAACTTGCATTTATTTCCTCACCATTTTTGAGAGACTAGTATTTATATGTTGCAAGCATAAAATACAGAGCCAGTAATAGAAACCAAAATTGAGAGGAGTGACATTGAGGAAGGAGGAGAAGTAGCTGCAGACTGGAATCATTTACAAGGAAACAGGCATGTGAAATGTATTAGATTAATTTTGTATGTTAATTGATCTGCTTGAATTAGAATTTGCTTTGTAAAAAGAAGTAAAATAGGAAAACTCTAGAAGAAATTATGTTGGAATAGAATAGCTTGTTGTTATGAAATAACTTAGGGAAAGCTTGTTTGTGAAAGGTGAAAGGACTGTTGGTTTGTGAAAAGGATAGCTTATTATTAAGAAATACTTAATTTCTTTGTGAAAGCTTGTTTTTAAGTAAATAGCTTGATTTCATTAGTATAGCTTGATTTCATTGAGAATGACTTGTTTATAAAAGGAAACTCGTTCATAAGGGAAAAGCCTGTTTATAGCTTGTTATGGAAGAGTAGCTAGTCCATGTTATAAAGGGAACGTTTGAATTGTTTTTACTTGAATATTGCTTGAATTTCCTTATATAAAGGAAAAGAGGAACTAGATATTAAATACTAGGTCGAGGATGGAACCAGTACCAAGGTAGTCTAAAGCTTTAAAGTTAGTAGGTTAACTAGGAAAAGCTATGTACTCCATGGATAAAGGATTCCATGTTAGGAGTTACCAGAGGGACCCTTGTTGACTGCGTTTCAATTCCTGGTTAAGTAGTTTGTTTGAAGGTAGGTTGTTTGAAATAGGATAAACCTCCCTTATGTAGCTATGGAAGTAGAATGTCTAAAGGTAGGTAATCTAAAATAGGATATACCTATCTTGTGTAAATCTCTTACAAAATTGTTGTAGGTTAGTCTGGGATAAAAGATTATCCAAAAGTAAAGGACGATACCTATGCGTAGTGTAAGATAGCCTTAAGTCAAATCGGCCCTAAGTAGTGTATATGATAGATGACCTTCATTCGAAGTACTGAATAAGAATACTTTGGCCAAAGTAGTGGAAGGTACGACATCCACTTAGATGTGATATAGTTGAGACTACACTGTCAGTTCATTGTGATCCATCATGCTAGTTCGGGATTGTGAAATGGAAAGTTCTAGATGTATAGGACACAACACTATGTTCAATTGGGTTGTCGTAGCCGGTTACTTTACCAATCTCTTCGTTCGAAGGGAGGGGCATCTATCGAATGATAGATGTGCGGGGGACCGCATTTATGGTCTGTGGTTGGCGGAAAAGCGCCTGAGTGATGTTTCTCCTCCACAGCAGGTGACAGATACACCAAGATTTGAAAGGAAGGAAACCTGGACCATCTTACTACTATTTGTGCAAAAGCTTACGAGCTATGTATGTAATTGTTTTAATTTTGTACTCTGATTTATATTTAAAATGAAAATGGAATTCATGTGGAAATATATATTGTAACTTGCATGTATTTATCAATAAAGAAAGGAAGAATTTTATTGCAATGTCTTTGTTACTTGTTACATTTATATGTTTGAAGTGAAATGTTAGAAAATTTTTAATTACCCAGTTTGGAGGTTGTTACATTCCTATTCACCATTCAATGTGGATAGAAAATATTATGTATGGAGAAATAATGGGGAAATCCACATTTATGTGGATTTCAGAAACTTGAATCACCTGTCACTAAAGGATATTTACCCCTTCCGATAATGGACCAAGTATTGTAAATAGTGACGGGATCCAAAATCCTATCTATGTTGGATGGATTTTTGGGTTACATTCAAGTGGAGGTGAGTGGGGAAGACCAATATAAAATCACCTTCACTATGCCATGGGGTAATTTTTCTTATCATAAAATTCCTTTTGGTTTAATCAATGCTGACACTACATTTCAAAGAGCGATGGACTTGTATTTTCACGATGTGATGGGTAAGCTCATTGTGGTCTATCTTCATGACTTGACCATCTTTTCAAAGAAATGTCAAGACCATTTTCATCACTTGCATTAGGTTCTTGAGAGGTTCCAGTAGCACGGTATTTCCCTTGACCCCAAGAAATCAATCTTAGGGGTTACTGAAGGTAAAATCCTTGGTCACATCATGTCTAAGGAAGGTATCAAAATTTATTTAGAATGGGTCAATTCAAATCAAGTTCTTACTTTACCTTCAAGTAAGATAGTTGTCAACTCCTTCTTCGGGAAGGTGAATTTCTTGTGGAGGTTTGTTCCAAACTTCACAAAAAAGATATGTCATATCGTTGGTATGATGAAAGGTAAATATATCTTCCGTTGGAGTGTAGAAGGGAAAGATGCATTCAAAAAAATTAAGGAAGCCATTGCACATGATCTAGTCCTAGTCTATCCAGACTACACAAAGGATTTTATCATGTATAGCTACGCTTATGAACATATACTATTTGCAATATTGGTGTAAAAGAACAATGAGGGTATTGAATCTCCTATAACATTCATGAGTTCTCCATTGAAGTATCATGAGTTGAAATACTCACCAATGGAAAAAAATGCTTTTGATGTGGTTGAGGTAGTTAAGCATTTCTAGTTCTACATACTTAACTCACATGTTGTTGCACTAGTGCTAGATTCCACAGTTAGGTCCATCTTGACTCAATAGGAGTTTGGAACCAAAAGAGGTAATTGGATTGCCACGGTTTAGGAATATAACATGGAGATCAAACCCACTAATTTGGTATGTGGGAAAGGTTTGTGTCAGCTCATTGCTGATAATAAACTAGAAGAACTATAAAATGACGAGGAAGTAAATGTTGAGGATGTTTACATAGTCTTATTTGTTAGGAGGATTAATGAATGGTATTCAAATATTGCACACTTCCTTACTTATGGAGAATGTACTAAGCACCTGACTTTGAAAGAGAAAAGGATAATCAAACTCAAGGCTACAAACTTAATCCTTTGGGACAATAGTTTGTATAAGAGGAGTCTTGATGGTACCTTCCAACGTTACGTAGATAAAGAACAACAAAGAAAGTTTTTGGAACCATTTCACAACTTAGTGTGTGGAGGACATTTCTCAACACTAGTCACTTCTCACAAGATCTTGTGAGCCAAATAATAATGGCCCACACTTTTCTAAGATGTGTACAATTAGGTATGCAGGTGTGAGTTATGCCAACAGTTTGTGGGGAAACCCAAGATATTAGCACTTTGACACTCAAGTCAATTATCATTGAAGAACTCTTCCAACAATGGGGTATTAATTTCATTGGTGTTGTTAATCCACCATCTAGTGCATGGAATGTATGTGTTATCATGGCAACTAACTATTTCACCAAGTTGGTGGAAGCCATTCTAATTAAGCATGCTACTTCGGAAGTGATATGTAATTTTCTTAAGGAAAACATCATTTCAAGGTTTAGCGTTCTAAATAAGATTGTAGCGGACAATGTTGCTTCCTTCATTTGGTGAGATAACAATTTTTTTCTTCGAATACAAGATCACTCTTTCTCTTTCTCTAGAATATTACCCTAAAGGTAATGGTCAAATAGAGTTGAGTAACAAAAAAATTGGTCACTATTATCAAGAAGCTGGTGGATGAGAATCAAAGATCTTGGAACAAGGCATTGTATGATGCATTGTGGGTAGATTGTATTACCCCCAAACAGGTAATTGGTATGTCACCGTTTCAACTCTTGTATGGGTTGAATGCAGAAATTCCTCACTTTGGAATTTCCCACTTTGAAATTGGCCAAGGCCATTGAAGACAAATTTTTTGACAACTCTATGGACAAGTGCATCATGTTCCTTGCTAAATTAGAGGAGAAGTACATTCAGGTGGTGGATCACATTGCAGAACACCAAAGCCAAGTCAAAAGGGTTTTTGATAAAAAGGAAAAGTCTCGTGATTTCCAAATTGGAGATCAAGTCCTCTTGTGGGACACAAGAAGAGAACCTAAGGGTATGCATGGAAATTTCAATTCCTTGTGCAGAGGACCTTTCACAATTCACCAAATTTGTGGTGAATTTTTTTTAATTTTGGCATACCATGATGGGACACCATTTTCACTGCCTCACAACATACAACATCTGAAGCTCTTCACTTAGTGAGCCATTAGATAAGTTTGTAAATATTTGTACAATTTTTGTGCCTTTTTCTTTTTTGTCTTTTTGTGTTTCTTAAATTTATAGCCCAATGGATGGATGAAGGCACTTAGAGTTTTGGATTCTTCTCCCTTTGATCATTTCAAAGGATGATAGAAGGAATCTCCCCAATTATAGCTAGTTGTTATCCTCGAATTCAACTACACTAAATTCCTAGGATAAGCCCTACGAAACTTGTCTATTTCGTAGCCTACATTCTCTAAGCACATAAAATGAGGCAAAGATCACTTGCCCTCATGCATGGTCCCAAGCCTCAAAAAGTCATTTTGAGTGATTTTCTCCTTTCACCTTTCAAAATTTGTAGAAGGTTAAAAATTGCAACTTTACTTTTTGGAGTTAGTTTTTTTGCACATGCAGGAGCGTTGAAATGAAACACCCTTGCATATACATTTGGAACAACACTAAAATTTGACACACCTACCTGAATTTTGAAAATTGTGTTTAACTGCGTATGGGTGTTGAATTTTCATGCCGATGCACCTCGACCATCACACGAGTAGCATTAATTGGCATTTTTAATATAGGTTTATTTTGGGTTTAAATCTATTTTAACCTATTTTAGTTTCATTTTATCCATTTCTTTTGTTTGTCTGAGTCATATTTGTGCTCATTTCCTTTGGTGAATTTATCCTTGGATTCTTTGTCTTTTAAGTGGATTTGGCTAGGGTTTTCGCTTAGGTTTCTTTATTTTAATGTTTACATGTATATACAAGTTTTTGCCACATTTTTCCATTTTTAATTTATTGCTTAGTATGTATATATTTTTTTAGGGTTTTAAATGTTGGTTTACGTTTTTAGTATGTATTATTTTTCTTTTGTTTGATCATAGTTATATGCCATTTTTGTTTTAGTTGTTTTTGTTACTTTTCAATGGTTTGCAATAGGGTTTAAAACCTGACTCCTTTGTGCATAATCCACCATATGGTGTAGGTTTTAAATCCCATTTTGTGTCAAAAACTACCTATGAAAACCCTTTTGATCACCAAAAACGATATGAGTTTTTCTCTTTCTATTTTAGTGATTCCCTAGTGAGTTTTTATCTCCAATATTGCATTTTTTGACAAACGCATCAAGAAATCCATGTTAATCATTTTTTTTGCTTTTCATCACTACACAATGACTTTATGCATCGTGGGTTTTAAACCCCATATTGCACAGACATGAGCTAGACCCACCGATGCCATCACAATATGTAACAATGGTGAATTTTATTAATGTTGCATGTGATGCATATGTAACTTCCTGTGTAGGTCGGGTTTTAAAACCTGACCAACACCCAAAACAACATGCATTTCTACCAAGGATGTAAGTCAGGGATTTTCACCACCTTGCATCCCACCATTTAATCTCACATGTAATGGCGATAATTTTTATTGCCTATAAATAGTGAACACAATCTTTTTGTATGTTAGGTTTTAAACCCCGACCGACATAGACTTTCCAAATGTCACATGTAGTAGTGCAAATATTTTTTGCTGATACATGTGATTTATGACTATCATATAAGTTAGGTTTTAAAACATGCCTTGCATGATCAAGTTCCTTTTACCCAGTGTAATATCAGTAAAACTTACCACTTGTGCAAAAACAAGTCTTACCTCGTGTAGGGATGAGAAATTTTCCCACCCTTGTAATAATGAGTTTTACTCCAAATGTAGGGGTGGGGAGAAATCGCAACCTTACATCATATTGATCTACCTACATGCAGTAGCACTAAAATTTAGTGCAACTACACTCAGAATATTAACTACATGTAAGAGCACAATTTTTAAGCGCCATTCCACTCAAATTGAAAACTACATGCAAAAGCACAAACATTTTTTGTCTTAACACCTAAAATGTAGAATTTGATGCTAACGCTCAAAATTTCTCCACCTTTGCATCCAATCTTCCAATTTCATGAAAATGCTTAGTTTTTCAGCACCATTACATTTGAACCCCCAAGCACATGCAAAAGCTCAATTTTTTCCCACCAATGCATATAACCCAAATTTTTCTCTAACATTGGAAAATCTGAAATTTTCGCTGTAGTTTCCCTTGTATGCTCTATCAAGATTTTAATCTCAAGTTCTTGAAAGGGTATGGGAATTTTAGTCTCCCTACTACTCCTTCACTGATGTCAGATCCATCTCTAGAAAAAAAAATCCATGAATTATAAGTATTAAGGGGTTTTCCCAACAACCTTAGTTTCTTCTAACATTGATGAAATAAAGGACACAAAGATAGGACATGTTGACATGTTCAAGTTTTTGGAGAGAACTAAAAAGCAACCATTGGATGAGGAGATGAGATACATTGTAGAAAGAAATGTTGAGCTGGTGGCTTCATTTCTAGTAGCCGCACACATCCCCAATTTTGTTCTTGCAGTGGATTCTCATTATAACAAGGATGACAGGAGTGTGAGAGACTCTGATGGGAATATAGTCATCTGACTAGATGCAAAATTCTTTGACCTAATTTTTTAGTTTCCTGGTATTGATTCATTTGTAGATCTTACAATTGAAAAGGTACACACTCACTATGATAAGGATACATATTATTGCAAGAAGTAAATTAACACAATATGGTTGAAGAATCCAATGCCAAACATCTCAAGATGGCCAAAGAGTTTTACTCCAAATGACTTTATTGAGAAAATTAATGATCTGATTACCCTTCTTAGTAGGGTGAAAGGGTTACTTGACTCTTCTAACTTTCAGGAATGGATGTACTTGTACATTCATGTTATCAAGAAGAGGAAACAACATATTTTTTGGGGACCAAAAATTAGTGATTCCATTCATGAACAACTTATAAAAGTGCCTTCTTCATTGTAATTCTCTATGACCTCACATTTAGTTTATGTTGCTACATCAATGAGGAATTTTCCAAGGTTGACATCCAAGGGAGATAGGAGACACATTCTAGTGTATTAGTATTACTCAAAGTTGACCTTGAATAAGAGTATTCATCACTTAGAAGGGTCAATAGTGCTTTATTTTCCATATATCTCCCCATGTTTAATAAAGGACTTGAAAACAAGAGAGTCTCAGATGAGGCTTAGTTAGTGGTTAATAAGTTTGGTTATCTGTACTTACATTTTCCTAATTTCACTTACATCAAAGTTAGTTACTTTGTTGGATACCCTCACATGCTCCCAAGGTATCCAAGTGATAAGATTATTCTTATGGAGCTATGAAGAATGATCATAATTTCCCATAGCAAACAAGATGAATCACATAAGCTAGAGTTCAAATTTCCTCTCACTATAGGTAGGTATTCCATCCTAACCTCTCCTATAGTGAAGGTTGTGGAATCTAAAATGCAATGGGTCGTAATGAAGACCTACAAAAAGAGGTTCAACTTTAAATACAAAGGGATGAAGGATAGGATCAATAAGGCCTACACTCATGTACATAAAGTGGAAGATATTTGGGCTGATTGTAGGACTCTAGAGGATATAAGAAAATTGGATTATTGTCATTTGACTTTGGAGCAGATTTAGAACCTTGACTTGGTAGACATATTAGAGGATATGGAGGATGGTGAATATATATTGGATCCCACATATAAGAGAAAAATGTTGCAGGGAATCCTCTCCCTATAATCTAGTGGTCTCAAAAGGAGATGACTTCAATCAAGGAGATATTTCAACCCATTCTCGCTAACACTAATGTTTGGTTACAAGAGAAGGGTATAATGTTGAAACATTTAAACACTTGATATGAAGAGACAAGTGAGAAATAAAGCATAACTAAAAATAAAGAATAAGGGAGATGTCCCTGGTCCAAGAAAAACCCCTAAACCAAAGATCAGATTCATAGTGAAAGGAGGTAAACACAATAGTACTGAAGGGCCATCCACTATTACTTAGGAATTATCAGTTCAAGAGGAAGAAAAAGAAGAAGGGGGTCAAGATGAAGAAACACAAGTGTCTCCACATGAGAATATTCCAAAAGACACCCCTATTGTTGGAAACAAGCTACACTGAGAGGGGGGTGAATCAATGTTGTGCAAAAATTAACTTCATTAATCTTTATCAACAAGCATTAGTAACATTCAACCATAGTGCATAAACATGAAAACAAAAACAACACTATAACACCAGTTTTTATGTGGAAAACCTATTAGGGGAAAAACCATAGTGGATGGCCAATCCACAATTATGATCCAAGTTTACTCAAATGAAGATTACAATAAGGGGAATGCACTTTCATTCAGGTGCACTACCCAGAGCTCACTGATCAAAAGAAAAGGCTCACTGCCATACAAGAGTTCAGATTAAAACCATCTGAAGTTTGAACTGAGATGACAGTATCTACAAATGCTTGATTACAGTTTCGGTTAGGCTCAATAATAGATATATTGCCTTACAGACTGATTCTATATTTTTGCTCTGCTCTGCTCTAACTCATAATTAAAATATTAACTCAACTCACACATCATCCAAAATGATATGGAAAAACTTGTATATATACCTAAAAAATAGAATTTATCAACACTTTGTCGGCTTCAATAGAACATAAGAAAATTACAACTGTTGGCTCTAATTATGAGGAATATACAATGCGTACCCTTAATGGTCGGCCACAACTTGGCTAGGACCCAAAAAAAGATATAAAAACATAGAAATACTTAATTAATTAGTTCTCATACATCCATGACTTTATACATTCATGAGGTTAGCCTTAATACAAGAAAAACTGAGAAGAAGTCAACTGAATCTTCTAACTTCCACATGGACTGATACAAGCCACTGCGCTTCAGTAGAAACAAAGATAGTATACCAAAAAATATTCCTTGGGATGCACAATACAAAATAATAACCTGAAAGCTTCTTATAGATCGATGAACACTGTGCTATCGAATACTCTATTCTTCCTTGACAATCTTCAATCTTCCTACTGGTATGGATGAATGATAGTGTGCAGATCCGATGATCAGTTAGGGTTGACATCAATGACAACATAAAGTGATACACACAGTGTCTCTTTCCAACAATCGCCCCCTTTGGCATTGATGGAAACACTTAATGAAAAATGACTAAGTTTTAGACCAGTACCAAGATGGACTGCACTGCTACCCAAAATTCCAAAAATGCAATTCTCCCCTTGAGATGTTTGAAATTTTTTCACTCCACTTTTTCTCCCCCTTTGACATCAATGGAAAAGGTAGGGGTTACATGGCAAAAATGGATCAATGCTTCAAAACTGTTATGCAAAAATTGTTACTATAACTTACATGAGCTGAAAGATGTATGCAAAGTCTTTCTTCAGTTGAATCAAATTTGTGTCCCAAATTATTTTGAGAATTTCCAATATTGTGATATGATCACAGATCAAATAAGATTGTGTCTCCATGGATTCTAGGTTGGTCGGATCATCAACTCTTATAGATTCTTCTCCTTCTTTTAGAGCACTTGACAATATGTCGAGTTTTGGACAAATTATGCTTTGGAGTTCACAGGTTTTGGAAATTTTTTTATCATTTTCATGCTTCAAACCTTTTATTTTATTGAGAAAGGACATTACTTCACCTTCTACTTTCCCAACACTAGCAGATAGTAGATCAAATTCTTCAGAGATAGCACTTAACTTGTTTTCCAAATCTTTGATCTTTTCATTTGCTTCAATGAATTTTGAAAAAGACAAACATGCTTTGTAGATCTTGCCTCCTTCTGAGAAAGCATCTTGCACTTTCTTTATACAAGTGGTGAAGAGGATTTTGTCTTGGACAATCATCTTTTTCATTCCATTAAACCTTTTAGCATCAAATTCATTTTGAACTTTTACCATGGCTAACTTTTCTAACGACTCAAAGTGAGTGTCAGCTGAGTTGATAAGCCTTTCTAGTTCATAGGAGGCTGAAATAGTCAGATATTTTACATAGGATGGCATTATATTCTCCAGTACTCTGGATGTCGGATTTAGTAGTTCACTATCCTCAATGTGTGATTTTAGTAGCTCTTCTCTAGCTCGTGCTTGAGCAATCATAGCTACTTTCATTTTCTGGATTGGGCTTAATGTAGATAGGTCAATAGGACCTTCAATTTGTTCCAGATCCAGTTCTTCCTTTTGTTCAACCAAAAATTTCTTTACTGCCTCAGTAGTGTCTCTTGTTTCAATCAGAACTACTTTTACATTGTCTTTCTTTTCCTCAACTATTGCTTCCTCAAATGAAGGTTTTGATTTGTCTTCAAAGATCTCTACCTTCTCAACTGATATATTCTTAGGTGCCTCAATATCCATAGGGATTTTAGTGTTAACAGTAGCATCAACATTTCCTTCTTCTACTTCTTTCACCTGATCAGATGAGACATCGTCAACATGTGTTTCCTCAGTCACAACTTCAATTCTCTCATTCAATAGTATTTCCTTGAGAATTTTCTCTGTTTCTTTTGTAACTTCCTTGGTCTGACCAATCATAAGCTTATTAACCCTTGTTTTTCTTTTGAATTTCTTTTGGGTCTTGTTCAAAAGTATCTTCATCTCATCCACAGATATCGCTGGACATAGTTAAGAAAGAATCCTTTCTCTCATTTGTTCCTCTTCTTTTCTATCACTCAACCTTCTTGATTCCATAATGTCATACAAAATCTTTGGGAGACTATGCATAATCTCAATGAAACATTTATTAAAAACATTCATATGTTTTATCGTTGCTTCTTCAAGAATTCTTTTGTCAGATTCATCAAAAGATTCATACCATTTGCAAAGTGGTTTTAGATTTCCATCCTTAACCAAATCTTTTTCAACTACTGGTACTGACATACTAGGTTTTTCAGTCTTTGCTTTCTTCTTTGCCTGATCACCTTCACTGAAAGGATTGCCTTCTGTAACTATTGCTGCCTTGGTGCCTTGATGCCTGATCTCTTTTACTTCTTCATCAAGTTATGTTTTCTCATCATAAAAAACAACCATATATACTCTCTTTCTCTTTTTCTTCCCTTCCTTTCTGGATCCCTTAGGCTCAATTTTTATAGGGGTAGGCTTTGTTGTAGGGGATGAATGAGATACAGAGCTTCTAGTGGTTCTAGTTTGGCCAGATGGTGCTACCAGACTAGCTGATTGACCTTTTGATGCTTCCTTAGCGGCTTGCCTTGCTGCTTCATCTTCTGCCCTTTTTTGTCTAGCTTCTTTTAGCAATTATGTAGATACTCCCATACTCTTTGCAAGAACTTCAACTTCTTTTCTGACTCTTTTAGTAACTACAAGATTTCTTAGTTCACTGTGCACTTGTTTGTCCTTCTTTGCATATGTTCCAAAACTTTCTTCTACCAGATCTACTAGTTTGCTTAGTATGTGTTGAGCGTACATATCCATAACTTTCCCATCGACTTTATATCCCATGGGCATGATCTAGATTGTTCTGGGATCAACTACCTCCATCATACATTGATCAATAGTCACCATGAAGCAAATAAATTCCTTATATTTATCTACAATAGAGGTAGGAATTCTTTCCCTTGCTTGCATCATAGACGAAATCCTTTGAAGTATCCCCAAATAGCTATATTTCTTGTTTTGCTATTTGTAACATTGTATAATAGATCTCTAATTTGTTCAGGTACCGGTTTGTCCTTTTACCACTGAACTATTCCAACTCTCAAAACTTCACCCATGAAGTAACATAACAAACAAAAAAGCAAGGTACCATATTTGAAATATTTTTTCTTGTCTTTCTTTATCTTTGCCAGATTTTCTATCAATTGAATTCTCAACAATTCATAAAGGTCGTAGTCTGCATTTTCCTTTACCATTTGGTAAGCGGCATAGTTTTTTGTGCCGGATACAGAGTTATCACAACTAGAATGATAAATTTTGTATCCAATGACCATGGATGCAAATTTCACATCTACATCGATAATTTTGTCAATGGTCATTTCTCTTCTATCATATGTTGATCCCGTGGCATCAGTGACTATTTGGTTCTTCACAAACTTGAGAATAGGTAATCCACTAGAAGAATTTAGACCAGTTACTGCATTGATGGCTTCCTTTGTAATTTTGAAAGGAATAGTTAGCCACATAAACTCATCATGCACTTGGCTCAAAACATAACGGATCCACTCTGACTCTAGAAACATGAGAAATTTAACTATCTGAGTGAATTTCTTCATTTCCAATATTTTGTGTTTTGGCTTTACACAAAAGTCTTCACTAATGATATGATGATTGTACAGATTCATAAGTTGAGAACTTCCTAGCTCTTCAATATTTGCATGAATGTAAACCCTAATGTCCTTTATGTGTAAGACTCCATGCAAAATAGACAAAAAATCTCCTAGAGGATTGGTCTCAAGGGATTTGTAAGGATGCCACTTAAATTTAGGTCGAGGTCGATCCTTAACTTCAACTATCAGAGGAGTATTCATTTTTCCAAATCACAATCTTGCAAAGTTTTTTGAAAATTTCCTTTTTCACCGAATCATAATTTGAATGTTGAAACACTTTCGGTGCTTGAATCTCACCTCAAATCACCAATGTTTGCCTATGAGCTCTCCAAATTTCTTCTCTTCCAAATGCAAGGTGAAAAATGAAGTGTGGAAATGACCTTTTATCATTTACACACCTAAATCTCTCATCACAATAAATGATTTAACCCTAATGCATCTGGTTACTATGTATTAGTACACCATGACAGATAAAATATCTGCAAACCTCCAATTTGACATACCATTTCCTTAATGAGTTCAACAACATTTGTTGATCGTTTGTGCATCTACTGATCATATCCACATTTGGTGTCACTTGCCGGCTAGGGGTTTATATGATTTTATTGACTGCTCCCCCTAGGCCAAGGGCCTGAGACTAATTCCTGGAGGAATTACTAGAAGCAGGTTCTAGTGCTGGCACACTTTCTTCAGTAGAGGATTCTTTCTCTACCCATTTCTTTTGCATTTGTTTCCTGACCACATATGCAGTGATTTTACCTTTTCCTTTGAAGTCCTTCTGTATATTTTTCTTTTGATTTACCAGACCTTTTCTGTTCCAACAATGTGTTGCAATATGACCAAATTTGTTGTAGTTGTAGCATACAACATTTCTCTTACTAGACCAGTTGTTCCATTGATTTCCTCTTGATCTGCACTGGTTAGCAGTATGGCCAAGTATATTGGATGTATAGCATCTGATGTTTCTATGAAAATTATTCATCATACTTCTGCATTCATTTGACTTATGACCAATCTTGTGACACTTAAAACACTGACCTGAGAATGATGGACCACTTTGATTCATTCTACTTCGGAATTAAGTGACCATGTGTCCAAATGTATTATAGTTGAAATAGTATCCACTAAATCTTTAAGCATTAGGTTGCCTTACCCGATACCTTCTAGGTTTTTTCACTTGGTTTCCTTGCTTGAATCTTCTTTGCTCGGATTTGGGACTTTCTCCTTCTTCATATCCAAGACCTTGCTTATCACCATGAGTCCTCTGACTTCCAATTAGTTCATCAAGCATGGAAGAAATATATTTGAACTTCTCTTTATACTCATTAGCAACAAAAAGTTCATTTATGAGATCATCCAACTGCCTTTCAAGTGCTTCTTCACTATTTTTAGATTGCTCCAATTCATCATCCAATCAGCTGCACACTTCAAATTTTTCTTTCAGGGACTGTGCTAGGTTCTCTTCATTTTTCTTTCTATCTTCAATCTCCTTGGTCATCTTCATCATGATGGATTCCATCTCATGCTTTAGGAATGTATTGTCTTTGGTAATATTTTCATATTCTTTTGTCTTTTCTTTTAGGGCTTGACTAAGTTGTTCTTCTTCAATGCTCTTACTTTCACTTTTCTTAATCTGATCACAAAATTCCTTTCTCTTTTCTCTAGACTTATTGATTTTGTCTTTCAGAGACTCAATGAATTTATCAGCATTTGAGAGATTTTCTTGTAGTTTCCGACCTTTAGCCTTTGATTGATCAAGATCATCCAGGGTGACCAAAATTTGTTGTTGAAGACTGCTTGAATCCATTAGAACACCTTTTCATGATCTCCTCAAGTGGTTAGACTTCTTTCAAAGGAACTAGCTCAGATACCAATTGTTGGAAACAAGCTACAATGAGAGGGGGTGAATAAGTGTTTTTCAAAAATTAACATCATTAATCTTTTAAGCATCAGTAACATTCAACCATAGTGCATAAACATGAAAACAAACACAACACCATAACACAAATATTTTTACGTGGAAACCCTGTTAGGGGAAAAACCACGGTGGATGGCCAATCCACAATTATGATATGAGTATACTAAAATGAAGATTACAATAAGGGGAATGTATTTGCATTTAGGCGCACTACCTAGAGCTCATTGCTCAAAATAAAAAGGCTCACTTCCATACAATAGTTCAGATTAAAGCCATCTAAAGTTTGAACTGAGATGATAGCATCTAAAAATGCTTGATTATAGTTCCGGTTAGTCTCAATAATAGATTTTCTCCCTTACAGAATGATTCTGTATTTCTGCTATGCTCATGCACACAACATAGATCTTCTATGAACAAGTGAAACTACACTTTATCGCTCCTCTTCTCTACTCTAACTCACAATTCAAATATTAACTCAACTCACACATCATCCAAAATGATACAGACAAAACTGTATATATACCCACAACATAGAATTTATTTACACTTTGTCGGCTTCAATAGAACACAAGAAAATTACAACTGTCAGCTCAAATTATGAGGAATATGCAATGCAAACCCTTAATGGCTGGCCAAAACTTGGATAGGACCCAAACAAAGATATACAAACATAGAAATACTTAATTAATTAGTTCTCATACATCCACAACTTTATAAATTCATGAGGTCGGCCTTAATACAAGAAAAACTTAGAACAAGTCAACTGATTCTTTTAAATTCCACATGGACTGATATGAGCCGCTGCGCTTTAATTAGAAACAAAGATAATATACCAAAAAATATTCCTTTGAATGCACAATACAAAATAATAACCTGAAAGCTTCTTATAAATCAATGAACACTGTGCTACTAGATACTCTATTCTTCCTTGCCAATCTTCAATCTTCCTTCCAGCATGCATGCATGATAGTGTGTGGATCTGATGATTGGTTAGGGTTTCCATCAATGACAAAACAAAGTGATACATGTAGTGTCTCTTTCCAACACCTATTACTTCATCCCCTATTGTTTCTATATTTCCTACTACTTCTCCCACTGTTAAATAGTTGAAAAACCTTTGCCATCTGCCACTGTTATTTTTTTGTCACTATTTTTATTACACCTTATGTTTCCATTCATTCATCCCCAACCTCGGGGTCCATATTTGATAGTCCTAAGAATTTTTTTGAGGATTTTTTTTGTTCTCATTCAAGTTTTCCTACTTATCTTCTCCTTCATTTGATGTAACTTCACATTCTGAGCTGGATAAGTTCATAACTATGACTGTGAAAAATGCAACAAGTGTGGAAACTCCTATGGCAGGTTTGACTAACACCCCACCACTTGTTACTACTACATTTGTGAGTGTAACTATAACTTCTTAGACCATGACTACATGACCTGAAAGAATTTCTTCTCCTCTTCCCCCTTGGCTATCATCTAAGACACCCAAGAGAAAGAAGCAAGTCCTCTCTCCAGATGACTTTGACTTTGGTCAGTTGGTGCTAGTGAAGATGAAATCTCCGAAGAAGCGAAAGAATCTTTCATGGGTGTCAGTGGACAAGGATGGATATAAGTATGAAGAGGTTGCACAAGCTCATCCTATAAAAGCTACCGAATATATTGATATTTTTGAATATTCAATTACAAGGATTGAGCTTGGAAAGAGAACTCGTGAATCTGCTAAGGAAGATGCATAGTCAACGATGTTTTCTCTTATTGAGAAGTATGATTAGGAGAATAAAACCAAGGATCAATACAAGGCTAGAGTTGAACAAGTGACCTTGGTACTCTAGAAGATTAGCCAATCCTCAAAATCTGTTGAACCTATGGCCACAAGCATCAAAGATCCTGTGATATAAAATAATGAGAAGACACATTCAAGAGGCAAAGAAGTTGAGGAATTTATTGACAAGATGTTGGAATAGGGAAGACAATTCTTGAAGTTAGTTGTGGAAATAATGGCAGCATGGAAAGTGTTAAGGATGAACTAGATAAAACCATTGATACATTTTCTCAAAATTTGCAAGAGATAGAAAACAGTCTAAAGTCTTGGAAGAAAATGAAAGAACTCAAGCTTAGCGTGCTAGTGGATATTAGGATAATTCCCAATAGAGAAATTTTTATTCATGTCAATTCAACAATGAAACATAAAATAAGTGTCATCAAGGATCATATCAGAGATTTGAAGGAAGCTTGAGAAATCAATAAAGATAATGGTTCACCCCAGGTCACTAGAATTAAGGAGCTACCATGTAAATTGTTTGATGACAATCAAAAGATACTTTCCTCTAACTCAATTATCCAAGAGTATACATCAATGATGCAGGAGGAATTTGAAGATGAAGCCTTCTCGGTAGCTTCAATTGACAAATTGATGGATATTCAGCTCACATTGGATAACTTGAGAGTAGTTTTAGAAAGGCATTGCAAAGCTTGCATCACTGTCAAGGACTCAGTCACATGAGTTATTTCCATCTCTAGACATACCTCAGGTCCTGATGATAAAGAAGTCCAAGTGGCCATGAAGAAATGTGAAGAATTCTTAGAGAAAGATGATGAAGAATGATGAATGTGCCTTTGTTGCAGTTTATTTTCAACATTTTTTCTTTATGTAATTAGTTAATGATAATTTACATGTGTTTTATACATATGTAATTACATGTAAAAATAGAGAATTCCTAAATCAAATTAGACTCTACTGTTGAATAAGTCAAAATTAGTTTAAATTTTCTTAGATTATCTCTCAACTCTCCTCTATATATATGAGGGAGTTTATTTGTATTAAGAAACTTTTGATCTTTTGAAATGAAGCACTACCCATTTTAAAAACATATTGAGACTTTGTGTTTAATGTGCATATCAAATTTAATGAATAAAAAAGGTAAATTTTGCATTCGACCCTTATTTTGAATCTTATTGGTTATGTGTAAGATTGTTCTTATGTCTTTCTTACTACATTTTCTTGCAATTAGTAGATTAAGTGGCATTATATTTCATAGTTGAAAGAGAACTCAAATTTGATCTTGATAGTCTTTTTTCTACAATATTATATTTGGAGTTTATGTTTTAGTGTGTGAACTTGGTTAATATGTTGAACATCGAAAATACTGAGAGGGGAGGGGTGAATCAGTATTCCTTCAAACCATTGACATATAATCCATCTAAGCATCATCATAAATCTATCTAGATTATCAAAAGAAGACATGGAATCAAGACACATTATCAACACACATGAACACTAAAGTTTTTACGTGGAAAACCAAAAACAGGAAAAACCACAGTGAGGATTAGCTCACAATATAATATATCCATATAGAATATGACAGGGCTCACTTCCAGGACTCACTATCCTTGAAAGGCTCACAACCTAAATACAAAAAGAGATGGATCACTACCAAAGGATGAACTGATGGAATACACCTTCTATTTGGAGGGTTCAGTTCCAATGAAGCTCTGAATAAGAAACATTGCATTCATAGTAGTCACTCAACAATTCCTCTTTATCTCTACCATACTCAACTGATAAATCATTTAGGCCCACTTACATATTTCTCAAGCTTCTTCACACATTCATCTTCACTTACATCTCTTTTCTTCTTCACACACACTTGTACTTTCTCTCTATATGCCTTCCTTCTTCAAAATATCTTACATATATATACAAGTATATCTCATTCATCAATTAGGTCGACTTAATTAGATGAAAAAAAACCAAGAAAAGTACTCTTATCGACACCTTATAAGATTAAAATATTTTTATCCAAGTAGTGCATCATATCAAGTCGATGTAGATCTATAGAAAAAATCCACAAAGTATATTTAACCTTCTTAGTGCATATCATGTAATAGGTCGGCCAGAGCTAGGACCTAAACCCCCAAATTCCAAATCAATGCACACTTCTCAAAGTGAAAACCTTGTAGATTTGATATTGCTTAGGTTTCTCATCATATTGACATAAGAGAAACTACCATTAGAACCACAACAAAAGAATATTCTTCATATGAAAATGTGGAGTCTCCCACACTGATGCACTAAATAGAGGACCAACTGCAATGTACAAAGATAAACTCTGTCAATGATAACTTCCTGTTCTCAACGCAAAACTTCTTAGGATCTTAGATATATCTATCTGTAAAAGTCAT
The DNA here is from genome assembly GCA_007115665.2 of Sequoiadendron giganteum. NCBI lineage: Eukaryota > Viridiplantae > Streptophyta > Pinopsida > Cupressales > Cupressaceae > Sequoiadendron > Sequoiadendron giganteum. The sequence goes on along the minus strand of CM021101.1, from coordinate 664,761,542 downwards.
AATGATAATATTAAGAGCACAAAGTTGGATCTATTCTTGCAATGAATTCCAGACTCAAAAACCAACACATTAGTTCTTTAGAAAATAACACTTCCAGTAGGGAATAACTTCCGATAAACCAAAATAAAATTCTCATACTATTTTCACCAAGTTGAAATCATGTTGAAATCAATGACAACCTCTTAATTTCCAACAATCTCCCCCTTTGTCATTGATTTTAACACAAGATATGAAAACCATCAAAGAACCTTTCAAAAACTTTAATTTCAAAAAGGATTTTCATCTAGCCAAAAACTTCTTGTTTTCACATGATACTTCTTACTCTCTTTAGGGTCTTTCTCCCCCCCTTTGACATCAATGGAAAAGGAAAAAAAACTTTAACAGATCCTTTGCATACCTGAACACTCCCCCTAAGGAGTATATTCCAAATAGAGATGATGACCGAAGGTAGTGGTTTCTTTAAGCTTGTTAAGAATCCCCATCCACGAGGATCTCCCTTCATCCCAAATACATTTTACTTCTACCAATACACTACATAGATAATTTAAATCACTCAAGATGTCCTTTCCTTCAATCAAAGTTTCAGGATTAGAATTAGACTTCAAAGTCCTATCAGCTACACAAAAGGCATAGAAGATTGGAGTGCATTTACTCTTTATTACATCTATGAGCTCCCCATATAGTTCAATCTTTTCACCTTTCTTATTATGTGATACTAGATATTTATCATCAATTTTTGCCAATTCACACCATGTCTAAACATCTAAATCAAGAACAAGATCAAATGTGCCAAAGAAAACCTTGATCTATAATTCAATTAGGTTCTCATTATCCTTGAATTTCTAAATTTCATCAGGACAAGAATGATAGAGTGTGAATAAATTCTTAACCTCTTTCTCACATTCTCGAACAAATCTGAGTCTATCAAGTGTACTACTATGAGTAGACTCACATTTCTCTTTAATTTCCAATAATCCTTTATTTTCAACCCAACTGACCATGTCACTTGTTTCTTTACACTTTAATTCATCAAACTTATTCTTTTAATAGAATTGTTCTTACCAAAGTAGGCTGAGCTGAACTGGAATCGACACTAGGAACTAGCTGAAATTGTCCTCTATACCTTACTAGCTACTTGAGTCTTGATCTCCTTGGAGCAGGGTCAACTTGTGCAACTAATGTAAGAGCCTCTGTGATTCTTCTCTTTTCTTCAGAGGCAAGAATTGATTTTCCTAAGGTTAATTTAGATTTCTCAAGAGCTTTGGCCACTTTAGAGTAAGTTCCAAACTGAGTTTTGCTGGGTTCCTGGGGGTACTTAATTAACATTTCAATACAACCAATAGCATAGTCCATCTCAATTTCATATCCAAGCTCAGGTATCCATGAGTTTTTGTGTTCAACTAACTTGATAATGCAGCTATCAATGGTTACCAAAAATGTTATGTCATTTTTGTACTTTGTAACCAATTCTTTGGGCACTCTACTTCTATTCATTTTTCTTTGAAACTTTCCAAAGTATGTAGCAAGAGTATCTTCTTGTGCATCCAAATCCCCAATATTCCTTATGAGCTTCTCAATTTGATGAGATATTGGTTTGGTACGCTCCCAATGAACTTTTCCAATTTCAAGAATCTCCTTCATAAAGTAGAAAATTAAGCATACAACCAGTGTACCGTATTTGAACACACCTTTCCTTTGCTTAATATCTCTCATATTTTCCAATAACTATTGTTAGAGAAACTCACATAGGCCATATTCCTTTCTTTTTCAACCTTATCTAATGAAAGACCAATAGCAACTGTAGAAACATCATTGTCACCAAAAATAAACTGAGAAATGACTAGAATAGCATACTGTACTGCCAGAGTAGCGATTCTCTCATGAGTATTCCTGATTAAACCTTTTCCTCTATTATAATTTCATTCAGGAGTCAGTCTGGAGGATGGTAAGCCAGTTACATCCCTAATCACATCTCTAGTTATTGCATAAGATCCATCGAGCCATACATACTCATCATGGAATCTACTAAGAGCCATTCTGATGCATCTTTCCTCATTGCTAAAGTTCGGAAAGTCATTCCATTAATCCAACTTCATTTCCGAAAGCACACTGCATTATGAATTTAGGGTAAAGTCACTTTCAATCAATTCTTCAAGCCATATCTATCTAGATTTTTTGAAGGAGTGTTCTTCCAATTTTTGATGAATATATATTCCAACATTCTCAATTTACACAACAACAAGAGGAATTTATGAAAATGCACCAAAAGGATCAAATTCTAAAGTTTTGACAACACATATTTTGATCTCTGGTTCTAACTTTACTGAATTCTCTACAATTCGAGGAGTGTCCATTATTTTTAATAGAATTCAACAAGTATCTTAGAAGCAATGAGCACCAACTTACCTCTTTCCTGCTAGTCGAACCCAAATTCTGAATTTCCACCACATGTAGTAGCTTTGGTTTCTTCAAGCTTTTTCTGCACACAACTTTCCTTCCACAAATGCTATTCATTAAATGAGTTTTCATTAATTTTCTTGATTTTATTTCTCTCATTCCAAATACTCTAGCAATTAATGTTTTAGATCACAAGATCATCTCAAAATCTATGTAAACATTCATCCTTTCAAATTCTACTGAATTCATCCTTCACACATGTGTGCTTGCAACTTCCTTCCACATGAAAATTTGAGTTCATTACCTCATTAAATGCACTTCTTTCATGATGTGAAATTTAGCATCAACAAGGGGATTTATTAAATATTCTGATCATTACTCCCCTTAGACATTCCTTGATTAATTTTTGATGAATGTGTCTACACTAGAAGATGGTATAGATGACGTTGATGATTTGATTCAACTTGCTTAGATTCTCCTTCCTTTCTCCACATTCTTTTCATTTCTTTTCTTATTTCTTTCGGTTCAATTTTAATTCCAGGTCCATGTCGCTTTACCAAATTACCACTTTTCAAAAAACATTTCGAATTACTACAATTACCAAAAACAACATTTTTCCATCCAAGAATTCTTTTATCCAATCTATATTTGCACTGATTAGACTTGTGACCAAATGTGTTGCAGTGATAACAATACCCATTAAATTGATAGGATGCCTTGTTCAAATTTTTCCATCTACAATTCATAACTTCATATCCTATTTTCTTGCATTCAAACCATGGACCGGAGAATGATAGAGTATCATTCATTCTACATTTGCAACTTTTTTCCCTATGACCAAATTTATTGCAAGAATAATAAGTTCCACTAAAAGATAAATACCTTTTAGAATTAGGTTCTTTGATGTGAATCCTTCCGATAATCTTGAATTTTTCATCATTGCATTGAATCTTTAGATCAAGAGACTGATTTTCCTTTGAACAATGTCCTTCTTCAAATCCCAGACCTCTTTTATCCATTGAGAATCTTTGTCCCGCAATCAATTTGTCCAGCATTGTAGAACTTGTAGCAAATTTATCTTCATTTTTTTTCCTTTTCTAGATCTAATTTCAGAGTTGCCACTTCTTGCTCAAGTTTTGTGCATTCATCCATCTTCCTTTGAATTTCAAATTTTTGATGGTCTTCAACACTTTTCTTTTCACCCAATTGATGTAGCAGGCTGGAGATAGTTTCATCTACCTCATCCAATAGATCCCATGCTTCTTCAAATGTTCTTTCATCAACTTGTCCTTCAAATCATCTTTTTCCTCTATATGATCAACATAGGTTACTTCCAAAGGAAGAAGAAAATTTTGTCTTCCATGAATCAGATTTCAAGACCTTCCCCAAGTTGTTAGGCTTATTTCAAGGAACTAGACTCTGATACCAATTGTTGAACATCCAAAATACTGATTTAGACCAGTGCCATATACCATTGGGGAGTCAGACTCACAAACATCTAAAATTCCATGACAGATTCAAACACATAACATATAAGATCTCTGAAAATATTGCATTACAACATCATCAATCTATATCCTAACCCAATACTTCTTACCAAATCCCTTTATAAACATATCCATCTATAACTCCATTCAAGAATTTTAATTAATTCTTTGAATTAAAGCCAAAATGAGAATCACACACACCACAACAGTGAGATGAACTCCATAACCCTTGATTATATTATTCAAAGTTGTGATATGCTTATACAAAGGAGAGACATGAGCTCGAAATGTATCATTATAACTCAAATGCTAGTACTGTCATGAAGCATCAAACCTTTATAAATCCCAAACCCTACTACAGAATGACCCAAAACCTAAATTGCATTTACACTCAATTAACATGCTCTGCAACTATGCCTAGACTCGACCTAAAAATATCTAACTTGCTAACTCTTATTTCTGGCCTTGACATCTTTCTTATAGAGAATGAAGGAGCAAACAAGCATCGAGCCAAAAAATACACATGTCACCAGTCAATTGGACCGCCTTGTGACCTTTCAAAAATATGATTACAATCGCCAAGTCCCAGAGCATCTTCTTGTTAATTTGACTCATTAGGGAATAGCTGCTGCGTTTGCCAAACCTCAAAACCTATGCCAAAAAGCTGCCATGGAGACAAAACCATAATCAGTTATAACCATAACCACTGAGCTATTAGTTGTTGGTAGTCGAGATCGTCTTACTCTTCTTCGGTTAAGTACTTGTCCACCAATTTCTAATAATCTTCATCCGTTGGCGAGTCAAAGTTCACTACCTCATTCACCTTAGTATTGTAAGGTGTGCATTTCACTACGACCTGATTGGCCTCTCTTTCAAAAGGCTCTAAGAATGTGCCGGTGTTAATTATTTTATCCATGCTACTCACCAAAAAATCACAGTCTGAATCATCACAAATCAATCTGATTTGTGCATTAATAACTTCTTCTACCCTATCTTGCCACTGTTGCAATGTTTTAAAACTTCCTTGTGCATCAATGATGTCTGGTAAAAATGTATCACTCCAGTCATCAAAGCTCTTTACCAGCTCCCTAATTCTTCTACTCAAATCATCAGGTAGGGCCTAGAATCCCTTCAATGATTTCACAAAGATTTGAGTAGGCCTCAATGACTAGGGCCTATTGTTTGCATCAAATCTAGAAGCTTTATACATAATATCTAGATCATTGGCCCTAGGGATCCACTTCTTAGCCAAAGGAAAAACTATTTCCCGATCCCTATTGATGTTTTTTATTCCATCCAAGAATAAAGAATATATTGTGGCAGACCTTCAAATCAGGATTCCTCACCTTTGGTCGGAGGAAGTCATGCAACTCTTTAGGAACTCTAGGCACATTTACCACCAATCGAGCTCTGAGTCTGGAGGTAAAGAAGTTATCAAACTACACAAAACTGGCACCTCCCCTATTGTAAGACAAGTCTACACTCCAAACCTATACTGGTAATCTTTCTCCATTCACTTCTTGCCTCAACTCCATCTTCTCTGAGAAGAAGTCAAAATTCTTGTACAGGAACATATGCATTAACAAGGAGTACCAAAAGAAATGACTAGGCAACCGTTGATTCCCACCATCAGCAACTGTGTTCATTCATAGCCATCATCAACACCAAACATAACCGTCAAGAAACTTTTCATCAAGATTATAACACCACCGTTGATCTCGAGCACGCGCATCTCACAGTTGTTTTAGTAACCCAATTTATAACATATTAAAGCTCGACACAAATATTAAACACTATTAATATTTTTTCAACATCGACAGCTGAGACATGTGGTGCTCGCCTGTGATTTCGTAATCAGTTGAAACCCAGTGGTGATGGCATCATGAGATCATGGAGAATGGTCAGGATCAACTGTAGGATGATCGACGGTCACTAAAAAAACATTCCCTGCAAAATAAAATAATTATTAAAAGGGGAAAGGGGACATCGCCTAGGCCAATGAAAAACGATGGCTCAAAGTTGTTCTTAAAACATGGGGCACAGACCGACCTAGACTTAGGAAATAATAAATTCAGGGAAAATATTTAACACTATTTATTAAAAGGGGCCCAGCCTAGACGAGTCAATGGGACATAAGTCATTTTAAAACCTCCCTCAAAAAGGTAATGGTGAAATAGATCCAACCCAGGGTTTAAGATAGAACACTAGGATTCCATGAAGGAAAAAATGAAACCCCAACCTTAGGTTCCTCCAAAATAGCATGACAGACCAGTAACGCGGAAAAATAATTAATGGAACTCAAAGAACAAAATTTGAGGCTCCATCAGGTTGGCCGAAGCTAGGACCTAGACACAAAAATTCCAAATCAATGCACACTTCTCAAAGAAAACACCTTCTAGATCCAATATTTCTTAGGTTTCTCATCATATTGACATCAGAGAAACTACCATTAGAACTGCAACACAAAAATATTCTTCATATGAAAATGCGGTCTCCCACACTGACGCACTGAATAGAGGAACAACTACAATGTACATAGATAAAATTTTTCAATGATAACTTCATGTACTAAACACAAAACTTCTCATAATCTCATATATAGCTACGTGTAAGAGTCATAATGATAATATAAAGAGCACATAGTTGAATCTCTTCTTGCGGTGAATTCTGGACTCAAAAACTAGCACAATGGTTCTTTAGAAAAGAATACTTCCAGTAGGGAATAGATTATGGTAAACCAAAATAAACTTCTCATACTATTGTCACCAAGTTGACATATATATTGACATCAATGACAACCTCTTAATTTCCAACATAATAACTCAAAGAATTTGGGCTCCAGTTACTTGCTACATTTTGTGGATCTTTTGGTGGTGCATGTTGAAGTCTTTGAGCTCCAATGTGCTTCACTCTTTATATTTATGCATTATACTTGAAAACAACAAAAGTCTTTGAGATTTTGTGGGTTTTGTAGTTACAAAACTCACTGGTATCACTTCGATTTCTCTTACGTTTAATCAAGTATATATTGGTCATTATTTCTCATAAGAGTTCTTTGAAAAAATGTTATTGTAATTATTGTAAGAAGAAAAAAATCTTTTCTGAAAAAAGAGAAAAGGAGGACTATAACAACCACTGGATAAATTAAGTGTATATAATATAGGTTAGTTACTTATTATTTTAGAGAATAGTAAGAAGGGAGCCTCCCCTTTCTGAGAGAAGAGATTAAAATCTCATCATAGTTGTGGTTGAAATTACCATTTTTATTTAATCAAGTGATTACAAAATATTCACCCAACAATATGTAGGAAAAATTACTATTTGTTGTGATAGTCAGAGTGCCATTTTCTTAGCATATAATCCCACTTTCCATGCCAAAAAAATTCACATTGATGTTTAATTTCATTTTGTTCGTGATATGGTAGAATATGGAAAGGTGAATTTGGAGAAGGTTGACACTTTGGTGAATGTTATAGATTCACTAATGAAACTAGTGAGCACAAAGAAGTTCAAGAGGTGTTCCATTTCTATGGGCCTTGAGGGCCTAAGTATTTGATTATAGATAATTCTTGATAGATCTTTGACAAGTGAGAGAATGTTGTGATTAGCATGTCTCAACCTTAGATTCCCAATATAATTTGTTATTATTTATTGATAATTATTTAATTTCCTAAGTTAATTGTCCACCAAAATTGTTGTCACTTTGTGGGACCTACTAGTGAGGTGGAATCCTACATGGAAGATGACATGTATAATTTGTAAGCTACTATTTGAGGTAGTCATCCACTTTGGAGGACCTAAATTTGTGCCTAATTTGGTGTAATTTGTCATAAGTTACTATGTAGTAGTCTATGACAACTTTTAATATCAATTTATGACTGATTATGATGGTGAAAGAGTCAAGTATGACATATTGTAAGTTAACTATGATAGGTGGAACCCGTGTGATGAGTGTGCCTACATATGCAATCAATTTGTATGTATGCAGGCTCATTGCATATTTAGTGATGGCTAATTTTGAGGAGACAGGCTTCATAAATAAAAAAATCCTAAACATATGAGTTCAGATTATGACAACATGTTGTAATGAACTTATATTCACACTTGGGCATGGATTTTGGTTTTGGCAAGTTTTACCACCTTTTCCTTGTATTGAAAGGCTATAAATACCTGATTCTTTAGTGCATTTTCAGGATGATAGATTGAATATTGTTGAAATTTCGTTATGTCACCATAATTATTCGAGAATCTTGTTATAGTGTGAAGACTCTTGAAGAGAATTTCTCTAAGTTGTATTGTAACTATTGTTGTTGTTGATAACATAAGTTGAGTAGTTTTTTTTGTGTATGGATTTTTTCTCGAAAGGATTTTCTCATGTAATCATTGTGTTATGATTTGTATTAACTATATGTTTTACATGTTATTGAACATGTATCTATTTGTAACTTTAACTATTTAAGGTGTTTAAGAGAAAATTTTGTAACTGTCCCCTACTTAGATTAGTGTAAGAAGTTTCTTCCACTCACCCAACTTCCTTCCAATTCTTTCCCTTACGTTAGATGCATAAGTTATATCTATATTATATCAAGGATTAGGTCTTGTATATCCTTATTTTCCAATGTATTGGTCTTCAAAATTCATGCATCTTCATCCATTAATCCCATCTCTTCATCTCACAACATGAAAGCTTCATCCTATTATTAAAAACACATTTATCATATTAATCCCTATCCCCTATCATATCTTATCCCATCCCATCCATAATGAAAAAATCCTAAACTTTGAGCTCCTTAGACTTTCATTTAAACAACCAATCAAATATTGATTCAAGACATCAATATTTATTGAAATTATACCATAAGCCTAGTTGTTGAACATTAACAAGTCATCATATCCTTTTTCCTATTATCTTTCAATCACTTCTTGGTTATCCATAGCATTTCCAAGTTTTATCTATCATATCTTCTTGGTTATCCACAAGCATTGACAAGTCGAATCCAATAATTGATGCCCTTGAACGCTTGAGTCTAGCATAATCGATCATTATTATCTTTGCCAAGAGATATGTTGGTTGCATGACATATTTTACAATGAATCTTTTATTTATTTATCTTTTGGTTTTTTGATCTTATCTTTTAACCAATGAATACACCTAATTATGACCACCTAGATCTAATTATATCTTGGTGTATCAAAATTGGTGTATAATGGGGCATCATCTTTGTATTTTATGTCATTTTTGGCTTGTTTGAGTGTCAAGTCCATGCAATTGTTACCTTATCACCCTGGTTCCTCATACCTTGGTGCATAATTATGTTTGTTATATCAAATCTTAGGATTTATTTATATATACTAGCATAAGAAATCTATCATAATAAAATTCCTCTTCCTTTTCATCCTATCCCATCTCATTTCATCTTCCATTTCATATTCTTCGTGATCATTATCCCCTGTCATTCCCTTCCATTTTAAGAGAACACTCGTGTTCCCTTACCCCACATGTTCTCTTGAGGGGCTATCCCATCACCTAATCATAATATTTTCTTATTCATCCTTTCTCCCATTGAATAGTGTATGATGCAATTAATCCTTATCCTCTCTCATCCACTTTTTTTTAATCTTCTTTGATACTATAATATCACAAAATTGCACCTAGGGGCAATTTCACATTTTAGCACTTTGCCTAGAATTTTTGACACCTAAACGCATTTATGACAAGACAATAATGGGTTGAAATTTTTCAATTCCAACTCCATGTGGTCCAATGGCGAAGCGACAACAGTTTGCTGACCCATTTCCTGAAAACTAGTGTTTAGGATGCCTGTGCAACATGTGGACGTCTATGTAATGTGCTAGCGTCTTGAAGGTTTTATGAGTTTAAAATGGGGAATATCGAATCCTGGCTCTTGACATGTGTCTTTCCAATTAGGCTCTCAGGTGTAACGACTCTTTCCACCTTTGCATGCAACAAAACCCCCTTTTGCTCTCATTTTTTGGGGTTCTCTTTGATTCAATCGTATCTCTTCTCAATGTCACTTCACTTCTTAGCTTCTTCCACTCTTGGAAAAAACACTTCTACAAGAAAAGCTTTGTCAGACTGAGGTCCCTCCATAAACCAATTCTCTCTAGCAAGCATTCAATGGTGAACTCATATGTTCAAGAGGGGGTCAAGGCCTGTTGGTAATGCTCTATTGCTCTTATCTATTAATGAATAGATTAGATCTCTTTGTTCATTTACTACTTAGTGGTTCGGGTTCTCCTCCTAAAGCGGGGATTATTTTCACCACTTCCTTTTGTTCATTTCAATTACTCTCTTTATCTATTTGGCTATCCATGGAGGTTGGAACACCAAAATGGGGGTTTGACTATGGCAAGCCCCAAAACAACCCCAACATTTTTCCCCATCCATCTTGTGTGCAGGTTTCTAAAATGAAGCTCAGAGGGAAGATTCAAGCAAGCGACTATTTGTAAGCCTCTTATGGATCTCCTTGTCTTTTTTATCAGTTTCTATTTTCTATTTTGTCATTCTGTTGAACAAACCTTAGATTTGGGTTAGATAGTCAATTTTTAGTCTTTCTTCCTAGGTTTTGAGTTCTCTATTCCCGAGGATGCCAGTGCATCCTTCAGACTCCAGCATGCCACACTGGTGTCCTAATTTTGTGCTTAGTCCTTAGGCTAAGAGCTCTTCCTCTTGAGGGAGGAATATTGAAACTTTTCTCTCTCAGGTTCTAAAGCAATCTTTTGTGATAATTATTCTATGTATAATTTCTTTACAATTTCTTCATTCAACTATTATTGAGGTGGTTAAGGGAAATTTTCTCCATGGAAATTTATTGAGATTGAAGAGACTCATGAGCAACAAATCCCCCTTATCTCACATTTTGGTGAACCCAACGTGAACATGTCAGATCTTTTTCTATAATGTTTTAGTGTTTATGATAATTATTTTTGTAAGGAAGATTTCTATATGTTGGATGATGCTCTAGATGATTTCTTAGAAGTGTCTTCCCCTACTTGTAGATCTTTTGATCAAGATTTTTTTTTGCAAGCTAAAGAGTCGGTGAACGTTGTTGTAGTCTCTATAGCTTCTCCATGTCCTAAGAGACCCATCATTTACTTGATTCCAGCTAGCCCCTCTCCTAAGAGGATTCATTATATTTGTGGAATTCGATATCATAATGTTTCATCAAATTTATACTCAAGGTTCATAAAAGCTACAGACTCTACTTCTTATAATGCTTAATGATATTAAGTTTCCACAATCCATATTGAAGTTCTGTATTGTTTTTGGATTTGATTGTGTAGAAAGAATTTAGCATCAACATTTTGGATCACACTACACGATCCATCATTTTTCTCTCCTCTTTCTCTCTTCCATCCTGATGATCGATCACATAGTGTGATTTGAAATGTTGATGCTAAAAATTTGCTACACAATCGAATCCAAAAACAATACAAAACTTCTTATAATGTTGTTGGGAACACATATAACACAAGAAGAAATAAGCATAATTTGGATCAACAACCTTCTGTTCTTTTACCTCAACCTACTCAAATTCCTACTTCTTTATCACCTTCCCAACCAAGTCTCCCTTCAACACCTAAACCTACGAATAAAGCACCTAGAGATTACGATCTTGTCAAGCAACTTCATGTTATTTCGGCTAAGATCTCACTTTGGGATTTTCTTTAGACCGCTCTGATTTATCAAGGTATGCTTCAGGAAGCCTTGTGAAAGATCCTCTTACTTTCCTCTACAAGGCCAAAAAATGTTAATGCATTGATGACTCATATTCATGTGGATTTGTCGAATATCACATTCTATCTGCAAAAAATTCCACCCTCAGATGTACAAAAGCAAGTGAATCCTTTAATGATTATAGTTAAGGTTAACACTATCGGTATTAGATGTACCCTCATTGACACTGTTTCAGCTCTCAATGATTGTGGTATAGATCTACTACCAAAGATTAAAGTTTATTCTTCTTGTTTAGCTACTTCTTTGTACATTCATGGATTTGATAACATTGGTCGACAAGCTCTAGGCACGATAATCTTGCCTCTATGGCTAGGCCCCAATATCTTACCCACCTTGATTTATGTGATGTATGGCCCCTTATCCTACAATATTATTTTAGGGAGATCCTAGATTCATGTTATGGTTTTTGTAAATTCCACTCTACATTGTTCTCTAAAGTTTGTTGCAAACAATCAAGTGGTTGCAGTCAAAGCTGACCATAAATTTGTTCACCTTTGTGAACTGGCAGTTTCCAATCGGGCCTTGTTTATCTCTACTCTTAAGAATTATATTTCGTCTTTAACTTTTGATGAAATGAAATTTTCCTCGATGATACCCTTCATGGAGGTTGTCACCGAAGTGAACGCCACTAAAGAAGAACAATGTAAAAAAAAAAGTCCTATGTCTTCCCCGTCTACTTCTTCTTCTAAATCAAATGCATTCCTTGGTGATAATTGGGGATCCCTGTAATTCTCAAAAAAATTCATTGGAGAATACAAAGTGAATCCTGCTCATATAAAACTTTTTATAACCTCAAATACCTCTGATGAGGAAGTGAATAAAACTCCCATTGAAAAGGAAAGATGCAATCCTATTTAGGAAGCCAGTCATTCCCCTATCAAGGAGGACAATATTTCTCCCACTAAAGAGGTTAATTTTTGTGAATCGAGTAAGGTAGATGGTTGTTGTCTTGTAGATTCATGCAATTTCCACTAGTGGAATGATGCTCTCTACATGGAACCACCACCTTCTGAAACTTTGTAGACATGCTATGGTCCTGGGTATAGGCTTGTTTCTCAATCTGGCTATGGGCATAAAGGCCTTGGACATGTTGAGCAAGGAATTCAAGTCCCGATCCAATTTAAGCCTTGCAAGCACTATCTAGATTTGGGATGCTCTATTGAACACTCTAAGAAAAAACCTTGGTGGAGTGTTAACATGATTTTGGTTGAAACTCTCAACCTGGCCCATCCTAAATTGATAGATGGGGTAGAGGCCAAAGAAGTCCACTTAGATGTTTTCTCTTTGGATGAAGCATTGGAGGAATTCTTAGGTGCCTACTCCTCTTTGCCTTCTTTTCACCATAAGAGATGATTCTCATATCACTTGAGAAAATAGGCATATTTTGGAGAATTCGTCCTGAATATTGATGAGGAGGATCCTCCAGCTAATATCGACAATGGTTTTTTGATACCGCATCCTAAATACCATAGCCCCCTCATCAAAGGGGATACTACTGAAGTCTTCATGGATCCTAAATCTTCTGAAAAGGTGATTAAAATCAGGAAGTTCCTTTCTTTCAAAGAAGCTAAGGAGCTCTTCGACCTTCTGCATTCTCATCTTGATATCTTTGCTTGGTCATATGAGGACATGTTTGGTATTGATGAGTCTATAGTGGTTCACAATATTTTCTTATGTCTTGACGCCAAGCCTATTAATCAAAAAATCTGAAAGATCAATCCCAATGTCGTATTGTTGGTTAAGACTAAGATAGAGAAGCTATTAAAAGTAGGCTTTATCTGTCCAACTAACTACTCACCTTGGATCTCAAATATTTTTGTCATTAGTAAACCTGATGGATGTATCCATATATGCATTGAATTTCAAGATATTAACAAGGCTTCTCTTAAGGATGATTTTATGTTGCCTAATATTGATATGATTGTGGACTCAACTGTAGGCCATGCCTTGTTGTCTTTCATGGATGGCTTCTTAGGATATAATTAGATTCATATTAATCTAGAAGATGAATATAAGATAGCCTTCACTACCCCTTGGGGTACCTTTTGTTATGTGGTCATTTCATTTGGGTTAAAGAATGCAGGAGCGACTTACCAATGAGAAATGACCCTAATCTTTCACAACTTCATTCATAAAATCTTTGAAGATTATGTTGATGATATCTTGGCAAATTCCATAACCCATCAAGATCATGTAGGGAACCTTCATATTATTTTTGAAAGGCTTCGAATCTATAAGATGAAGCTTAATCCTCTTAAGTGTGTCTTTGGTGTAGACGTGGGAAAATTTTTGGGATTCATAGTTTCTCATTGTGGAATTGAAGTTGACATGAATAAGATTGATGTAATTGTTAACATGCCTTTACCTAAGAAAATTACTAAGTTGCAAAGTTTAGAGGGGAAATTTAGGCAATTCGTAGATTCATATCTCAATTGGCTAATCGTACCCTTCCTTTCACTTGTTTTTAAAAAAAATATGTTCACTTTATATGGGATGAAGAGTGCGAGAAGGCTTTCGAATCGATAAAAACTTATTTGGCCAATCCTCCTCTATTAATGTCGGAATATACCCTTTTTTCTTTACCTTGCCTCATCACCATACGCTTTGGCAACCTTGCTCACTCAGTATGATGATTTCAGAAAAGAAAGAGTGATATACTACATTAGTCACATCTTGTTTGATTATGAAACTCGTTACTCTTCCATGGAGAAACAATTCCTTGCTCTTGTCTTTGCAACATAGAAGTTAAGACACCACTAGTACAAAAACAATAATAAATGACTGAAAAACTACTAAAAATTGCTTATAAATGACTAAGCTTGGTCACGTGACCATTAGTAGTTTATTTCCAGTCATTTATAACATGACCAAATTTATGGCTAAACCAATTTTAGTCATTTATTAGTTGTTTTGATTGATCGATTTGGTAGTATATTTAGTCGTTAATTTAGTCATTGATTTAGTCATATACTTAGTCATATTATTCACTGAGATTGGTCATGTGACCATTAGTAGTTTATTTTCATTCATTTATTTAGTCATTTGATCAATTTGGTCATATAATTAGTCATATTTATTTACTGATTTTTGTATTTACTGAATTTTGTCAACTAGTAGTATATTTAGTCATTTGATCAATTTGGTCATATATTTAGTCATATTTATTCACTAATTTTTGTATTCACTAATTTTTGTCAATTGGTAGTATATTTAGTCATATATTTTTAGTCATATTTATTCACTATTTTCTATCAACTGGTAATATATTTAGTCATATATTTGTAGTCATATTTATTCACTAATTTCTGTCAATTGGTAGTTTATTTGATTGTTTTTGTTCACAACTGATTTTTGCCTAAAAGCCTTGGAAATGAGACAATGCTTTTGAGGTTTAAACATAAAACACATAAAAACATAATCAATCATTCATTTACACATAATGAAACAACTATTAAGAAGGAAAACTATTGAATTTTTATTGAGAAAAGGTGTTCTTACAGTAGATACAAGACTTAAATATGTCTTTATTTTGAAAAATGTGTTACAAAGTATGTTTCTTAGTGTTGTGACTAAGAAAATTGAGTTACAATGCTCTATTTTTTGCTTATATAGCTCCAGAACATGAAAGAACTACTTGAAAAATGAAGCCTAAGGGTCCTATGCAAGACTCCTCTATAGACTTCACACCATGAATACTCAGTATGGACTGAGAACTATGTTCTGCATATACCTTGACTGATAAGCTTTACTGAACATGACAGTGGACAAATCCAAACTGATCACAAACATTTATCAGTGGATGATCATCTAGAAGTCTTGCTTCCATAAGAAATTTCTTTGTCTTTTTAGCATCATAGAAGTTTGACTCTCTGGTTACATGTTCCACCTCCTTGATTTGTCTAGTTCTGGCTACTACTTCAATGTATTTGAAGTGAATGTCAGGATCCTCAATGCCAATGACATTGAAAATATAGTTTACCATATAAGTACAAGGATCCCAAGCTACTACACAATTACCTCCTCAAATATATCAATGAATATTAGTGACAAAATTATACAAGTGACAATCCAAAGTCAAAACACCTGAAGCTCAAATATGCACTCAAGAAGAAATATAGCCCTTCATACGATTTGAACTATTCAAACAACTTTATGCATGAATCTACACCCAATATAGGCACTGCAAGAAATAATAATATATCAAAATAAATTACATTGAGAGCAATAGTTTAATAGTCACCTCAAATTCAGAGTTCCATATCAAAAAAAATAAGCTATTTATTAATAGGAAGAATATTTATGAATTTACAACTAGAAAGTAATTACCTGAAGAAAGAGATAATTGTAATCAATCGGACAACCACCCTCCATTTGAGACATATTAGTGCAAAGTTTGCAGCACCCTGCAAAATTTACTCAACAAATAAGACCTCTCTTCAAAACATCTTCAGATTCAACATCAAAAATATATTTCTATCATAGGTAATAGAGTGCAGTGAGTATCATATCAAGCATATACACAATGAATGCAAGTTAGTGAATGCAGTGAGTATCATATCAAACATATACACAATGAAAAAATTGTTCTGAGAGATGCGAACCATTTCTATCGTTTTAAACAGGGACAATGTTCTTGTGGAGAATATTGGTGATGCTAATCGAAACAATCTGAAAAATAGGCTTGTACTATAATAATGTGCACTACATCAAATATCCAAAGGGACATCCATCAAAACATAACAAGAAGGATTTTTTTGTCATATGTTGTAGTTACAAGTGCCCTGCTAGACATACATGAAAATCTAAGGGATTTTTTTATGGCTAGACTAATAAAATCCTATTGTAGGGGATACTCCAAGTACATATGGTCCAATTCTAATGATAATTGTTATTAAAATTAAAAAATAGCTTTGGATGTTAGAATGTCATTGATATTGAATCATGGACTAGACTATCTGATACCTTATGACTGAAGATCTTGTATCAACGGGGAGATATGGATCTTGCTTCCACTAATCTGCCCAAAGAAAGCCATATGCTAATATTTGACTTTTGAAATATAATTAGATATTTGATTTCTTGCTTCATGTGCCTCAAAATAGGTGCACCAAATCCTTGAAGGGGATTAACATAGATTTCTCCTGCAGGCAAAAGAGACTAATTCTATATCATTTTTCTTTATAATTCATCCCAATGCTAATAACGATTAATCTAAGCTTTACAAAATACACATCATTAACTAATAAGTTCTTAAAAAAATGTTAGGATGCGTCCTTCCAAGGGACAAACCTCTCCAAATTTTCAAAAGAATTGCAAGTAGACTAGCCATAAAATCTTAAGATGCATAGTGTCAAGGGAATACCTTTAAACTATATTTGACTAATTGATACTTTCTTCCAAAAACTTATGTGTATTTGATCAAAGATGTGCATTTCATGACATTCTCTTTGATGCCTCCTTGTATTCACAAATATGTATGAATTTGCATCGTGGACTTAACTGCTTTATCTTTTCCTTCAAATCCTAATAGTGCATTAAGAGGCTCAAGAAAGCTTCTTGAGGCCGGCCACATTAGAGCCTTCCACTTTGGAAATAATGGCATATGCTTCCATTGAAACTTTTGGTGATGTGCGGATGACTTCTCGACTATAGCTGCACGTTTCCTTTAGTGGTTGGATCTGGTTTTGTGTGGTGTTGGTCTCTACTCCTTGGAGTTGCAAGGAGAAACCCTTCCTTTCTCTCTCGCAGATACTTCAAGAAGTGTCTATGGGATAGTGGGGAAGGTTGGGATGCACCCTTCCAAGGGACATACCTCTCCAAATTTTCAAAATAGTTGCAACTAGTCTAGACATAAAATCTTAAGATGCATAGTATCGAGGGACTACCTTAAACTATATTTGACTAATCGGCACTTTCTGCTAACTTATGTATATTTGACCAAAGATGTGCATTTCATGAAATTCTCTTTGATTCCTCCTTGTATTCACAAATATGTACAAATTCATCAAGTTACACACCAAGGTATCAAAGAGTGAAGTTTGCAATTAAGAATGAAGGAATCATGTCGATGTCATGTCATAAAAGCTATATCAAGAAAAATATTTTATAGGATAGAACTCCCTTAAGTAATAACCATAATAAATTTTATGTTGACTTCAAACATCAAGAAAGAAATTGCTTGACATAGCTTTCAATGTATAGACATTGTATCAGCTATTTAATATTTTTTATTCTTTAATGTTTGTCACTATGATATGCTCTTATTCTTCTTGAGCTTCGTATCAGCTACTTAATATTTTTGATAGTAAAATGTTTAGAATAGAAGTTGCTTAATTAGTGAAATTTTTTCCCAATAGGTTTATGTAACTATATTGAAAGGCACATGAATGATATACTTTCTGATTATTTGAATTAACACTACAAAATTTCCATCTATACCTCCTCTGTGATTGTAATTTTTAATATTACAACAGTGTTCCACGAGGGCACCCCACACAAACATCCTCACCCTTTCGAGAAGGGGACTTCCCCTATTGTCCCACTATTTCCATTCAAGTATTGAGGACCTTTTTGGGAACATAACTCTAAAAGTGTACTTTAAAAGAGGGATCCTTGGGAGATATGAAGAAAACTGCCCCCTTGGAGGGGAGGATAGCGTTGTCCTGTATAAGGCATTGCTACTTACAGGTGAACATGATAGTCCATGAAATTTCATAAGGATAGTCCTATTGAAAATAACCTATGGGCTACAAAGTCATGAGGGAAGAGGTATACAATACCTAGATGTCAAGGTATGACAAGGTTTATAATAAAGGTAGAATATGAGGGGATAGTGACATAATTTGTCACACAAATATGAAGTCAAGATACATTTTGTGAAGGAATGAGGATAGTCTTTGCCAAAACGGGGGTAGTCTACTATCATGTTAAGGAGAATATTGCAAGAAGATAAGAGGAAATTCTACATTGTAAACCTTAGGTTGAGGACATCACTCCACAAAGATAGCATCACATAAGAACAAGAATGGCAGTCTATAGGGAAATGGAAATCTATGGAGTAGCCTAGTGAAAAGATGATAGTTCATAAGAGTAGGACAGTCTCAACACCTTGTAAAGGCAGTTTATTAACCTGATATGACAATCCAAATAATTTATTTAGCTTGAATCCCAAATGAGATTGTTCATGAAAATCAATAGATGCCATGGAGTATCCATAGTTTCAAGGATAAGGGAACATGTTTTATTACATAGCATCACAATCCCTTAAATATGGTGAAGGATCATTTCAAGATTCCAAGAAGGCAAGATTTTCAATAAGATTCATGATAGGAAAAAATATACACTATCATAGTATGGTCACAAGTCAAAGGAACACTAAAAGGAAGTCACTGACCTAGAATTAAGGATATAGCCATGAAAAAATGAGAGCACACTGCACTGTTTACAAAGGAAAATCATCATCATGACAGTCATAATAAACACAGACCAAGGTAGTGGCAGTCATATACATTGTATGAAAGACAAACGATATTGTAAGAAACAGAATAAAGGTGGAAAGTATTGAGGACCATTACACAAAAACACAATCATTTGAAAGTTGGTATGTTATTAAAGGAAAAATACTATAAGGCTTTCCTAGTAAATTCAATGACTTGGATCCTCTAGGAGCATGGTTAAGATAGTAAACAGGGAGTTCAAATAGCAATTGAGAAGGAAAGGACACCAATAATGAACTAAGGCAAACTTGGTGTAGGTTTGAAACATATAGAATGCATCATGGATGCAATTGTGGAGACTGTGTAAGCATGGTAATACCATTAAAAGTAGTAGGAGGCTCCAAGGTGCATCCATAGGGATAATGACAGGATATAAGGATAGGTCAATCAAAGAGAGAAAGTTGATGTGCCAAGACCATGAGCATTTGAAAGGGGTAGTAAAAAAAAAGATGGGTTGTCATCAATGCTCAGATATAAAGGATAAATTGGAAGACTTCATTATGAAAATTCAGATTAGAATATGCTTAACCTTGTTTTGACAAATGCAATGATAGTAGTGTCAAGATTTAAGAGGCCATTCAAATTTTCATTTCAATAAATTATTGTATGCATTGAGTAAGTGTCTACAAGGAAACAAAAGGATAGTCATATGACTATTGAAAATATCAAACATGATGTCAGTGGTTGTGTTTAATTAGGCTTATAAAGGTAGGGATTTATCATTTTTTGCATACATCTACAGTCCAAGCTCTAGGTCTACATAATTTGGTTACTATGTATGAGAAATGAGCAGTGAATAATTGTAGAATATGGAGGCTATGGATGAGATTATTATGGCCACATTTGATGTTGATGGTCAACAATTAGATCAAAATATAAAACCTATGACGAGTCATGAGATCAAGGGGATTATCATGGACAATGAATGAAGAATCGTAGATGTTAAGAGAGAAAATAGTCACCATAGAGCACATGAAGAATATACATTATGATGCTATAGGGTAGTTTACTATCATAAAGAATGTATTCTCACATTTTAAAATATAGTCATACCAATGTGTAAGGACAATCACTTCAACAATGAAATATATAAGGACACGTGTTAGAGGAATGATAGCTAAAAAATGGATTGAGCATAGAGATGACAACCCTTAAAGGTATACTGTTGTGTTGACATCAAATCAAGAGAAGAATGTTACTATCAAGTGAAGTAAAGTTGCATGGCTTTCATCAAGAGTACAATCAAATCTATTAGTGACAATGAAAAGGTTTTGATAGTAGTCTTGATGAATATCATAGTGCCCTTTACTTCACATCAGAATGGCAGACTATACTAAGGTAGTGGTATGAAACTTTGTTGAAGATAATCAGCTACCATGAAGAGGGAAATCAATATCTAATGATGGTATGAGAACTATGATAGACAAGTCTGGAGGCCAAAGTCAAGCAAAATAATCTCAGAAGATAGATTTTGACAATGGAAACTTAAATAATCTCAGAAGATAGATTTTGACAATGGAAACTTAAATAATCTCAGAAGATAGATTTTGACAATGGAAAGTAGAAAGAAAAATATTCAGAGGATAGAGTAGGACTCAAAGTTGGGTAGATAGTATAATTTTTTGAGAGTGCCTTCAAGAGTGTAATGGCGATGAGGTATTGAAGGTTAAAGTTGTTGCAAATGTACACATATTTACTAAATGAACTCTCAAGTGATTTTTTCCCATTCTCGTGGTCAAGGAAGTGCTGACACAGTAACACACGGTTCATCATGGGAATTACAGAGAGGTTGAAGACACTATTGTAAAAAATTAGAGGTATGACAGAATAGTGAAGTAACAAGTTGTGAAAGAGAAGATTGAGACAGTCATACAAAGGACAACCATCAAACAAAGGTTGTAATCAAGAGATAGTCATCCTTTGATAAGTTGAAATAAATTCATGAATATAAGAGGACAATTTGCAAGATAGTCATATACATTGTAAAGGAAAATGAATAAGGTTTTGAATTTTTACTCAAAGAGCAACTAGTAACCTAATCCTAATATATGAACTCCATTGCATAAAATTTTATTTAAAAAGGAAAGTACCGTGCAGCTAAATACAAAAAAATCATCTTACAAATTTGCACAACAAGCACAACCTACAAATTGGATTCTAATTTTTCTAAAAAAGAAAAAATCAAAATAGTGAGTATTAAACTACACACTAGAATCTAATTTAGTGGAAAATGAGCAATTTGGCGAGAAAAAGTACCTGCAGTGCATCCTGGATACTTAGCTGGTGTACTAAAAAATAGGATTGCAAACCCAAAATTATTCTCACTTTGGAAATTCAATTGAAAATATAGAACGTTGTCCTAGATACTTAGCTCTTAGACAGTCAATAAAACAATATGAGCATGATAATGAACATTTTTACCTAGTCCCACTCTTGATCTCCATGTTTGAGAGCCTACTCTTTAAGACCACATGAATCCACTTTAATCTATTGCTACCAAAAGAGATTATAATGTGTAAACAAGGAGTCACATTTAGAAAAAATAGTTGCTGATTTCTTTTGAGAAATTTAGAGACTACAAAAAGAAGAGACCCGATGGGGATCATGTGGGCTTCCTAGAGCAAGCACTATAATATGGCCTCGGGCAGCCATGAAATTTTTTGGATTAGCTTCATAGTAAATCCTAACAGCTCTCAAGGCTCCTCTTCATTAAGTTGACGATATGAAGAACCAGATCCATATCCTCCTTGAGATACATATCATAGTGAATAGAAAAACACAATGACACAAGCAATTTGAATTGTGAGATAAAGCCTCCAAACCCTCTATGGAGACATGAATTTTACTAGATAATCAACATTTTAAATTTATGTAATAACCAAGAAACCATACAATGTAGCTACACAAAAAACTTACAGAATGGGACTGATCTTCCACTTCTAACTCTCCTTATTCCATTTGAAGAGGACAACCTCTGTCCCTTAAGTCAGCTATGTAAGTTAAACATTAACAAATACAAATAATTTTAGCACAAGAAACAATCCTCACCCATCTAAACAAGCACCCATAAGATAGACCCAAAAATTTGAGTTTATCACAATCAATTTATTTCGTTTTGCCTCAAACCCCAAATGGAAAACTCAAAACTCAAAGCAACATTTTACCTCTACAATGGGACAAGCTGATCAATGAGCATCAAATGACTTCTGGGCTATAGTTACAAGTTTCCTTCAGTGCATATCTGGTTTTGTGTGGTGTTGGTCTGTGCTCCTTGGAGTGGCGAGGAGAAACCCTTCCCTGCAAAGGATAAAGGCGGGAAATTTTTTCACAATCTCAAATCTTCCAAATGTATTACATATTAATTTTTATTGTAATGCCATTTTTAAATGGTGGGGAAGAGGGAAGCTGGGAGCACCAGAATAAATGGACTTCAAATTTTTATTTTTGTGACTAACTATTTAGACATTTTTATTTGTGTGACTAATTATTTAGTTGGTTTTTTTACTCGACGATCAAATTAGTCATTTATTTACTCATTTATAGCTGCGTTGCAAAAAATGAGTAGAATTTAGTCATTTTTAGTTGTTGTGACTAAAAGTGTTAGTCACCTAGTCATTTATTTCCAAATTCTACTAGTGCACTACCTTCTTCATGCTGAAACACATGTTATTGTGAAAAGTGATCTTCTGAAGTATTTGTTCTCTAGTGCCAACCTTGCTGGAAGATTAGCGAAGTGGGTAATGTTGCTTTCTAAGTTTGACATAAAGTTTGTTACTTAGAAATTGATAAAAGGTCAAGTTGTTTATGATCAATTGGTGAATGCTCCCTCATCTCACTCCTTCCTAGGTTTGGACTTGTTCCTCGATGAGAATATTTTTGTAATTAATCATGACCTTTTGTGGAAGATGTATTTCGATGGGTCAAGATGTCGCGGGTATAGTTCTAATCTCACTTGAAGGTAAGCTAGTCCCTCTCTCCTTTCAATTGGACTTCCCTTGCACCAATACCATCATTGAGTATGAAGCCCTTATTGCTGACTTGTGTGCCCCAATTGCATTAAAGATAAAACATCTTTGTATACATGGTGAATCTGAGCTTATTGTGAATCAAATTACGGGAACCTATAAAGCTAAGCAAAATAAGTTGTCTCAGTATCAAGACCTTGCTTTATCTTTTCTCAATTGATTCTCCTCTTTCATAATAAATATCATCCCTAGGAGAGAAAACTGACATGCAAATTCCATGGCGAGCATTGCCTCCCTGGTACCTTCGGATAAGGATATGAAATAATACCACTTCATGGTTCATTTTCTTCAGTCTCTCACCGTGTCTCTTCAACCCAAATCCAATGATATTGTGTGTTCTCACATGGAGTCAAGAGAATGGTATTCTAACATCAAAAACTATTTGAAGACTAGAAATTTTCCTGATGATGTGATGAAAAATGATCGCACTCATATACAAAATCTTTCAGTCTATTACGTTGTCTTATGGGATGTTCTTTATCGGAAATCTTATAATGACTTTATTCTCTGATGTCTCACTAAAGTGGAAATACCCCTTGACCTTAAGGAAGGCTATTCAGGTTCTAAGGATGGAAACTTTGGCGGTAAATCCTTGGTGCAAAAATTGAACCACATGGGGTAATTTTAGCAAACAATAGAACAAGATTCCTTCGATTTTGATAAAAATTACCTACAATGTGAACAACATAGTCATATTATTCATGCTCCTACATAAGAGTTACAAAACCAGACCTCTGCTTGGCCTTTTGCGAAATAGGGGTTGGATATTATTAGAAAGATATCACCTCCTTCTTCTAAAGGACACACCTTTATCATCACCACCACATGTTACTTCAAGAAGTGGGTTGAAGCTATCCTACTTTGATCTATGAACACTGAAGCTATTTGTAGTTTCCTTTTAAATAACATCATTGCTCACTTTGGATTGCCTTCTACACTTATCTTCGATAATGGCATGCCATTCAAGAACAAGGAAGTAAAGAAATTCCTAGAGAAGTTTCACATTCAAAATAGATTTTATACACCATATTATCCACAATCTAATGGCCAAGCAAAAGCATCTAATAAGACTCTTGAGTGCATTCTTCATAAAGTATTAAAAAAACATGGTAAGGATTGTAATATTCGATTAAAATACACTTTGTGGGCCTATCGCACGAGTGTTTGTATGGTGATGGGAACAACACCCTACAACCTCGTGTATGGTGTCAAAGCTATAATGCCTTTAGAGTTGGAAATTCCATCATTGCAAGTTTCCCTTAAAGGATTAATTGATGATGAGAGTTACCGATCTAATCATTTGCATCAGCTTGAGATGCTTGATGTGCGCCGCCTACAGGCCCTCAACCATATTAAAGCTTATCAATGATTATTGTCTAGGAAATATAATCAAAATGTACTCCTTAGAACTTTCAAGGTAAGTGACCTGGTTCTCTATGAGAATCAGAGGAATGTAAATGTGTCACCTGATCAAAGGTGAAATTTTAATCCTAATTGGTTAGGCCCTTAAATTGTCATCTGTGTATGGTTCTGGTGTTTATGGATTATCATCGATGGATGGGATGCCTCTAAAAGAATCTGCTAATGCAATTCATCTTCGTCAATACTATGCATAGTGTCTATGTGTCATACGTGCAATGTTCACTCTTTTGGAGTTGTAGCGTTGTGTGTTGTGACATTCCTTCATTAACACATTGTAAATTTTTGTGTGTTGTGATGCAACCATGTGTGTGTGTGAAATAGACATACGTGTGTTTTACTACATGCTATGTGTCCATGCATTACATTACATCTTTTAGTTTGTGAATTGGATCATCATTGTATTTAATTAACATACATCCATGTGTGTTTATTAAATCATGATATCATCTAATCTAAACATGCATCCATACACATAAAATCCATAGCATCAACATAATGAAATTAAGGGATATACACATCAAATAAAGAATGCCATAATGTTAGAATAAGTATCTCATGTATATATAAATAAATATTAGTGTCATGTACATGTATCGTGCCACTATCATAAAAAATGAGTGGCTATTATATATATGTATTAGTGTATATACATAAAAATGATCTACGAAATATATGTCATGACTACAAAAATGATTTAAAAAAGGGCTCTCTAATCCCTGAGCATATGGATCCTAGAGCCCTCTAGTTCTGGTTGTGGCTATGTTTGGGGTCAAGTCTACACGGTGGAGACCAATCGGATACGGTGTGAGTGTGAGACATAAATGGCCACACACATCTCCATGATATCTCCTTGGAGGGAGACTATTTGCATACAGACTTGGATGATATCCTACTACAGTTGCTGGTCACCTACCAAGATCACTACTATTGGCTGCCTCACGAGGTTATCAAGTTGAATCTATAGGGAATCATGTGCCTGCTCAACACCATCATCCCTTATCATGGTCGCATTTCTCTCTTCTAGGGCCATTCATATCTCCCCTGACAACTAATCATGTTGTCCTCATAAAGTAGTAGCATCAGTGGTCATCTACACAATCTCCACCTGCCCCTCCTCATAGGCAGTCCTTAGGCAGGCTACTGGCTTGAAAAGATGGGCATGGTGCCCCACTGAAATTGGTTGGTAGGAGTCTAGGACCACCCCCTAGATAGGCATGATAGGGGCCACCTCTAATATGCACTAGGAAAAAAACCTAGTCCACCCCTATGTATCCAATGCAACCACAGAGAAAATACATATATCAGTATCATGAAATGTATAGATACAAAGCTAAAAAGTAAAACATACATATACATGAGATAAAACTAAAATTACTAAAATAAAATGGTGTAATGTGACTACTATACCTAGATCCACTGGCTACCAATATAGGTTAGGGGGAGGAGGGGCACTGGGCCCCATGTTGTTGACATCATGAGCTACCCTAGGTACTGTTAGGGCTATTGTTGGGATGGTAGGTGGTACTAGTGCTATTGATGAGACCAGAGTGGTTGGTGGGGGAGAGGACATCCTCCGCTGCCACCTCAACCTCGATGACACCGCTCTGACCTCCTCAATTTACTCCTACTACTCCTACTAAGGCTCCTCTTATTGATGCTCCTGCCCTCCCTTGATGCCTCGACACCTCCATCTCTTCCAAAGTGGTTGTGGTGGAATGTTCCCCTATAGATTGGGATCCCCCATGGGGGCATCCTCCAGAAACACTAGTGTTGGATGGTGTGCCACCCACCACATTGAAAATTCTCTCACCACCCTAATGTTATCTACTATGCCCATCATTAGTAGATCCTAATTTTCAGCCTCGTCATCAAAAAGGATGACATTTGTAATGATGTACGTAGATGGTCCCTTGATCACGTAGCACTCCAAACAACTTGGGTGTATGTGGGGACTATGGGGGGAATGGTATAAATCCAATCATGTTATCGCATAACCTGACTCTAGTAGTATGACAAAATCACAAATCTATGCGACCCAAAATAAAATGGTCGCACTGTAGGTTATGAAGGAGCCTATCATCATCAACCCACTAGAACAATCGGTGGGGCCTCCATCTAATATGATCTGTTGTCAATCTGTAAAATTGTAGTCACCAAAACTATAAATCTCCATGGTGCCACTACCACACAAGCTCATACGAGTGAGCCATGGGCACTGTATAATCTCACACTCGAGGATAGCCCTCTAGCCTCATGTATGTGATGTGTGAAAAATACCACACCTATAATAGTGTGCATGTGGTGAGGCTCTGGTACTCATAATGGATGTACCTACTAAGCTCTTGGTATAAATGGGCCAACATGTGCCCCCATGCGAACATTGTTCAATGCTCCACAATCTCACGAATAGTATGGATGAGGCCTTGTGTAGGTGAGAGCCTTGCTTATCTATGGTGACTTGTGTGGCCATGGTGACCACCATGGTATGTCATAGTAGGGGTGTAGTGGTTTGAGACTACTCAAACCATAAGGTGTACATGTGCTTGAGCCCATTCTCGCCATCCGTTTGGTTGAAGTAGTTGTAGACACTCTCCAATCACTCCCATGTCGAGTGTATGTCATCCAGATCCACTCTTCGACCATGGATGGGAAGGTTGAGGATGTAGTAGAGATCCTCTAGTGTCATTCATCTCCACAGTCAATAACTGGAAGCTCAATGTGGTGGCATCCCACCTATCCATGAGGGCCATCAACATCCTATCCTAGTATAACATCTCTGGCATGTTGTATACATGCTAGAGACCAATGCACTGCAGGTGTGTGACCTCATCATTTGATAAATGATCCCTCTTCCCTCTAAGTAGGAAAAGTACCCTCCCACCAGGATGCTCCCTATTCTCGGGGTAGTCCTACAAAAAAGGAAAATTTTTAAGTCAAAACATAGCCTACTAGGAATACTCTCAAAAAATATTAAGTTAAAACCACTAAGGGACAAACATGCACCACACAGACATCGACATGTCGTGCCAATGTCTCGATCTTCCATTGGTGGCACTTGGATTCTAGCGCATCTAGAGGATGATAGTGCACATCCTAGATGCCAACACACACAAAAGATATGTGGGTGCATCTAGGACGCCTGTGCTGCTTTGATTCTAAAAACTAGCTAAAAATCACCAAAAAGGCATAACAAAGAGGTTTTGAGGCCTACCTAGTCCACCCTGAGCCCCTCTGCTATATCGACGCGTAGCTGCTCCAATCTGGGTGCCTCATACTCTTTTCTGCTCCATATTTTGTTGATTTTTCTCACATAATTCAACAAAATTCTCATGATGAATAATGAAAATGACCCTTCTAGGGGCACACCTAGGTATATATAGGCCCTCGAGACCCATTTTTCTTGGAGTTTGTGGCTACTTGGTTTCTCTTGATTTTACCCCGCATAGATGGGGGAAAACTCAGGAGGGGGCATGTATTCACCCCTTTAGCATATTTTTCTTCTAAACCATCAAAATTTATCTTGATCATTCTTCTCACCATTGTAGCTTCCTTCGATTTTTGGGACTGACCTAAAATTGAGTTTTGCAGAACAAAAGTTTTGTGTGATTTTTCATGATAGATGCTATATTTCTCAAGGAATTCAATCATTGGGGGCATCTTTAGTACGAGCTGAATCAAATTTTGTGACCTCTACAGTACCTCTTTCGTCATGTAAATCGGTAAAACTTCAAATTTTGGTCTGGATTTTTCTTTTCTACTTTAGTATAGCCAATTTTTTCTAAAATTGAGCCCACTAAAGTGAGGGGAAAATGTAATGTCACAAAATCGCACCTAGGGGAAATGTCACATTTAAACACTTTACCTAGCATTTATGACACCTAAACACATTTATGACAAGAGCCTCATGGGTTGAAATTTCATAATTCCAACTCCATGTGGTCCAATGGCGAAGCGACAACAATTTTCTCACCCATTTCTTATAAACTAGTGTTTAGGATGCCTGTGCAACGTGTGGACGTCTATGTAATTTTCTGAGTTTTAAATGGGGAATCTCGAATCTTGGCTCTTGACATGTGTCTTTTCAGTCAGGCTCTTAGGTGTAATGACTCTTTCTACATTTGCATGCAACAAAACCCCCTTTTGCTCTCATTTTTGGGGGTTCTCTTTGATTCAATCGTCTCTCTTCTCAATCTCACTTCATTTCTCAGCTTCTTTCACTCTTGGCAACAACACTTCTACAAGTGAAGCTCTGTCAGACTAAGGTCCCTCCAACAACTAACACTCTCTAGCAATAATTCAATGGTGCGTCCATGTGTTCAAGAGGGGCCCAAGGCCTTTTGGTAATGCTCTCTTTCTCTTATCTAATTGTGAATAGATTAGATCTCTTTGTTCATTTACTACTTAGTGGTGTGGGTTCTCATCCTAAAGAAAGGATTTTTTTCACCACTTCCTTTTGTTCATTTTGATTACTCTCTCTAGCTATCTAGTTTTCCGTGGAGGTGGGAACACAAAAATGGGGGTTTGACTGCGACAAGCCCCAAAACAACGCCAACATTTTTCCCTGTCCGTCCTGTGTGCAGGTTGCTAAAATGAAGCTTGGAGGGAAGATTCAAGCAAGCAGCTATTTGTAAGCCTGTTTTTGGCTCTCCTTGTGTTTTCTATTAGTTTTGTATTTTCTATTTTGTTATTTTTTTGAACAAACCTCATATCTGGGTTAGATAGTGAAGTTTTAGTCTTTCTTCCTGGGTTTTGAGTTCTTTGTTGCTGAGGATGCCAATGCATCCTTCAAAATCCATCATGCCATGTTGGTGTCCTAATTTTGTGCTTATTCCTTAGGCTAAGAGCTCTTCCTCTTGAGGCAGGAATCTGGAAACTTTGTTCTCTTAGGTTCTGAAGTGGTCTTTTGTGATAATTAGTCTATGCATAGTTTCTTTACAATTTCTTCATTCAGCTAGTACTGAGGTGGTTAAGGGTAGTTCGCTCCATGGGAATATCTTGAGAACAAAGATACTCATGAGCAATGAATCTCCCTTATCTCACAAAAACAACATTACTTCGTGACATCATATCAAAGAGTGGAAAAATGTAGACACCTTAAATATGACCATACCCAACCACACCTAATTTTGCCCTATCTCAAGCCATTAATTAAATAAAAATTTCTTATTTATTTAATTAATTTCATCCTTCCCCATCTTTATCCTAAACCTAATTAAATAAATATTTATCATTTATTTAATTATTTTCCCTTCACATGATCTCATTAATTAAATAAATATTTATTATTTACTTAATTATTTTCCCATGATCCTTTATCCATGTCCATTTAATCCTAGCATTCCATCTCATTTACAGGGATCACTATCTAAAATTTCCATCATGTGACAAGTGTCCCCTTCACATGTCTAGCTAACTCCTGATCTAGATTCACTGAACCTAGATATCTCCCCAAAATTCAAACTAAATTTTCATCTTATCCATTCATCTCTATCAAACCTCTTAATCCTATCCATTCACATAATATTTTTTATACTTATCCGAAGCCTAAACCTAGATCTTATCCTTCATGTGCCACTTGTCACATGACTACATATTTGAGCCCACCCTAATCCTCATTCAATCCCAGACATCAATTATCAATCTTTCCTAGCCATTGATTTTTCCTCTTCAAAGATATATATCTAGAGGCTCTCATCCTTCATCAAATCTTCTAATATCTCATTCCAAGCTATTATACCCTTATGCTATCAATTTTGTATCTCAATTGCAAACTTACCAAGGTTATGCTAGTATATTGATTAATCCACATACTGTCAAAATCATAAGAGAAAATCAAATGGAACAAGGTTGCACTCCATTTTTGGTCATTATGGAGTTAGAAGGATTCTAGGTGAAGGTATCGTGCTTTTATTGCATTATCTTCCATTTTGTTTATCTTAAATATTTTACTCATCTTGACATGTTGCATATAATTTTCTAAAACTTTATTGAGCACAATAATATCATCTAAATATACAATGATGAACTTTACTTGGTGATATTTAAAACTATCATTAATGAGCCACACATTATCATTTCTTAGTCCTAAAGTTATCATTAACTATTCATAAAGCTCATCTTTAGTTTTGAATGTAATTTTCCAACAATAATTAAGAGCCATTTTACTTGATGATAGCTTGAAGTGAGATCCATCTTTGAAAAATATTGATCTACTTGTTCATGTTTTCAACTTATTGTCTAGGTTTCCCTAAGGATTAGCTAGATCCTATAATTAAGAGCCCTAGGTCATTGGCCAATGAATAGGAGACAAATTTTATAATTATTCTCCTCCACACTTTAGGCTCTGCAAAACCAAGGTGGGTTTCCCTTTTCACAACATCAGTTTTCATATTACAACAATGATTTCAATGATGTTAAAACAAATAATAATTTCACACTGACAATTTAGAGGATGAGCCTGATTGGCTAAATCATCTTCAAAACCATCGATAGATCTATATTTCAATGTTGTGAAGTGAGAATAAACAAAAAAGAAATAACAATAGAGGTAAATTTTAAATTTAGGTTGATTCTACCCAGGCTTGAATTTTGTGGATTAACGTGATTGGTGCCTTATCCATTGTAGAGTCAAGAATGAAGTAATTCCTTTGAATAACAAGATAAAAACTAGCTCAATGGTTTTCATAATTTTATTTCCTTAAAATAAGAAATTAGCAAATGGACAATAATATTAATCTACTTTAAGATCCCTACTGTAACCATAATAACTTCAACATTTAATTGAAATAAAATGTAATCTATTACTTGAATAGAAGCTAACAATCAAACATTCATCACAACAAATTTTCAACAAGAACCTTGAATGATCTTTGATTAATAAGATTCAAATATATTATATTACAGTATGGATACATTAGTAGTATGACTTGTACACTCATATAAACAACATAATTGAGTTGTTTGTTGCTATTATAGAGAAAAATTAAAACATCCTTTTCTAAAACTCCAGAAGACCTAACTAATTCTATACAAACCTTAGGACTAGAATCCTCTTGAATAAGGCTCATAATTCTCTTTTATAGAAATAAGGGAGAAAGAAGAAAAATACTTATTCCACTGCTTATCACAAAAAGACAAAAATTAAGTGGTGACACCTTTATAAAAGGATAAAAACATTAATATATGAGGATGCAATCATTGTAGAAGTATTTGGAGATATTTTGGAGTAGTTATACTTGTAGATGGATTTGATCTTTCGAAAATTGCTTCTTGAAGTCGATAAGACATTTTTGACATTCCTTTTTGAATTGTAGCTACTACACTTATGCTGGTTGGTGATGACCAGTTAAAAAGTAACTCAAGCCTCTGCACCATTCTTCTCTTTATATTCACCTTGCTTTGATGACATGTGAGATTTGAGTGGGAGAAATTGGTTCAACCTAACCACATTAGCCTTGTAGTCATCATTTATTATGACATGCACCATGTTAGAGAATCCTATCATGTTAAATCAAGCTTGGAGAGCATATCAAAACTGAGATTTAACTGCTTTGCATCCATCTCACCACTTTTATTTATTTTTCCATGAATAGGAGAGAGAATATTTGGAAAATCTACTATGCATTATTTCTAAGGTCTTATCTCTCCCTTATTATCCAAAATGGGAGGCATTTGAAATCCTTCAAATCCTTCAAAAGTATATAATTTCCTCCTAATAAATGCCTTATATCTATTATGATGATTAATGATGTAATCCATTTCTAACATAGAAAGAATGTAGACAAGAAAATTATAATCAAAACTAGAGCCTTTTACAATAATTCTTAACAATGCAATTTCAAGGGATAGTTAATTTGAAAACATTTCAACCTAACTCTTGCTTGAGCATGGTTGGTGAATGCATCTCTTAAAATCTTATAGATCTCCCAGACCTTATCTACCTAGCTCATATTTTTTGACAACTTATGACCCAAAATGTTGTCAACCAAATTTGACACCCTTTTAACATATGCTGCCTTTATTATTCTAGCTTCTTCCTTGATTTTCTTGAGCTTCTCTTTTAAGTTTTTAACTTCTAGGGTTAAATTATCCTTCTCTTTTGGTCTATTATCTTCAATAGCTGTTTGAGGAGGAGGAAAAAATCTTGTAACCATATCCAACTGCTCCTCCAATTTTAAATTTATGATATTTGCTTTATCTAAATCTCACTGCAACCTCTTTACTATTGCTTCGGTGAACAAGGTTGTATTGACTATGAGGGAGGCTATTGGGTTAGCACTTATATCCCATAGTCTCTTGACCATCAGGTTTCCAATGAGCTCACTAGGGTCATTTATTACTTGGGGCTTGTTGGTCTCAGGGACAATAGACCATATTGCTAGAGTTTCATGCATGGGATTGAATCTTGACCCAAAATAGAGAGCATCAACTTGCTCCTTTGACTACAAAATAGGGTCAGTTCCTCCTTGTATTTTGGTGGTGTCAAATGCAATGAAAGATGACATATCCCATCTTGGAAAAATTAAGCATCCAAAACTTCATACCAACCCCTTGCCTCTCTGAGGGGTCATAAACTCTATCTCTATGTTGACCTTAGTTGAAAAATCTATAATTAATTCTTTCTTTTTTTCCTCTATTAGGATTTTTTATTGCATTGTTTGTTGCAACTCCTCTCCTTTATTCTTAAGGTCAAAGTTCTTAAATTATTTTATAGTGATGAGCTGATCATCTTGCATGAACTCTGAGTCGGCCTATGCTCTTATATCATCAACTACTTGTGCTCTATCTCAAAATTGATGATTAACCTACCATCTAAGGGTATTTCAATCATTACCCTAGCAGGGGGATTCATAGCTTGTGCTATCTCTGCATCATCCATCATTTCATCTAGGCATATACGATAATCAACCATGGGTCATGATGTAGGATCTATTTACTATAAAGGGGTGATTTTTTTTGGAATTTATGGTACATCCCATTGAGAAGTAGAAGGGCCAGGGGTACTTGGTGTTGGAGCAGACACACTTAAAAGAAAATTGTTGGCATTATCTAGCATTTTCATTGTTCTTACTATGGGGTCCTTTATGTAAGAGAATGAGCCCATAAAAAATGGATCAACTTGTTTCCTCTTATTCTCAATAATTTGAATCCTAACCCATAGTGCTCTCCTTTGTGTGGCCTCCTTCTCTATGGAGCAATTTTTGATCATATCTTTAATGTTGTCAGGCTCATGAAATAATGGTGCCAACTTGAAATTTGTTCTTTGATCATGAATGAATTCTTTGGGTCACATCTCCTAACCTTATCAACCTTCATTTTGTATGGAAGCAACTTGCTCAAAATAAATTCCAATTCCTCCCTTGAGGGGAATTGGAAGTCTAAAAACATAATAGTAGAAGAGAGGATGTCAAGCTCCTTATTGTTTTTGAAGTGAGTCTTATCAAACTCATTCAATTTCCAAATGATCTCCAAAAAGGAATTTTTTTCTGAAACATTCCTAGGAAGCACATGTGTTGATGTTGGGGATCCATATATCCTTATTATAGTGGCATTAGAATGGAAAAACCAATCACACTAGTTGTGATTTATCCTCACTTTTAGGATAATATCCCTTGGTCTCAATAATATCCTTACCTATTTTGACAACCGCCAATCCATATGATGACCAAATTTCTTGAGAACTCTTCTAGCAAAACATTCTTCAAAAACTAAATAGTTGGACTTCTCACAATCCCTATCCCATATATAATTCCACTATTGGACTGGTACAACTCTTTTTTTCTCATCTAAGTCCCTAATCTGGATGTGTGGGGACCAAATGTCTATTCTACTAAACAAAATGGTGTGGCACATTAAAGAATACCACTTGAAGTGCACTATGTTCCTATCTTTCTTGACTAAGCTCAAAGCTTTATGAATTTTGTCTACAATGTATCTAGCATAGTCATAAGGTTTGTTCACATCTCTACTCTAGATATCAACTGCTAACACCATTAGGTTTACTAGTATCTAAATCTTAGAATCCAAGCCCAACACTTGATAGAGTGAGAATTATTTTTTCACAAAGTAATCCTCAAAAATATCATAACTGAATAGCTCTAGCTCTCCTTTAGCAAACCTTCTCAATTCTTTGTTAGGCCCTGTGATCTCCTAAAATGCTATGTTCCTAATGTGAGATGCTAAACAATTAATCATGCAATAAAAATAACTAACATGAAAGCAAGATGAAATAAATTGATTGATTATAACTTCATGCTGCTCCTTCCTTGGTTGGCCCTTGATCTTTGAAGATTTGTGTGCTCCTTGGATGATAAGCTAAATTGGATGTGCAAAGTGATATGCAAGATGGATGGAGATATGATAATGAGATGCTAAAAGCTATGGAGGATGAGAGCTCAAATGATAATTTTTTAAAAGTTTTGATAGCAAAATATTGATTCTTAAAATGAGAGAAATGAGGGGGTATTTATAGAATAATTTGAATTCTCTAGAGAATTCAACGATTGAGATTGATCCAACAAAGCCAAGATGAAAGGTTTTGGTGAGTTGAGGACTTACAAGTCCTCACATCTTGACATGTGGAATGTGAGATGGCCTAGGGTGGGGTGATGTGGAAATGAGGTGGAAGGGAAGTACATGAAGTGGAAAAGAAGTACATGAGGTGGATGAAGGACAAGTACCTTGTAGGTACTTTGGGGGATGAGAATATTTTCTCAAAAAAGAACTTCTTGTCCCCAAATGAGCATGAAAGAGACATTTGAGAAATTTTAGAATTCCTAAAAAATCTCCATGGGAAAAGGGGAAGTGGTTGGAGAAATAAATGTGAATTAAAAATTAACATTCTTAAAAGAGTCTATTAGATAAGAGAGGGTCTTCAAAAAGCTAGGGATTTGTCACATGTGGGTGATGTGACAAGTCAAAGCTTCTAGGAGTCCTTGGCACATGTAAAGTGACAAGTCAATTCTTCTAAAACTTGCATGGGGAAAGGGTAGACCTTGGGAAGATAAAAGTGAATTAAAAATTCACATGGGGAAGAGGGGAGTCTTGGGAGAATAAATGTGAATTAAAAATTCACATGGGGAAGAGAGTCAAGGCCAAGAAAGACAAGTGGAAAGGTTGACCAAAAAAGGTATGCCAAATGTGGTTAATGATTTTGATTAAGGTTGTGCAAACACAGGATTATGATAATTAATGAGAGATTAGAGGCAAGTGGGAGATTATGGATGATGTGACACTAATATTGATTAAGTGGTGCACATCCTAATCACAGATTAATTAATTTAATCCGGATTAAAAGAGGATTATGGAGAATGTGACAAGGAGAGAGAAAAAGAGGAATTAAAAATTAGTTTTAATCCAAATAAGTCAAATAAGTAAATTAAATAAATTGTCTCATTTATTTAATTTAAAGAAGAAAAAGTATAAGGTAAAGTATTTAATTTATTTAATTACATACTTTAGGAACCTTAGGCAGAAAATGAAATAATGATTAAATAAATTATTTAATCACTATTAATGACATAGATGCATATAGTAGACGATTTTGATCATATGGAAGTGATCAAATTTAGATGTCTATAGGCCCTATAAACCTAAAATATGGAAACCACTTTACCCTATAATTTTCTCAATGCCTTTGATATTCTCTAGTTAGGGCTCCCAGATCTATTGGTAATTGGGCATTAGGGTTTAGATTAAAAACCTTACAAATGTAGCTCATATCTAGGTGCATCGACAATTTCACACTAGTTATGAATAATCCCCTCTTTTCAAGGTTGTAGGCATGTGCAATCCCTCTAATTATATCAACATTTATGAACACATTAGGAACTGAAACAAAGGAAAATAGGCTTTTATATAAAAATGAGATGATTGGATATATGATGCACCTATCTTTCTTTGTTCTTTAGGAAAATGAGATCCCCAAAGGTAGGATTGACTTTCACCCCTTAGGTGAGTCAACCCTATTGGAGATCTTGGTTTTTTTTTCCTTATGAAAAAATGGGGTAAATATGCTTGAAATATACTTTTGGGAGAAAAACTAAAAATACTAAATGAAATCAATTATGTAATGTGAAACTTGAATCATCAATTTAAAGCATAACACAATCAGAAACAATAGACTTTTGAAAAATCTAAGAAGGGTGAGACACCATGCATCAGTCACCAAAAGCTATTGCTAAGTGTCCTCCTAAGATAGATTTTCCCTAGGGAAAATGGACCCTACTATAGGGGTCCAAAATCTGATTTCACAATCCTCTACTCCTAGATCTACACTCCTGATTTCTTTGGATCTCACTATTGGAAAGTTAGAAATTAATTTTGCAAGTAATATTTGATGTCTTGAAATTTTTTATGAAAACTTTGACAACTTTGTAAAATTGCACTTTTGATCCAATTTCACTCCTTCACTTGTAAATCTGCACATACAAAGAGAGGGAAAAATTGTTTGTTTTTGGTGAATAGGGCTTTGCCTTGGTCAAACCCTATTTTGGTAATTAAACCTTGAAATGAAATAATAATAAAAATAAGGAATGATGAATGAACACTAGCTTATTGCAACTCACCAAACCCTTAAATGGCTACCCTTGGAGGACTGAATTATAATACATCACTCCAAAGATTGGATCTTCCATGAAATGGCTTGATTGGATGCTTGAATTCTTGAAACTTACATCACAATGTTAGCTCCAAAAACATGCATGAATGCAAATAACTTTGACATGATGATCTTGATCTTGATTGCTACAATAGTTGACTAATAAATATGCTCTTGAGTGCTCTTGAAAATAATATTTTATTTAGGAATGCTCTCATAAAAATTCTAGGATTTTGAAATGATAAAAATACCTTGTATTTATAGGTAATTTTCTAATTTTTTGACAATTAAACATCAAATCCCAACAATTGCAATTTGAATTTGAATCATAAAAATTCCACCAAAACATATTAAAAATGGGGTCTTAAACTTAACAAGGACCTATTCGACCTTGGGTGAATGGGTCTTAGGCCATAAACCTAGGTCACACATTTTCCAAGATGTGTATTTTGATGTTCGTAATTGTTTAATGTAGGTTCCCCTTTCGAAAAAAAAATTAATTAGGATTTTAAATGCATAATTAGGTCAATTAGAGGCTTAATTAAGTCTAATTAATTAAGGTGATGCAAACATAGTGTGAAAATGTAAAGGAGTACATTTTCTAACACTACATTTAGCTCCCATTTTAGTGAGAGTATGAGCATGTGCTCAAACTCACACTAAAGTAGACAGATAAGCATCAAGAGGGGTCCAAGTGTACAAATGTTAGTGAGACAGGATGAAAAATATCAAGGAGGTGGCCAATCCCCCGGGATCAAGATCCCATGGCAAACCAACATAAGTACAAAGTAACGCTTATAGATGTATGATATACATCAACAAGACAAGATACACAAGCATAAAATTTCAAAATTAATGTGAAAAGAAAGAAAAGAAAAGATGGATTAGACATGGTTGCACTGTTGTCCATATAAAAATGTTCACAAGTGAAACCCGTTGTCCACTATGTAAACACAATATACTCACAAGGGCTAGTGAAATTAGGTGTCCACTAGGTGATCCCAAAAATGGTGGTTGATGGGAAAGTCATGCTAAGTCTACAAGCTCCCATACATCAACCATACCAAAAGTTATACCTCTTGATAACTTTGATAAGGCACCCCACAATAAAAGGTTCCACAAGGCTAGCAAGTTGCATTACACTAGAAACTCATAAAAAAGAAAAAGGCTCCACTATAAAGCAAGTTGCGTTATACTTGGTGGCCATGATTTTTTTTTTTAAATGCAATAGGATAGGATTGTCAAAGGGGTTTTGCTTAGTTCATGAAAGGTATCACCTTAGGGGACATCATGCTTAATGTGAGCAAGAGAGGACTAGTCAAGGATAAAAGATTTACACCTTAGGGAATGCAAGTCGTAGCATTATCACTAAGAGGAATTCCATATGCCAAGAAAGGTCACACTCTTTAGGAACATTAAACCCAATATCAACACTAATAAGACACATCACATGAAGTAAGAAGACCACACTTTGAAGCAAACAATGAGTAGGGATTCGTATGTTGGAAATGAGACTGTTGGGAGTTAGATTGCATCAAATGGTTGTCATTGATTTCAGCATAGTACCAAATGTATGAGATGTTTACCAGAAGAAATTCCCTATCAAATATGTTCTTTATCAGTGAACCGATGTGTTGGTTTTTGGGTATGGATTCTACTGCAAGATAAGTTATGACTCTGATATCTTAACTATGTCATTATGACTCACTTGGACAACTATATTTGAGATCTTGAGAAGTTTTGTGTTGGGAGCAATAAGTTATCAATGATAAAGTTTAACTCTATACACTACAGTTGGTTGATGGTTTGAATCTTTTATGTTTGGGGTCCGGCCTTGTCTGACCTAACAAATGTTATGTATTAAAATGATTGAATCTATCTTGGGGATGTTTTGTATAGATCCTAGCCAACTTAATATAATTACGCCGACAAGAGTTCTCTTTGATTGTTTTGCCGCTACTGAATTTGACCCCAATTTTCGATGGTCGTTCGTCGACCTTTCGATGTTGTTTTGTCGGTCGATCGACGAATCACATAAATCAACGTCATCGCTCAATTTTTGTCTATAGTTCGATGGACTACAAAACATCATACGCTCATCAGAACCGTGACGCCCACATTGTCGATCGAGTGATGAGCAGTGGCCGGAGCACGGGCGGCGTACCTCCGCTGAAGCGTCAGAGCAACGACATACATTCGTCGGAACTACAATAATATTTTCGTTGATCTAACGACACAAAGGACATAGAACACGGGAAAAATTCCTTTGCCAAAACCTCAGAATAACAACATAATTTCATCACCATTACGACAAAAGTTTTGACGTATTCCAAATATCGGTGAGAGATCAAGACTGTTACAACGATTAAAATTGCTTGAAATATTATATCAGGGGGACTGGACTTTGGTCTCAATGATAAAGTTTCATTGACGAGATACAAATCTTGTCTCATCGACGAAGCACGAGGGAAGCATATCGGCAAGACATATACCATCAGAGTAAGTTCTGAATGTCTACCCGACCTGCTATCTGACGTCGATAAGCATGCATCGACAAGTGTCTTAGCAACATACTTCCAATTGAAATAGCGACAGAAGTTCGTCAAACTCACGACAAAATGGGAAATTCATTACGATGAAAGTTTCAACATTGTAAGGATTGGTCATATCATCATCATCGTCATTGATATCAGTTTCGATAATGTTATCATCCACACAGATATCATCTTCATGAAAATTAAATCCTACATCATCATGATCTAGTTCCTCCTCTTCGACATCTTTGTCAGCCACATCATCAACTAACTGTTGATCATGATCATCATCTACATCATCTTCTATTTCTTCAGAATCTTCTTCTTCCACCACATTATACTTTATCGAGCTTCCTCTTGGATCATGTCTAACAACATATGACCAACCTGCTTTACCTGGAACCTCTGAGTAAAATACCTGCTCACATTGGCTTGGAAGAACATAGGGCTCATTTCCAGCTCGCTCAAAATACCTTGTATTAACCATGGTAAATCCATTATCATGTTCAATAACATTTCTTTCGGGATCATTTTCATTCAATTGTAGCCTGTACCATAGGATGATGAACATAAATAATTTGAAGAACTTAAAGTCACACTCAAGTATATCATCCAAAATCCCATAGTATTGATTTTCTGAGACTTCTGGATGTATGTCACTTCTAGATGACCTGGAAGACTGTAGTTATCCTAGAATCACAAGTTTTCTTCGTGTCATCCAAATTTTTGATTAAAAATTTATGACCATTGCAACACATAGCCTTGTGGTGTTTCACCTGCAATATGTCAAGCATGTAAAACTTATTGCAATATCGTCAGTTGATAAACATATTTATTCTTGGCCGAATGTATGCAAAGAAAAAAAATCTCAACATATATATACATCAATATAATTGAAAATAATTAAATAATATGGGTGATTAATATATTTATACGTACCTGTTTATTTCTTAAACCATATGCTAAATCAATTTCCCTTGGTGTAACATTGGAATCTCCATTACAATGAGCTTCTTTAACCAATGAAGCCACACCTTCCCATGTTAATGTGCGACCAGATTGTTGACATCGTTCAATCCATACCGTCATCCAATTAAGATTATTTGTGATGTACAAATGTAGTGCATCCCATTCTCGACCAACTGTATCAAAAAAATTTGAAATTCACAAACGACGTATAATTAGTTAATTACCACGGTATACGACCTTAATTTATAATTGATGAATATTGAAGCTTAATAATTAAATAAGTACAATATACATAATAACCAAATGTAAAATGTATTCTAATTAATCTCCATGACCATCTTATAATTACCTATCACTTTCCTCAATCTACCTTTCCCCATCAGGTACTCCCCTTCGAATTTGTTAATGGAGTTGGGATCCCAAATGCGACCTACATGGATCTTTGCTGCAAACTTAGGAAGATATTCAGTAATGTACACCATGGTCTGGTATACCATATATCCCTCCACCATAGAACCCTCAGTATGTTCTCTTTGTCTAACCAAAGCCTTCAAAAATTTCAAGTGCCTCTCAACCATCCACATTGACCTTGTGTGTACAGGTCCACACAATTCAATCTCCTCAACTTGGTGTATGAGGTAGTGTTCTTGTGCATTGAAAAATGTTGGGGGTAGACACTTTTGTATTTCACACATTAGATGAGGAATTTTTCTCTTCCAATAATTTATATCTTCTTTATGGATTGCTTTAGATGATAGCCATCTACAAGTGATTCAAGGCACAAATATATTAACGATATTTAACAAAAATATACAACGAATTGAACAAATATCGCTACTTACCTCATGTATTTTCCAAGATCATATATAACTTTCTTGACATTGTTGTCAAAGTTGTCTAGGAGAGATAGAGGTAGAACGTATTGCAACAATTATAAAATGATCTTTTCAATAATATTTTTCCAAAAGTAGTAAACATAATACATTGAAAATTACATACATTATACAAATATATATATAATATAATAGAATATTTACCTTAATGAAGGTATGCTAATCATGCGTTTTCATCCTTGGCCCAAATTCACCTTTCTTTGTTATGATATTGTTTATGTTTGCAACAAATCCTATGGGAAATCGAATTTTTCGTATGACTTCTTTTATACCATTGCTTTGTTGCTCCATTCATAACCAAGGAAGGGCACTTATATTAATTTGGTCTCCATCGCTATTTAATTGAATGACATTTTTCATTGCATGACTGGCTTCCTGAATGTCACTACAAATATTTACAATTTTTTCTTTGTCATGCCTTCCATCCAATATTTTCCATAACGTTTTTGTCATATTGTTTCTAATATGCATTGTATCAAACAAATGCACAATTTGTAGCTGCTCATAGTAGGGCAACCTACTAAATTTTCCGGGATAACTTTTCAGTCCCTATGGAAGCCAACCATTAATGCCTTGACGACCTTCATGAAGCATATAAGTTAAACAAATTAACAACGACAATCATTGTCAATTACAACATGAGT
This sequence comes from Sequoiadendron giganteum, assembly GCA_007115665.2. Taxonomy (NCBI): domain Eukaryota; kingdom Viridiplantae; phylum Streptophyta; class Pinopsida; order Cupressales; family Cupressaceae; genus Sequoiadendron; species Sequoiadendron giganteum. Next base: position 664,719,318 of record CM021101.1, on the reverse strand, counting down.
AAACACAACACAACACAATCTAAAAATATAAATTCAAAACATAACACAAATGATAGATAAAAAAATTGATCCGAAGTATAACCTTGACGATTAATTCTATTATATTCCAACTTCCATAGGTGAGGTGTCATTCTTCGTGGTTTTGATGTAGTCTCTTCTTTTCCATTGAAAAGATGTTTTTTATTAGTTCGATACATATGAATTATGTGGAGGAAGTGCCTATACTAATCAAACACCTACTTTGCTAAACTTGTTGAATGAGGAGATTTCATCTTTGGACCACAAATTGGACATGCAAATTTTCCCTTTGTTTGAAGACCTGCAAATCATATATAATTGGATTAAATATGTCAATTTTTATAATTATATAATGAATAGATTATTTAAAAAACATGCATGATATCTACTTCATAAAATTAAATATCGTTAAAGTCATGCAGTCGAACGTTATAACATATCAAAAAAATGTGTTAGCCCTGGGGCATCATGAATTGTCCATACAAGCATTACATGGAATTCAAATTGTCTTTGTCCTATTGGTCTAGATACGTCTTACATAGTCATGCCATTCCATAACTTTAGTAACTCGTCGATAAGAGGCTCAATATATACATTCATATCTTCAACTTGGTACTTACCTAGTTGAATGAACATAAACATTACATAATTATTATTACCATTTTACTGCAATATATAAATTAATGTACATGACTATTAAATAAAAAAAATATAAGTCATTATGCAAGAAATAAGATAAATGAGATGCCACTACGTTAAAGAAAATTGATGTAAACAAATACCTGGAACAATCATTGCCAACATTATGTGCTCGCTTTTCATTGACATCCATGGAGGAATGTTATTGTTGATAAAAAAAAAAGGCCACACCGAGTAAATAGATCTCAGCTCTCCAAATGGATTGACACCGTTCGCTGCCAATCAAAGCCTAAGATTATGAGGTTCTTCTTTAAAGTGTGGCCATTTTTCCTCCATGTCCCTAAATGCAGAACCATCCATAGGCATTCGAAGAATGTCATCTCCACTTCTATTCCATGCAAGGTAATCAATAAATTGCGCTAAGCTTTCGCACCTAAATAATTGTTGCATAAGTGGAATAATGGGAATATAACAAAGAACCTTGCGAGGCACCTTTTTTGTTAGTTGATATGTTTGATATCTACTGATATGACATTCTGGGAATTCTGTTGCAAATTCATGTTGTTTATGATATATAATATGATCATTGGGACATGCATCTATTTCTTGATACTCCATTCCACTATCTTTCATAATGCCAGATAAATCTCGGTATGAGCGAGGTAAAATATTTGATGGTGGTAACAAAAATTCACCAATCAATCTACAACAAAAAATAATTTGTTAATATAAAGAATATTAATGGTACATACTTCATCCTTTATTTACTAGCGATGAACTAATAATAATTAAAATAAATGAAAAAAGATGACATAAATGACATACCTTAACATTTGTGAGATTGCTATGTTGGATAAACCATTCATAACCTTCAAGTTCACTAGAAACAATAGAATAGAGAGAAGAGTTGTTTGGGATCTTTCATAAAGGGGCTCGTATGCCTTCTCAAGTACAGGTAAATCATGAACATCATCAAAGTCATCTCGATCAACATGATCAGCTGTGTCACTGCATGTGTCATGGATCAATGTATTTGTACCATCATCTTCAACTGTGTTTTCTAGCACATGATCATATTCTTCCATAGGATCATTAACTTCATCTTTGATATTCACAACTCCATGTTCCTCCGCTTGAAAAACCACATTCTCTGGGCCGTGATAATCCATATCATGTGCCCTAGGGCGCCCCACCTTTATAATAATGATAGACACAAATAAACCATGATCATGATCAAGTTATTTTATATATATATATCAAATGTTAAAACAATATAAACATTTACAAATTCAATCAATATAAAAACATATAATGAACAACTTACCAATGGATGAAAACCATGCCCCCCTTCAACATGACCATGTTGCCTATAATGTTTCTCAGCTGTTGTGATTAAAAGTCTTCTCGTCTTTAAGCCCTTGCAATTATTGCAAGGACAATAACATTTCCCATCACCCTTTCTTTTCAATCTAGCCCATAATCTATCAAGTGACTCTTCATTTTGTTCTGGACTAATATTATCTGACATGATTTTTCTTTACCAAGCTTGAATATTTAGATCTTCAAAAAATATCAAACTCACACTCCAATAATTTTTAATCATAGACAGGTAACAAAATCTAATAATTATGATATTTTACACGAAAAAAATTTGGCATGCAACCACCCTTGCAAAAGAGAAGATAGTCTAAAGTTAATGACCCCAAAAAACACTTTAAAATGCTAATTCCAAAAATTATTAAATTCTGATTTTACTATGATTTCCAACTATTAGACTCCTAAAATGAGAATATTGAACTTGCACAACAAAATCTGGAAATGAAATTCTCAAAATGCACAAGTCTAAAAGTGAAATCTGATGAGATGTTGCTTTAAAATATGATTTTCAAACTTGGAAGTACAAATCTGACTTCACAAATGAATTATGGAAATAAAATAGTATAACATAATAAAGAGTTTCATTTGAAGTGGACCACCCTATTATATGCCTTGATAAAATTAAAAGATCTATGAATTTAATCTACAATATAGCCTGCATATTCATCAGTCTTATTCACCTCCCTGCTTTGGATATCAATAGGAAACACTATTAGATGGCCTCCTTGAAAGTTCAATCCATTAAGGGAATAATGAAAGTGTCTTCCTTAATGATTACATCCATCTGACAAAAATTAGTGTATGGCTGAATAAGGATGATATCATTTTAGTGTCTGAATCTACCACATAGAGATTAAATATGCTTACTCTCAAATAAAGTTGAATTATATAAACAATAGGTAGATGCCTCCCTTAACATAAAGGAAAATATAAAGTACTAATGAATTTTATATCCTTTATAAGAGATTTCTTTTAACCAGTTAAAAACTTGAGAGGGTAATACACAGGTTGCAAGGAAAGTTAAAAATTTATCATAAGTAGCTCAATCCAAAAGGAAAAAATTAAGCATGCAAAAGCATGAGTAGGTTGACCAGCTTCACTAAAAGCACAAGTTATTTTTTATAACATCTTACCTGGATATTACTTGATAAGGTAAGAAGTGTTCTTTTCCACTCAGTTTCATACGGTGGCATATCTACACACAAATCACCAAATTGTCAAATAACTAAATAAATTGTATTACTTAATAAAGTTGTTACAACATGCCATTCATGTCAAAATCAATTCTTCTTACCACAAAAAGTTTGGTTTCCAATTTGACAGGTTCATCTTTTGATTCCTGTACCAACTTCTGAAGGAATATGGCAGCTTATACTTCTACATGAGGAGACAATTTCATCTTCTAAACTGTTCCAAAGTACAAAACAAATAGAAATCATATAATCTGCATGATAGTTATAGCTTGCTAGATGTTTGGCAACATCTAAAATGTTTAAATGAACTGAGAAAAATAGAGAGGCCTGATGGAGCCTAAAATTTTATTCTTTGAGTTCTATTAATTTTCTACCACATTACTGGTCTGTCATGCTATTCTGGAGGAGCCTAGGGTTGGGGTTTTATTTTTACCTTCATGAAATCCTAATGTTCTATCTTAAACCCTAGGTTGGATCTATTTCATCATTACCTTTTAGGGGAGGTTTTAAAATGAATTATGCCCCATTAACTCGTCTAGGTCGGGCCCCTTTAATACATTGTGTTAATATTTCACCTTGACTTTATTATTTCCTAAGTCTAGGTCAACCCATGCCCCGTGCTTTAAGAACAACTTTATGCCATCGTTTTTCATTGGCCTAGGTGATGTCCCCTTTCCCCCTTCTAATAATTATCTTATTTTGCAAGGAGTGTATTTTAATGACTGTCGATTATCCTACGGTTGACCTTGACTATTCCCCGCGATCTCATGATGACATCACTACTGGGTTTCAACTGATTGCGATATTATGGGCGGGCACCACATGTCTTAGTTGCCGATGCCGAAGAAGGATTAATAAAGTGTTTAATATTTGTATCATACTTTAATACGTTAAAAGGTGGGTTACTAAAAGAGCTATGAGATGCACGTGCTCGAGATCGACGATGACATTTTAATCTTGATGAAAAGTTGCTCGAGGGTTATATTTGGTGTTGTTGACTGCTGTGAGTGAACACGATCATCGGTGGTGGGAATCAACGGTCGCCCACCATCACGTGATCCAAAGATGTGGGGTGTTTAGTGATTGCGATATCACAGGTGGGTGCCACGTGTATCCCTTTGGAGTTGCACATTATGGTGGGTCCTCGACGTTGACATGGAGATTGCATCGGCCTTTTTGAAGGTGGTCATTCAATGATCTGACAAAAACAAAAGATCGACGATTGAAGTTTAAATTCACATCAAAAGCGATTGGAGTCGTTGGCGCGGCTTGCAAATGGGCTTTAATGGCGGATGTGACGTCTACTGGCTAAATTCAATCGACATAAAGTACTTGATTTCATTCTATTTTCACCACAAAAGCATTCAAGTGTTTTCAAAGAGGTTCAGAGCCAGAGATAAAGTTTTTCAAGCAATCACAGCAAAGGTTTGGTTCTCTACAACGTGCGAAATCCCGTGAGTTACTTTTTGTATCACTTGTTTATTTTGACTGCGATTCTTGTGAAAAGTTGTAGTGTGCTGGTTTGGGGGTTGTTGATTATTGTTATAGAGTTACTGGTTTGTTTGAATTGTTGGAAATTGCATAGTTTTGTTGTAATTTCATTTTTTGGGTAGCCCTAGTTTGTTCAAGAATTTGAATTTTAAGAAAGCCCTAGTTGTTTGATATGGCGCCACCAAAGTAACACTCTGGCCATGTTTATTATTTGCAAAGGAATTTATATGATGATTTTCTGGATCAACTCCCACTATCGACAAATGATAGAAGAAGGGGTTTGGTTTTAATGAGTGGAAGAACCCTGGGCGAGGGACTAGTGTGCAAAAACTATAATATTGCAAATGCTAGGGTTCCAATGACAGGTCTAGAAATGTTCAGGCTATGGTATGGATAGAGAAACCTACCCCACCCTTTTTCAAATCGCTGGAGATATGAGATGGGGAAACTAGCAGTGTCGAATGTGTTTCCTGACGTGGACCTACTCAGAGTAGTGGCTGCATGTTATGACCCAGTTACAAGGGTAATCAGGGATAACGATGGTGGGATGCTATTGAGCATAAGTGCAGTTGAAATTCAGTAGGTTTTTGATTTGAGTGAGTATAGCTCATTCTTGGTCTGAATTGATTTTGAGGAAATGAGGCAGGAATATGCGATGTCAAAGCCTCTTTTCAAATTAAAGTTACTTCCTCCTCACCTGGCCAGGGCAGGCAGTTCAACGATTCACATCAGCCCAAATTACTAGGAGCCTTTCAGGCTAAGCTGTTTTTCCAATCAATTTTTGGAAACATTTTAATAATTGTGCCATATTTTGGGATTCAACCCAAATAGAGTGATTCCCATTGCATATATGTTTATGAGGGCTCAAAGTCAACATCCCAATTTCTCCATGGTGTATGACTATGCATCTTTTCTTGCAGAAAAGATACATGATGGTTTGTTGAAGTTGCTTGTGGGTGATGTCAGTACTCCTTTCTTTTGGTACTCCCTGTTAATGCATATGTTCTTGTATAGGAATGTCGACTTCTTCTTAGAGAAGATGGAGTTGAGGCAAGAGGTGAATGGAGAAAGGTTACCAGTACATCTCTGGAGTGCATATTTATCTTACAATAGGGGATGTGCCAGCTTTGTGCAGTTTGATAATTGCTTTACCTCCAAAATCAGAGCTAGGTTGGTGGTAAATGTGCCAAGAGTTCCTGAAGATTTGCATGACTTCCTCCGACCAAAGGTGAGGAAGCCTGATTTAAAGGTCTTCCACAATTGGGGTGACATAAATTTTGTACCCCGTGAGCACTGTCCTAAGGGTGTTTGGTTTCTAGGGATCCCCTCACATTCTCCCATATAATGTACCATCAAGGATGGGATTTGCCGAGGTCATGTGGCAACTAGGTTGTATTCATGAAGACAACCTGATAGGGAGAGGAAAAGGGACTTTGTTCCCTGATTATACTGTTGTTTTAGATTTTGTCTTTTCCAAGGGAGGATGGGTCCACTTTGGAAGGTTTTTTGATGACTATCATTTGAAGAGTGGATCTAGGAGGCAACATGACCCTGAGGGATTCTTTGCCTTGTTCAAGCAACAAATTAAAGGTGGCAGATTTGTACATGAATTCAATTTTCTTGAAGACCTGATCAGAAATGAGTTTGATTTGAATAGGCAGGAATTGAATAAAGAAAAATGGATTGCCTATGAGAAGCTACTAGCCATGGTGCATAGAATGGATCCAAAATATGATCCATTAATGGAGTTTACTCCATTCCACAAGAGAATTTATTTCTTGTTGGATAATTTTAAAGGGATCATGGGCACCTTGATGACCAAGAAGGTCAATTTGGAAATGGACTTTGGAATTCAAAGACCAGAGGAGAGGCCAAAGGAAACAAGGCCAACTTATCAGCCCCGAATTGACAAACCTCTATACAAGAGAAAGAGGAATGATAGTAGTGAGGAGGATGAGGGGGATAGGAAGGGAAAATAAATAGTGAAAGCATCATCATAGCCAACCCCAAGGATCAGAGCACCTGGAGGGATAAGGATTGTGGATTTAGATTCACCACCAAGAAGTGATCGTGCAGTGCTACCATTAGAGCCAATCCCTAGGAGGAAAAAGATTGAGGAAACACAAGAGGTTTTGATGGATAAGATAATTGTGACTAATCAAGACATGCAGGTTGGTATCCCTTCCCCTCCTAGATTAACACAATTGGTGTTGTCTGATATGGATATAAAGGGGCGGTGTGTACAAATTGTCAGGATGGAGGCTTGCAAGGAATTCTTAGATGATGATGCCTTTGTGAAGACTCTTGTATTCTTGCAACTAATTTGGAGGATGAAACTGGAGGAATACTAGGATAAATGCAAGAGGAGAGAATCAAGACCTAATTGGTCTGAGCAGGAGAATGATGATGAGGTCAAGGCCGAATTGATGGAGGAATTCAAAAACATCACTCCTGAGGAAGGAAGGAGACTTGTGACCCAGGCTGGTGTCCTAATTTTGCCTGAGTGGGACATAGCCGATGTTGTAGCATTCAATGCTATCATACAGTCCAAGTATTCTATGCAAAACAATGAAGAAGAGGTTAAGGAAGCTTTGCAAGGTTCTGCCTTCAGTAAGGAGTATGAAACTTTGGCCATATGGGCATTGGCACCCTAGGGAAGAAAACCAAATGTAACAGATATTAGTCCAAACCTAAAGGGAGGGCTAATTATCAAGAGAGCTTCTTAAACTTCAACAACAAAAGCTACAAGCTTGACAGTTAATGTGGCCAAATTGTCCCAAAAGATAGCTGAGAGAGAAGAGGCTAAAAATAAGAGTCCGATGGAGAAGTACAACATAATAATTGGAGAATATAGTAGGATGCAACAAAGGAACGTTGAGCTGCAATTTGAAGTAGATAGGCCGAAATATGGGCAGGTGGGAGAATCCTCCAGGGCTCCTGGTATGAGAGCATTACCTCCTACTTCAGGATCAGATCCCCCTACTATTCCAATTGTTTCTACTCCAAGATCCCCCATCCAAACACCTTCTCTTAGTCCTACACCGGGGCTAGTTGAAGAAGAAGTGGAGTATTCTATGGATCCCACCAAGAACCAAATGTTAAATAAGATGATAGAATTACAGGCTTCCTTAAAGGCAAGTGAGGATGATGCAACTACCAAACATAATCAGGTGGTGGACACAGTTTTGAGGCATTTAAATGAGAGAGTGGATGGTAGATTACCATCTATACATTCTTTGTATTCTTTATTTTTGGATGGAATAAAAAATATCAATAGGGATCGGGAAATAGTTTTTCCATTGGCTGAGAAGTGGATCCCTAGGGCCAACAATCTAGATGTTATGTATAAGGCTTCTAGGTTTGATGTAGACAATAGGCCCCAATCATTGAAGCCTACTCAAATCTTTGTGAAATCATTGAAGGGATTATAGGCCCTACCTGATGATTTGAGTAGAAGAATTAGGGAGCTAATAAAGAGCTTTGATGATTGGAATGATACATTTTTTCCAGACATCATTAATGCACAAGGAAATGTTAAAACATTGCTGCAGTGGCAGGAAAGGCAGAAGAAGTTATTAATGCACAAATCAAATTGATTTGTGATGATTCTGATTATGATTTGTTGGTAAATAGCATGGATAAAATAATTAATACCGGCACATTCTTAGATTCTTTTGAAAGAGAAGCCAATTAGGTTGTAGTGAAATTTACACCTTACAATACTAAGGTGAATGAGATGGTGAATTTTGATTGGCCAACAGATGAAGAGTATCAAAAATGGGCAGACAAGTATTTAACCGAAGAGGAGTAAAATGGTGTCTACTACCGGTGACTAACAACTCAACGGTTATAGTTGTAACTGATTATGGTTTTGTCTCCATGGCGGCTTTTTGGCACAAGTTTTGAGGTTTGGCAAACACACCAACTATTCCCTAATGAGTGGAATTAACAAGAAGATGCTTTGAGACTTGGTGATTGTAATCATATTTTTGAAAGGTCACAAGGCGGTCCAATTGATCGGTGACGTGTATTTTCTAGCCTGATGCTTGTTTGCTCTGTCATTCTCTATAAGAAGGATTTCAATGCCATAAATAAGGGTTGGCAAGTTAGATATTTTGAGGTCGAGTCTAAGCATAGTTGCAGAGCAAGTTGATATGGTTTAGGTTTTGTGTCATTCTGTAGTTGGGTTTTGGGTTTATGAAGGTTTGATGTTTCATAACAATACTAGCATTTATGTTATCATGATTCATGTCAAGCTTGTGTCTCTCCTTTGTATAAGCATACCATAATTTTGAATAATATAATCAAAGGTTATTGCATTCATCTCATTGTTGTGGTGTGTATGACTTCCATTTTGGCTTTAATTCAAAGTATTAATTAAAATGCTTGATTGGAGTTATAGATGGATCTGTTTATAAAGGGATTTGGTAAGAATTATTGGGTTAGCATATAAATTGATGATGTTGTAAGGCAATTGTTGTTAGAGATTTTATATGCTATGTGTTTGAACCTGTCATGGGATTTTAAATGTTTGTGAACTTGACTCCCCAATGGTATATGGCACTAGTTTAAGTCGTATGTGTGTGAGGTTCTGTGCCTATTTGTCTTTTCTTAGAGCTTGCTACCAAATTGCAAAATTAAATGACTATCTTAAGTTATGAAATATTGTTGTAATTATCTCATTCTCCAAGTAGTTGGTATTACTGATGAAAAGCCAATTCAATTCAGTATTATCCTATTCTGTTGAGCTATTAAATGGGATTATCTGTTAATTGTTAATGATTATTTATAAGTTTGGTGTAGAGATTATAAACACATTATAGGGACCACCCTCTTGGGTTTGGCAGAGCCCGAAGTGTAGGAGGTTTATTGTTAAAATCCTCGTTAGTTGGTCCAGGTCCTTTGAGCTGCCCTTGATTAGAATTGGCAATTCTATAGGTAGAATAGAAGATAAACCTGGTTACAGTAAAAACAACCAACAAGACCTTGACCTTCATTTTTTCATTTTTTAGTTTGTTGCTCTAAATATCTCATTAACACTGGCACATTTTTGGAATCTTTTGAAAGGGAGGCGAATCAAGTAGCAGTAAATTATACATCTTACAGTGCCAAGGTAAATGAGGTGGTAAATTTTAATTGGCCAATAGATGAGGAATATCAAGGATGGGTAGAAAAGTACTTAACTGAAGAATAATAGGATAGATTCCACAACCGGCAGTTAACAACTCAGTGGTTATGGTTATAACAAATTTTGGCTATGTCTTGGTGGCAGTTTTGGTGCAATTTTTCAAAGTTTGGCAAATGCAATAGTTATTCTCCAGTGGACGGGATGAACAAGAAGATTCTCTAGAGACTCAGCTATTGTAACCAATTTTTGAAATGTCATAAGGCAGTCCAAGTGACCAGTGATAGGTGTATTTCTGGTCTGATGCTTGTTGCTCCTTCATTTTCCCTATAAGAAGGATTTTAGGACCAGAAATACAGGTTAGCAAGTTAGATATCTTTAGGTCAATTCTAAGTGAAGTTGCAGAGCGAATTTATAAAGAGCCTAATATTATAGTGAAGATACTATTCTTAGGTTTGGTGTCATTCTGTTGTAGGTTTTAGTTTCATGGGTACTTAATTTTCAAGACAGTACTAGCATATGAATGAAAATTACTCATTTCAAGCTCATGTCTCTCCATTGTATGAATATATTATTATCTTGAATAAAATGATCAAGGGTTATTCTATTCATCTCATTGTTATGGTGTGTGTAATTCTCATTTTGGCTTTAATTCAAGGAATTAATTAAAATGCTTGAGTGAGGTTATAACTTATAGGTGAATATGTTCATATAAGGATTTGATAAGTAGTATTGGGTTAGAATATAGATTGATGGTATTGTAAGGTAGTATTATCTGAGATTTTATATGCTATGTGTCTAGAAGATAAACTTGGTTACAGTAAAAAACAACCAACACCTTTTATCTTATCTAGTTATGGCTCCCAAATCTATTGAAAATTGATCATTAGGGTTAAAATTGAAACCTTGCAAATATAATCTTTGTCCAAATCCATCAAGAATTTTCCATCAGTTATAAACAATTCCCTTTTAAAGAATTTGTGAAGTCAGGTCTAAAATTTGGAAATGAAATTCTGAAAATGCACAAGACTAAAAAAGAATTCTGATGAGATGTTGCTTTAAAATATGATTTTCAAACCTTGAAGTACAAATATGACTTCACAAATGAATTCTAGAAAAAGACAATGACTACCCTCAACCTAGCGATACCTTCTTGAGTTTTTTCTGATTTTTGACCCAAGAAACTCGTCGAGCAAAACACTGTCGCAATAAATAGTCGAGCTCATTTTTATTTATGCCCGCCACAATTTAACTTTGCAAGTCCGTTGAAATTTCGGTGATATATCTTCATTGAAACGTAGATGAAAAATAAGGTTCGTCGAAATTTCGATGAACATCGGGGCTAAAATTTTTAAAAAATGAAAATTCGCACAAGTGCCTGATGATACATCTAATTATATAGCTATCATCAGAAGTTTTCATCAGATTTTTCAATAAAATTAGTTAGTGTGATTTCATCCAATTAGGCCGACCTAATTGATGAATGAAATATACCTATATATTTAAAAGACTCTCTGGAGAAGATGAAGAGAGAGAAGTGTGTGAGCATATGAGCGATGCGATTTTAGGTGCATGGTGCTATCCTAAATTATTTATCAATTGAAGACTAGAAAAAAATTATTGAGCGACTATTAGGAGAAGTAGTACTACTTGTATTGAGCTTCATTTGGAACTGAATTCTACACAAAGAAGGTTTATTCCATTAGTTCACACTTTGGCAGTGAGCCATAACTTTTATATTCTAGTATTAAGCCATCTTTTGTATCTCCGGGTTGTAGACCTGTGGATAGTGAGTCTAGATAGAGACCATTTTTGTAATCAATTTTGATATTCTTTATATTGTGAGTTAATCCTCACCGTGGTTTTTACCTCATTGGGTTTTCCATGTAAATCTAGTGTTACAGTGTTTGTAATGGTTTTCAGTTTATGCACTTGCACTTAATGTTTAATCATTTAAGAAGTATTAAGGTTTCGTTCTAGTAAATGTCTTAAGAGTTTAATTTGGTGATAATTGATTCACCCCCCTCTCAGTTGTCCAGATCAACAACTTATGCCCCCACTTTAAAGAAATTGATAAACACCATGCTGTGAGAAATTACTTTAAAGTAGAACACAATAAATGCCAATATATGAGAGCTTTATTTGGAAAGCCCTATGTAAAACATATGTTTCCAAAATAGAGTTGCATCATGGAAAGGAGGTTTCCCCCATATACAATCTTAAGATAACTCATAAGGGATCCATGGATTTGGGGTCAACATATGTCTTTGCTACAATAATATAATCGAGCTCAGAATCATCATCATTCCCCAAATAAATCATGGAACAACAATCACAAAGGAATAATTTCACATAGAGAGAAAAAAAAAGATTTTGGGTTAACATGGAAGAGACCTAAATGTCTCGACGCCCTATGTCATCCCCAAAAGGAAAACACGAGACAAGAGAATATAGAAAGGTTTACAACATATATAAGAATTTAGATACAAATAGAAGAATATCATAATGGATTTTCTTCCTTTATATACTTGTACCAATGAAGTGACAAGGATCATCCAAAGTAGGCTCACAAACATATAAAGACACACCAAGAAATACTATACAGGGGATCACATTACACACATGCAATCACAAAGAACATGAAAAAAATCAAATAAAATACTAGTATGGCACATGCGATTCAACCTATATTAGGTCATCCACATCCCAATATTGTTCATCATATGCATAAGGAAGATAACTAGCCAAAAGGACAACTACAAGTGTCATACTAGGAGCATCACCAAGTTCAACATGTGGTGAGTCACTCTTGTTAGGAGGACCATCACAGTTGTTATCATCTAAGCTCATGGAAGAGGAAAATAATAAATTCAACTCATTATGCACTTCCTCATCAGTCTTAGAAATCTCATCATCATCATCATCATCTAAGTTAATGATAATAGGATTCCTAATGGTGATGTCCATTGAAGTTTGATGTTGTTGTTGTGGCAAAGGTGGAGAGTCATCATGCTTTTCTTGAGTTGGTGTTTGATATTGATTTTATGTTTTGTTATTTTCTTTTAATTGATGAGCAATATCATGATGTCTACACCTACTCTCTTTAGCATTTATATTTCTTCTTGCATGATTTTCAAGTTGTGAATGTGTAGGAGCAGGTTTATCAACCATTGGTTTCTTTTCTTCTTACAAGGGAGGAACGAAAGGAACCATGGGAGGTTGTTCAACCACTTTCTCTTTAGCTTTATAAACTTGTTTGATCTTAGGAGGAACAATAGGACTTATATTATTATCTTTTGGTCTTTTATAGGAAATAGGCAGAGGATTTGTCATGGATTGGTCTTGGTTACTTGGAAGGAATTTTGGTTCAATCATGGTTTCATTAATGATCGGAGGCTCAATCATGGGTTGAGACATGTTGCTAAGTGATAATTCTACTATGTGCTTTTCCTTGAACTTTTGATAAGATTTGAAAAAGAAGTCCTCATGAGGCTTAATAGGTTCCATGGGTTCGGGCCAAAATAAATCCAATGAGAAATTCCCATGGGAAGGCACACTATGATGCACAATAAAAATATCATTTCCAAATGGGAAATTTAAGAATTTATGCACTACCAATGGGATGGAATCCATGGAGTGTAGCCATGGATAATCAAGCTTCACACATAATTGGTTCGACAATGGGATGATGGAAAATGAGACATTCAATTATTTTGGTCCAACCTTTAAAGGAAGAGTGATTGAACCTATGACAAGGCAAGAAAAACCATTATTTCTTTTAATCCATGCTTTCGGTTGTTCATAAGAATCTTGATAAAGTTCATGCACAAACAAGGATTCCTCAGTGATCACATTCTCTACACACACGGGGTCAATTAATATCCCATTAGTAGGCTTGTTATTGATTCTTCCGACGATGTAAAGAGGACCATCGGGTGGACATCTGATTGTATCATTTTGTGAGAAAGAAATTTCAAGAGACATTTTGTTTTGGCCCTTACGAGGTTGAACGTAAATGAATCCAACCATATCTTGTAAGTCTTCTTCATTATCACTCATATTGTCATTATTTATATCTTGAAGTTTGTCAACATTTATCACATCATTCTTGGAATCATAAAGTTTCACAAAAGAGAAGTTATGATTTGGTATGGGATTAGTAATATTTAGAAATTTTCACTGGGTGGGGCAACAAGCTTATTTCATTTATCATTAACACCACCAATCTGGATGTGATAGAATCAATGAGGTCTTGCATAATATGTTTATGATGTTTACATTTCTCTATATCATGTCCATTTTGTCGATGTTAATGGAAAAATGAATTGGAATTATAGTTAAAAGGTAATGGCTCAGTGGTATCAAGGTATCTAATGGGAGGTAAATTAATTAGGTTCTTACCCAACAGTTGCAACATTATGGAATGTAGGGTATTGGGTAATGGGATGAATTATCTATTATTCTCTCTGAATTGATATGTATTTTTTGTTTTTATTGAAGCCACTTGAGACACAACATGTTGAATTGTTTGGGGTGGATTTATCTATAAAAATATCTTATATTATTTTTTGAATATTTGGAAATTGTTATGGGGAATGGATTTGGATTTCTCAGGGTGGTTAGAAGGAGTTTTTGCTTCACTATGACTTACCAAATTTTGATAGTCGCGAAGATCCATGCATAATGTTTAAGGGAGGAAAATTTAATCATCCTAAGCTTGTCTTTAATTTTGTTTTGCAAATTTTCAATGAACATTCTTTGAAGATTGGCATCAAGAATTTTAATGTTGATTTGTGAATAAAGAAATTGGTATCATGCTATAAAATCAATGATCTTCTCATCATCCTTTTTTTTACACTTTATTAAATCAACTAAGGCCATCTTAGGGCCAATGTGCACTTGGAAATGGTTGAGAAATACATCAACAAGCTCATTGAATGAACTAATTGAGTTATTCGGTAAAGATACAAACCATTCCAAGGTTGTATCTTTCAAGGATCTAGGGAAAATTTTATCCAAGAGCTTATCTTCAAAAATGAAATCACTACATAAGGTTGTGTATGCCAAAACATGGTTACTAGGATCTCCTTTACCACAATATTTCTCGAATCTAGGATTCTCTATGCCTTGTGGCATTTATGCTCTCAATATCTCCAAGTATAATGTGTTTCTTTTGACATATTGTGAAGGTTGGCCATTTTGACTTTGGTTCAATATGGAAATTTATTGTTGGAGGGATGAAACATTTTGCAAGAGTTGGTTAAGGATTGAATCATTGGTTGTGTTGTGAGATGGAGGTGAATAAGGTGGATGTGTATATGTATTTGGAGGACAAGTGACTTGTAAGTTTGTGAGGGTAGATGGATTAGGAGATATGAGATTTGAATGCACAAAGCTAAAAGGATTTCCAATGGAAATACCCAAGGTTGTATTGACATTACTAGTGGGTTGCCTTGTTGTTGTAATAGTTGGATGAGTGTATGTAGGAATAGAGGCCATAGTTGTAGAAGGAGGACTTGGATTTCCACCTTGACTTTGAGTGTACCCCAAAGTTTGAGCACAACTATTCATTACAGGAACATGATTGTCAATGATATGAGATAGGCTACACAAAATTTATATTCCTTGTTCATTATAAAGCATTTTTATCATTCTATCTATGATAGGAATTGTAGTACTAGCAATGTATTCAACACTCACAAAGTTTTTTAATTTTTCTAAGGCTTCATCCATTTGTTTTAGCCTTTCTTGAGGAATATTTGCAACCATTGTGTCAACATCAATCACATTGGTTGTGGGTAAAGTGGTCATGGAAAATATGGTATCAAAGTTATGGTCCATAATGGGTTGACTTGTATCAACACTATGAGTGAAGAGTTGGAAAACTCAAGATACACAATTGATGTAGTAGCGTAAGATGGCATGAGTCTCGAACTACGTATCACTAAAATATTGGTAATAGGACACCAGGTTGTGAATCTCATACAAGTTTCACCAAACCTAAGTGCACCCAAAATGGATAAAGGGCACTATGCAAATACAATGAACATCCAAAAGTAAGAATCACAATGCAAGTATGTAAAAAGATTTTGCAATTTTCAGATTTGAAACAGGATAGTTTACTGATTAAGCCATGCAAAAACCTAAAATTGATGTCTTTTAATGCTAATTTTGATTTCAAATAATGCACTTAATTTGACCAATTGAACTTAATGGAAGAAAGTACAAATTTTTCTATTTTTTGAAACTAAAACACAGATTTAACAATAGAAGAAAACAAAGCAAACAAAGACAATTGATGCCCAAAATTTTGAAAAGACACCTATATAGGGACCGATTCACCCTAGGGTGAATGAGTCCTAGGTTAGGGATCTGAAAAATCAAAGTTTAAATTTTTGAGTTAATGTTTGAATTCCCAGTTTGAGGTTGTAGACTATGGTTTCAATGACAAAATTTTCTAGATTTAGGTGTCCTAATGCAAATGAAATTAGTGATAAATGATGAACAAACTGACACTTTTTGGATTCAATTTTAACTAAATTTTTTGATGTAAATGACTGAAAATACACTAATATGCAAGTACTATGCAAAATCAATGTAATATACATGCAATTTTTTTACTTTTTCAGATTTTAAACAATGCAAAATGCAAAGTTAAAACCCTAAATGAGGTAAACTAATGCAATTTTGACAACCCTAAATAAAATGAAAATTAATGCAAACTAATTAAAATCCTAGATCTAGGGTTTTAGTGACCTCTAAATCAGATAGTTTATAGTGCAAGAATATTAGGTTCACCAAAATGAAACAAAGGAGAATAGGGTTTTATATCAAAATGAGATGACTGGATATATGATGCACCTATATTTCTTATTTCATTAGTAAAAAGAGATCCCCAAAGGTAGGATTGAATTTCAACCCTTAGGTGAGTCAACCCTATTGGAGATTTTGGTTGTTTTTCCTTATGACAAGATTGGGAAAATGTGCTTGAAATGTAATTTTGAGAGAAAAACTAACAATACTAAATGAACTCAATTATACAATGTGAAACTTGAATCATCAATTTAAAGCATAACACAATAGAAAAAAAAGAATTTCGATAGATCTAAGAAGGATAAGACACCATGCACCTGTCACCAAAAGTTGTTGCTCAGTTTTCTCCTAGGACATATTCGCCCTAGGGTGAATGGGTCTTGCTACAGGGGTCCAAAATCTGATTTCATAGTCCTCTACTCCTCGATCGGAACTCCTTATTTCTTTAGATCTCACTATCAAGTTAGAATAAATTCTGCAAGTAAGATTTCATGTCTTGAAAACTTTGATAACTTTGCAAAATTGCACTTTTGATTCAATTTCACTCCTCCTTCACCTGTAAATCTGCACATACAAAGAGAAGGATTTTATTTTTTTGGTGAATAGGGGTTTGCCTTGGTCAAACCTTGTTTTGGTAATTAAACCTTGAAATGAAATAATGATAAAAAGAAGGAATGATGAATGAACACTAGCTTGTTGCAACTCACCAAACCCTTTAATAGCTTCCCTTTGAGGACTGAAGTCTAACACATCACTCCAAAGATTGGATATTCCATGCAATGGCTTGATTGGATGCTTGATTTGACACTTGATGTGATGCTTTAATTCTTGAAACCTACATCACAATGTTAGCTCCAAAAACATGCATGAATGCAATTAAATTTGACAAGATGATCTTGATCTTGATTGCTACAATAGTTGACTAATAAATCTTCTCTTAAATGCTCTTGACAATAATATTTTCTGTAGGAATTCTCTCATAAAAATTCTAAGATTTGAAATGATAAAAGGACCTTGTATTTATAGGTAATTTTATAATTTCCCAACAATTAAACATCAAAGGACGACAATAGCAATTTGAATTTGAATCATAAAAATACCACCAAAAAAATATTAAAAAATGGGGTCCTAAACTTAAGGAGGACCTATTCACCCTTGGGCGAATGGGTCCTAGGCCTTAAACCTAGGGCACACATTTTATAATATGTGGGACCCTCAACGAGCTTTTCTTTGGGTGACTTAAAATATTTTGAAAGCATGTGCACATATGAATAACTTAAGTTACTAGGGAAAAGGGGGCTGACAAAGCACAATGAAAGGGGGATTCGCTAGAAAACTTAAGTTATTGTGTGAAAAGGAACCTTATCACTTGATTTTATTATGACCCATACACATCAACGACATTGAGGAGAAAAAGGAACATTTCATAGGCTCATGCGAAGAAACTTATAACATGAAAAGCTTTCATGAACCAAAGAGGATATATGAAATGACATCATGTGTCCCATGGGACCTAGTAAAGTGCAAAACAATTTAGTGGTAATGAAAATATATTAAAAGAAGTGGACTCATTTGGTTCCCTAGAAAATGGGTTGATAAACAAATGGGACTAAGTCCTTAAAGATATAACTTAAATGCTAGGAAAATGGGACCATCGATCAATGATAAATTATAAGAAAAGTGCAAAGGTTTTAGGTTGGACTTAGGGTTTTCATGAAGGGTTAGAATTTTTAAGATCCCTAAAGCAAATTTTTAATAAAACCCTTATGAAACATAGGATTTAAAAAAAATTATGGATCAAAATGGCTCAAAGGGCTAAAATTTATGCAATCATCACAACTACCTTAAGATGATCTATAGGGTCATCAATCCCTAGAAAATCATATTTTTGAAAAACTATTAGAGATTGAGAGGGGGGGTCAATTAGTCTACACAAAAACTTAACCTCTTCCAGAACTTAAAACTTTTGACACAACTCAAACTCCTTTAGTAGATGAAGATAAAACCTTAAGCAAAACAAAATATAGAAATTTGAACCTTTATCAACTTTATCAACTTTACCGATGAAAGATATAGCAATAATCAGATCATCAACAAAAAAAGGAAATAGAGAGCACATATGCACAAGGAGAACATTATATGTACATGGAAAACCCAATGAGGGAAAAATCATGGTGAGAGTTAACTCACAATATAAGGCTCACTACTAAAATGACTTGCAAGAAAGCTCACTTCCTTGAAGAAAGATATAGAGGACTTGCTGAATTGAAGAAAACATGAATTTAGGAGAAAGATACAAGGACTTGATGAGATTCACTATCTTAGAGTAGGATACAATATGTTTTACAGAGAATTACAATGATTTATCAAAATAATTTTTTTACTGAGGCATTACAACACAATTGATCTTTCCATTCACAACCTTTAGCACTATCTTTGCTAGATATTCAATACAATTCACACACATACTTCTTCACACTTATACACTTCTCTTCTCAATTGCATCCAAAATGATCTTTCATTTATATCCATGGAAAAATTTTAATTATTCAATTAGGTTGGTGAGGAAGAGAATAAATAATGAATTCAACTAGTCGGCCACCAAAAACATAATGCGGTCTTATCTCAAAGATAGAGAGGACCAAAAAAATTCTTAGCACTTATTTTAGTGTGATCCAAAACCTTTTACATATAGGTGCACATCAACCTAAGTTGACATTGAGGAAAAGTGTGGATGAAACATTGAAGCGCATAACCAATTTTCACATAAAAACTCTTTCAATTGAATTTACTTGTTTTGGACTCAAATAGGATAGGTCAAGACCCAAATCTATCATAATATATCTTCCATTACTAGTGAAACCCCCCAAGAAAATGAAAAAAGAAAAGGAACAAGCCCTATCAACAAGATATCCACAAAAAACCTAGAAAGCCAACTCAAGACAAAATGTTGCATTAAAGTGTCCAATTAGCAATGTGAGGATCACATGGGGATGTTCTTTGAACACCCAAAAACAATTCCATACAATTCTTCCATACTATCATTCCATCAACAACCACTACAAATCAAACATGTACATAATACTTTATTCAAAAAGCATAAAATACATAACCAAATGATGTAGCATTAGTAGAAAAAACTTCTAACCACTTTAGCATATGATATTAGAATTGAGACATTGAGAGCACATTTACCAAGTTGCAGGAGTAGAGACATCAATGCAAAGAAATGCAAAGAATTTCCCAGACCAATCTAGACAACCAACAACACTGACAACCTTCTACAATTTACAAAATATCTTCGAAAACCTTGGTAACCTAAAAATATAGGAGTGCAACATCCACAAAACATTGACATTGAATACCAAACCACAATACCAAAGCATCAACAATAGAGGAATGTGGATCATTTTCCTAGATATACTTCAATGCAACTTCTTGAACCAAAAACACTTAAGCAAATTACGAAGGCCAGAACTTCCATTCAACAACACATACTTCATCAAGAACATCATGATATAGCATAAGAAATACTTTGGACCTTCAGCAACATCTCTCCACAATCAATAATTATTCTAATCCTCATTTGAATATATCATTATAAAATCAACTCTACTGATAGTAACAATGCATTTTATGAAATTCAATGACCCTTCTTTGATAAGGCATGACATCCAACCAGGAACTTCATCACCAATATTAGCCCAAACTAAATATAACAATGATACCTAGTACCAATGAAAAACAATGTTGACACACATGAAAATCACATATAGCAATATTTGTCATGAGAGACAATCAACAACCAATGTTGACAACAAAGATAACAACTATCAACAATCTCCTTAGTGTTAACATCAATGACAACAATCATTGTTGACATCAATGAAAATAACACAAACATCAACGTTGACATGAATGACAACAATTGCAAACAATCTCCCCCTTTGGCATTGATGGCAACACACACTGCTCACTCCCCCCCTTTGACATCAAGGACAAAGGGCCATATATGTCTTTATAAAGAAACAACATCTATTCAAGCTTTAGGAATAAAGAGAAAAAATATCTTCTAATAGTAACACATACTCCCCCTTTGACCAACAACACATCTTATTCAAGTAGCAATACATTCACAACAACTACACAAATTCTTCAGGACTCCCCCATTCTACTAGCTCCCCTTGAGAGGTAGCACTCATCAATCCAAGGAAAAAAATATGTCATGAATTTCCCCCCCTAGACAAATGCATCATTATGCATCTAGTTAGAACATGGAGGGGCAATAACCCCTAACTTCTATCGAAGATACTGAAAAAGTATCCTTCGAAAGGGACTAGTGAAAATGTCTATAATTTGGTCCTTGGTAGGCACATACTCCATTTCAACTTCATGTTTTGCAACCTTCTCTCTTAGAAAGTGATACTAGATTGAAGTGTTTAGTCCTTGAGTGCATTACCAAATTCTTGGAAATATTGACAACACTTGTATTGTCACACAATATAGGAATAGGTTCATCATATATTACCTTCACATCCTTCAAAGTTTGCTTCATCTAAAACACTTGAGAGCAACAAGATGTTGCAACAGTATATTCTACCTCTATTATGGACAAACATGGAATCCTACTTTTTACTAAACCATGAGACCAATCTATCTCCCAAAAAGAATGCACTTCCACTTGTACTCCTCCGGTCATCAACACAACCTTCTCAATCAGTATAGGCACCCAGAGAAATTTTTTGATCCTTTTATACCATAGGCCATAATCCAGAGTACCCTTCAAATATCTAAAGATTATTTTTACAACCTTCTAATGAGATTGCTTAGGATTGTCTTGAAATCCAACAACCAAACATCAATCTTTGAAGTGTATTAAGACATGCAAAAATGTTCATAATTAAACTTACACATACACACCAATCAACATAAGTACCAAGCATATATAAACATCTGAAACCATCTTCCTTTCGAAACTGTACTTGTAAAAACTCATAGAATAGTTGAATATATCCAATATAAGACAATATGGATAAGACATTCTTTCTAGAGGAATGCAAAAAATTCCAGCAAGCCTTCATCTTCACTTCTTCCTGGTAGAGTATGGAAAAAAAATTTGTCACTTGCATCTTTTACTTCAAAAGGTGTAAAGACTTGAGACTTTGAATATAACACCTTCACATCTTGATCATCTTATCTTCTAGTCCACAAGATAAAACTATTTACTATCACTAACTCATTTGATTGCAAAATCTGATGAAAATGTCCGACGAAAGCTATATAATCAGATGTATCATCGGGCACTTGTGCGAAATTTGCATTTTTTTTTAATTTTATCCTCGATGTTCGTCGAAATCTCAACGAATCTTATTTTTCGCCAAAATTTTGATGGACTTGCAAATTTAAATTGTGGTCGACATAAATAAAAATGATCTTGACTATTTATTGCGACAGTGTTTTGCTCAACGACTTTCTTGGGTCAAAAATCAGAAAAAACTCAAGAAGATATCAGGTGGTTGAGGGTAGTCATTGTCTTTTTCCAGAATTCATTTGTGAAGTCAGATTTGTACTTCCAGGTTTGAAAATCATATTTTAAAGTAGCATCTCATCAGATTTCATTTCTAGATTTTAGACTTGACTTCACAAATTCTTTATAAGGGAATTGTTTATAACTAATGGAAAATTCTTGATGGATTTGGACAAAGATTATATTTGCAAGGTTTCAATTTTCAATAGATTTGGGAGCCATAACTAGATAATATCAAAGGCATAGGGATAGTCGTAGAGTGAAATAGCTGTCAAGATTCAGGCCTAGAGGGTTGAACAAATAATTGGGAATGTTTGATAGTGGATAGTTAGAGCCATTTAGCTATTATAATTTTTGAATACTACTTCATAAAGATGTAGTTTTCCCTTTGCCAAGTTTCAAAAATAGATTTTAGACCTTAGATGCCAGTGTCTTATAAAAGCAGTTATGGTATATCTATTACTTGAAGTTCTTGAATTCATCTTGACTCTATACAAATGTATCTATTTTTTATTTGAACAAGAAAGAAAGAAAGCAACCAATTTGTAAATATTTAGAGATATTTAGAGAAACAAACTAAAAAATGAAAAAATGAAGGTCAAGGCCTCTCTATTTTTCTCAGTTCACTTAAAAAATTTAGATGCTGCCAAACATCTAGCAAGCTATAACTATCATGCAGATTATATGATTTCTATTTGTTTTGTACTTTGGAACAGTTTACAAGATGAAATTGTCTCCTCATGTAGAAGTATACGCTGCCAAATTCCTTCAGAAGTTGGTACAGGAATCAAAAGATGAACCTGTCAAACTGGAAACCAAACTTTTTGTGGTAAGAAGAGTTGATTTTGACATGAATGGCATGTTGTAACGGCTTTATTAAGTAATACAATTTATTTAGCTATTTGAAAATTTGGTGATTTGTGTGTAGATATGCCACCATATGAAACTGAGTGGAAAAGAGCACTCCTTACCTTATCAAGTAATATCCAAGTAAGATGTTATAAAAAATAACTTGTGCTTTTAGTGAAGCTGGTCAACCTACTCATGCTTTTCCATGCTTAATTTTTTCCTTTTGGATTGAGCTACTTATGATAAATTTTTAACTTTCCTTGCAACCTGTGTATTACCCTCTCAAGTTTTTAACTGGTTAAAAGAAATCTCTTATAAAGGATATAAAATTCCTCAGTACTTTAGATTGTCCTTTATGTTAAGGGAGGCATCTGACTATTGCTTATATAATTCAACTTTATTTGAGAGTAAGCATATTTAATCTTTATGTGGTAGATTCAAAAACTAAAAGAAAGTATTTGACCTTATTAGGAAAAATAAAGAAAAAAACATAAAAGTGCATCACATCTCTGTTGAAGGTGATCCCATATCCTTTGTGATACCTACCCTCTAGCAACTTGACTATCCTTTGTCTTTTAGGTTATGCATGAGTTTATTCATTTGATTTCAATGGCCTTGCATAACACTTGAAGAAATTAATTGTGGTAGCTGCTTGAGATATTGTCCATGCACTCCTTAATACATTTGTAGGTTGTCCTCTTTTGAATCTTTGTGAGATGGAAATAATTATTAATGTTACCATACTGCTATGAAGAAAATGAACCCTTGACAAGATTTATGATGTTTTAAAATCCCTCTTGACTGCTCAATTACTTTTCTTTATGTATCTTTTAAAGTTCGTCATACTACCCTATCACTGTTATTATTAATTTCAATGCCCCCTTCATGGTTATGACATGGAATAATCATTGTTTTTTTGAATAGTCATGACTATGATCTCCTTTTGGGAATCTATAGTAAAGTGTCATGCCTTTCTTTGAAGTCCATTTCCTTAAATTTTTTCTCTTTGCTCGTTTCTCCTTACCTCTATAGTATCCCTATATTGCATATACATAATAATAACAATTATGGTGATAACTAGTGGACATGGGTATAACATCAAGTATCATAGAAATGTAGTTTATATCTGCATATATAATACCCTGAGATACTAATATTGTAGCACTAGTCAAAGAATCATCATCAAACTATATTTGTTGATCAAATATAATGAAAAATAAAATAAATTAAAATATAAAACATTGATCTTTTCTATCTACTCCACTGTAAATAATAAAGACTTCCAACACTCAAATTGGAAGGAAATTTCTACAATCTTTATTATTTACAGTGGAGTAGATAGAAAATATCACTGTTTTATAATTTACTATATTTTATTTTGCAAATAGCATTGGACAGTAAACTGGCCAATACATTGTCAAACATAATGATTGGACCCTATGAATATATAGGTTATCAATCTTTAATCAATTAACATGAGAAATCATACTGACCAATAGTATCAATGAAACTTTGATACTATATAACAATGATTAGTCTCAGTTTGATGACATTTCAAGACCAATCCATGAATATCATTTGGGCCTCATGGCATTGAACTTTGTTTTCATTCAGCCATGATATTATGTTCTTACAGGAAGCACAATACTAGTATAATTGAATGTATCAGAGGAAATAGGAGTTAGAGTAGATAAAAAAAGAACAAAAATATTGTAGTGTAACCTTATTATTATATAAATAAGAAGAAAAATAGTAAGAGTAAGAACCCCAAATATCATGTTCATTGTCTATGTGAATATGTGTGGAATAGAGTGACCTATTATCTATTTCAATTGTTGATAAGGTTACGGTTTATTCGTATTCTCCTTTGCATAGAATAAGCTCTAAGCAATTTTTAATATTTAGCTTAAAATTCAAGATAGTATTCCATACTGATTCTATGTCAATAGGAGGGAGGAAGTTCTATATGGATTCTAGAATAAACATTGTAACCAAAGACATGAATTACATGGATGGAAGAAAATTCAATACAAATGGCAATAGATTTGACATATAAAACCAGAGGATGACCCTATGATATTTTGAAGAACTATTGTAATTGTGAAGTCAATTTAGATAGAGGCTTGCTTCATAAGTAGATGGAAGTGTATGAGACATTTGAAGTTGCTTGTGAGAACAAGATTTAACTTAACCTACAAAACTAGGCAAATGAATTGTTGTCCTTACAAAACAATTTTGTCAAGAGTGTGGAAGTGAAGGTCTACACAAGATTGTTTATATGTATTGGATTCAACATAAATATGTTAAGATCGGTCTCAACAATCATTTTGGTCTTTCAAAATGATATCATCCTTATTCAGCCATACACTAATTTTTGTCAGATGGATGTAATCATTAAGGAAGACCCTTTCATTATTCCCTTAATGGATTGAACTTTCAAGGAGGCCATCTAATGGTGTTACCTATTGATATCCAAAGCAGCGATGTGAATAAGACTAATGACTATGTAGGCTATATTGTAGATAAAATTCATTGATCTTTTAACTTTATCAAGGCATATAATAGGGTGGTCCACTTCAAATGAAATGCTTTATTATGCCATACTATTTTATTTCCAAAATTTATTTGTAAAGTCAGATTTGTACTTCCAGATTTGAAAATCATATTTTAAAGCAACATCTCAGCAGATTTCATTTTTAGACTTGTGCATTTTGAGAATTTCATTTCCAGATTTTGTTGTGCAAGTTCAATATTCTAATTTTAGGAGTCTAACAGTTGGAAATCATAGTAAAATCATAATTTAATAATTTCTGGAATTAGCATTTTAAAGTGTTTTTTGGGGTCATTAACTTCAGAGTATCTTCTCTTTTGCAGGGGTGGTTGCATGCCGAATTTTTTTGGTGTAAAATATCATAATTATTAGATTTTTTTACCTATCTATGATTAACAATTATTGGAGTGTGAGTTTGATATATTTTGAAGATCTAAATATTCAAGCTTGGTAAAGAAAAAACATGTCATATAATATTAGTCCAAAACAAAATGAAGAGTCACTTGATAGATTGTGGGCTAGATTGAAAAGAAAGGGTGATGGGAAATGTTATTGTCCTTGCAATAATTGCAAGGGCTTAAAGATGAGAACACTTTTAATCACAACAACTGAGAAAAATTATAGGCAACATGGTCACGTTGAAGGGGGCATGGTTATCGTCCATTGGTAAGTCGTTCATTATATGTGTTTATATTGATTGAATTTGTAAATGTTTATATTGTTTTAAAATTTTATATATATATATAAAAAATCACTTGATCATGATCATGGTTTATTTGTGTCTGTCATTATTATAAAGGTGGGGTTCCCTAGGGCACATGATATGGATTATCACACAAATACATTGATCCATGACACATTTAGTGGCACAGTTGATCATGTTGATCGAGATGAATTTGATGATGTTCATGATTTACCTGTACTTCAGAAGGCATACAAGCCCCTTTATGAAGGCTCCCAAGCAACTCTTCTCTTTGTTGTATTGTTGCTAGTGAACTTGAAGGTTATGAATGGTTTATCCAACATAGCAATCTCACGGATGTTAAGGTATGTCATATATGTCATCTTTTTTTATCTATTATAATTGTTGTTAGTTCATCACTACTAAATAAAGGATGAAATATGTACTGTTAATATTCTTTATATTAACAAATTATTTTTTGTTGTAGATTGATTGGTCAATTTTTTTTACCACCATCAAATATTTTACCTTGCTCATACCGAGATTTATTTGACATTATGAAAGATATTGGAATGGAGTATCAAGCAATAGATGCATGTCCCAATGATCATATTATATATCATAAAAAACATGAATTTGCAACAGAATGCTCGAAATGTCATATTAGTAGATATCAAATAGATCAACTAACAAAAAAGGTGTCTCGCAAGCTTCTTCATTATATTCCCATTATTCCACATATGCAACAATCATTTAGGTGCAAAAGCTTAGCGTAATTTATGGATTACCATGGATGGAATAGAAGTGGAGATGGAATTCTTCGAATGCCTGTAGATGGTTTTGCATTTAGGGACATGGAGGAAAAATGGCCACACTTTAAAGAAGAACCTCGTAATCTCAGGCTTTCATTGGCAGCGGACGGTGTCAATCCATTTGGAGAGTTGAGATCTATTTACTCGGTGTGGCCTATTTTTGTTATCAACAATAACATTCCTCCATGGATGTCAATAAAGAGGGAGCACATAATGTTGGCAATGATTGTTCCAGGTATTTGTTTACATCAATTTTCTTTAACGTAGTAGCATCTCCTTTGTCTTAATTGTTGCATAATGACTTAAATTTTTTTCATTTAATAGTCATGTACATTAATTTATATATATTGTAGTAAAATGTTTATAATAATTATGTAATGTTTATGTTCATTCAACTAGGTAAGTACCAAGTTAAAGATATGAATGTATATATCGAGCCTCTTATCGATGAGTTACTAAAGTTATGGAATGGTGTGACTATGTATGGCGTATCTAGACCAATAGGACAAAGACAATTTCAATTCCATGCAATGCTTGTATGGACAATTTATGATGCCCTAGGGCTAACACATTTTTCTGGTATGTTATAACGTTCGACTGCATGACTTTAACGATATTTAATTTTATGAAATAGATATCATACATGTTTTTTAAATAATCTATTCATTATATATAATTATAAAAATTGACATATTTAATCCAATTATATATGATTTGCAGGTTTTCAAACAAAGGGAAAATTTGCATGTCCAATTTGTGGTCCAAAGATGAAATCTCGTCATTCAACAAGTTTAGGAAAGCAGGTGTTTGATGAGTATAGGCACTTACTCCATATAAATCATAAGTATCGAACTACTGAAAAACATCTTTTCAATGGGAAAGAAGAGACTACATCAAAACCATGAAGAATGACACCTCGTCTATGAAAGTTGGAATATAATAGAATTAATCATCAAGGTTATACATCAGATCAAATTTTTTATCTATCATATATGATATGTTTTGAATTTTTATTTTTATTTTATGTTGTTTTTACTCATGCTGTAATTGACAATGATTGTTGTTGTTGATTTGTTTAGCTTATATGCTTCATGAAGATCGTCAAGGCATTAATGGTCAAGTTCCACAGGGACTGAAAATTTATCTCAAACAATTTAGTAGGTTGCCCTACTATGAGCAGCTACAAATTGTGCATTTCTTTGATACAATGCATATCGGAAAGAATATGACATAAACGTTATGGAAAATATTGGATGGAAGGTGTGACAAATAAAAATTTGTCAAAATTTGTAGTGACATTCAGGAAGCCAATCATGCAATGAAAAATGTCATTCAATTAAATAGCGATGGAGACCAAATTAATATAAGTGCCCTTCCTTGGTTATTAACGGAGCAAAAAAGCAATGGTATAAAAGAAGTCATACAAAAAATTCAATTTCCCACAGGATTTGTTGCGAACATAAACAATATCATAACAAAGAAAGGTGAATTTGGGTCAGGGATGAAAACGCATGATTGGCATACCTTCATTAAGGTAATTACTCTGGTATATTATATATATATATTTGTATACTGCATGTACTTTTCAGTGTATTATGTTTACTACTTTTGGAAAAATAATTAAAAGATCATTTTATAATTGTTGCAGTACATTCTACCTCTATCTCTCCCAGACAAATTTGACAACAATGTCAAGTGAGTTATATATGATCTTGGAAAATACATGAGGTAAGTAGCGATATTTGTTCAATTATTTGTATATTTTTGTTAAATCTCATTAATATATTTGTGCCTTGAATCACTTGTAGATGGCTTACATCTAAAGAAATCCATAAAGAAGATATAAATTATTGGAAGAGAAAAATTCCTCATCTAATGTGTGAAATGCAAAAGTGTCTACCTTCAACATTTTTCAATGCACAAGAACACTACCTCATACACCAAGTTGAGGAGATTGAATTGTGTGGACCTGTACACACAAGGTCAATGTGGATGGTTGAGAGGCACTTGAAATTTTTGAAGGCTTTGGTTAGACAAAGAGCACATACTGAGGGTTCTATGGTGGAGGGGTATATGGTATACCAAACCATGGTGTACATTACTGAATATCTTCCTAAGTTTACAACAAAGATCCATGTAGATCGCATTTGGGATCCCAACTCCATTAACAAATTCGAAGGGGAGTACTTGATGGGGAAAGGTAGATTGAGGAAAGTGACAGGTAATTATAAGATGGTCATGGAGATTAATTAGAATATATTTTACATTTGGTTTTTATGTATATTGCACTTATTTAATTATTAATCTTCAATATACATCAATTATAAATTAAGGTCGTATATCGTGGTAATTAACTAATTATACGTCGTTTGTGAATTTTTTTTTTTTTGATACAATTGGTCGAGAGTGGGATGCACTACATTTGTACATCGGAAACAATCTTGATTGGATGACGGTATGGATTGAATGATGTCAACAATCTGGTCACGCATTAACATGGGAAGGTGTGGCTTCATTGGTTAAAGAAGCTCATCATAATAGTGATTCCAATGTTACACCAAGGGAAATTGGTTTAGCATATGGTTTAAGAGATAAACAAGTACGTATAAATATATTAATCACCCATATTATTTAATTATTTTCAATTATATTGATGTATATATATGTTGAGATTTTTTTCTTTGCATACATTCGGCCAAGAATAAATATGTTTATCAATTGACGATATTGCAATAATTTTTACATGTTTGACATATTGCAGGTGAAACACCACAAGGCTATGTGGTTTAATGGTCATAAATTTTGAATCAAAAAGTTGGATGACATGAAGAAAACTTGTGATTCTGGGATAACTGCAATCTTTCAAGTGACTAATGTTTCATCTAGAAGCAACATACATCTAGAAGTCTCGAAAAATCAATACAATGAGATTTTGGATGATATACTTGAGTGTGACTTTAAGTCCTTCAAATTAGTTTTGTTCGTCGTCCTATGGTACAGGCTAAAATTGAATGAAAATGATCCCGAGAGAACTGTTATTGAACATGATAATGGATTTACCATGATTAATACAAGGTATTTTGAGCAGCTAGAAATGAGCCCTATGTTCTTCCAAGCCAATGTGAGCAAGTATTTTACTCAGAGGTTCTAGGTTGGTCATATGTTGTTAGACATGATCCAAGAGGAAGGTCGGTAAAGTATAATGTGGTGGAAGAAGAAGACACCGAAGAAATAGAAGATGATGTAGATGATGATCAGGATCAACAGTTAGTTGATGATGTGCCTGACAAAGATGTCAAAGAGGAGGAACTAGATCATGATGATGTAGGAGTTAATGTTCATGAAGATGATATCTGTGTGGATGATGACATTATCGAAATTGATATCAATGATGATGATGATGATATGACCAATCCTTACAATGTCGAATCTATATCAGATGATACAGACAAAGAGTTGGATGAAGAAGAAGATGAATGACATTGAAATTTATGAGTTATGTGATTGTATTATCTATTTGATATTGATTTCTTGATAGAATTATATTTTACTTATGTGGTTACATAATTAATTCATGATGTTTTTAATTTTTATGCCATTACATAATTAATTTTGTGAAGATATGTTTTAGCTTTGATTTGAATCTGATTTGAGGGCTTAAGGTGTTGATTTGAGTTAGAAAGCTTCATTTCTTTGCATACAGCCCGATTTCCCTATTTTTGAGGGTTTTGTAGTCCAAACATGATATAAAGGGGCTCTTACAATTTTTGTGATTACTGTAGCTTCTGTAAGAGGCCCCATGGATATTTTTGTAATTGCATGATGCATGAATAGGGATTAGGATGAGAAATAAAGAAGGTATAGCTACTGTCCTCAAGAGTTTTGTGAAGAAAAGCATGTGAAATGAGAGGTTCAAGCCTAGGTTTCAACAAAATATGTATGGGTGATCTGATTTTATGAATTTTTACCCATGTACAAACCTAATGGGCTGTGTGTGAGTTGGTCTTGAGTTCCGGGAAGTTGTGGAAGTAGGAGATTCAATAAACTCTCATGATTTTGGTCTAAAACAATGGTTTTGGGTTTGGCAAGAATTTGGTCGTACAAGTGGAATATTTTTGTGGATTTGGAGGTTTGGAGGCTGTTAGCTCTCAAAAACACAGGTAAGAATACCTCAAGAGGTTTCCAATCTCTTGATACATTTTAGGGTAACAAACAAGGCCAAATGATTTGAACCTTCTTCTCTTCAAGTGTTGCCAAACCTAGGTGGGTCTACCTTTGCGAACTGAGCAGACTTAAGTGATGTGATTTTGTTTACAACAATCTATTCACAATGGCAATCTTACAGTGAACAGATATAATCCAAATAAAGTGTATGTGTAATATTAGAATGTGTTCAGTTAACAAATGTAAAAAATAAAATGGACAAACAACTTTGCCAATTTAACTATATGTATATATAACTTTAAGTTATTTTTATTTTAACTAAAAGTACTGAAGTTACAACATACAAATTAAATGATATTTATGATTGTAAAATTTATGATTAAATATATCTCTGAGAATCCTTTTTGTCCCAATTTGAAAATAATTTTATTTTATATAATACATTTATTTAAATTTTAAGATGAAAATAGAAAGGAAAAATCAAACAAATATCTTTATGAAAGAAGTATATTGGTGTGAAATTAAATATGATTTGTATTCCAATGTAAAAACTACAAAGAATGGAAACAATTCTTTCAACACATAAACTATTATGTAGTAGTCAATTAAAATGATCTAAATAGTCTAATAATTTGACCATTAGCATATAGCAATTTCTATAGAGTTGTAGATCTCTTCCATTTTAAAAACACAAAACAATATTAGGTAGATAATCAAACATCTTTCATTTCTACAGTCACTTATTTATCGTAGAGGAACTAGTATGTAGTATACAAAGAAAACCAACAAACCCACAACTACCCCTATTTTGAAGGAGTTTAGTTTTCTCCCCTTCCTGATCTCCCTAATATTCCTAGATTATTGTAATTGACTGAAATAAATTTAATTCTTCTTTAAAGAACCCAATTAATCATATCACACAGATACAAAAAATGTGCACTGATAAATTGAACATATACTTGACATTTCAACTTAAATAATCAAGAAACATTAGGTTGGAGACAATCAAACAATTGTAGAAATTCAACAAACAACTGATACTAGAATGGAACCACCAAATCATAAATCTTTCATTATCTCCTTCAAAATCTTATACATTCAACATGGTCCTTTTGGATATAAAAATTCTGAAATATTATGTTTCTTGCTATCTATCTTCTATTCTACTACTACCCTCTTATTCATTTCTACCAAAAATGGATATTTATACATCAACCGTATGAAAGGACATCTCCTTTCAGAAATGTCTTGTGCTTGAAACAACAATAAAATTAAAAATTAATTAGGCTCTCTTAAGCCATAAGTGAACTTTCGATAAGTGATCCAAGTAGGCTTGGCGCCCATGCATATCTACATCTCCCAATGCATTTCGGATTGTGATCTCCGTTTTCACCATCTTCTCATTCTATTTGCATGCTTCATCTAATGTTATATCTTTCTCGATAGTCGTCTTCAAAATCTCCTGTAGTACTGACTCACTTTCATCTTTCCACCTCATTTCTTTTAATGTCCCTCTATCATCAAAGGATGTAGTCAATCCCTTTTTGGTGGCATCGATTAATCCCTGCTCATCCCCTCACAATTCTTCATAGAAGTTTTTATGCTTATTCATAAGATGATTTGCAGCCTCAATTGCAGCTTTATCAGGAGCATCCCTCTGGTTCATTTCCTGGAGCTTCTCTAGGATCCTACCATCCATTCTTTTATGTTCTCATAATGCATCAAAGTTTTGTGAGTGTATTCCCCAAAGCTTATTCAACCAGGTTGTTAGACTGGCTTGTCTCTTCTTAATCACTGCAACAAGTGTGTCATACTTTCCTTGAGAATATGCACTTGACCCTTCCCAATGATCTTTTGTTTGTGAACTTTCACCACGGGTGAGTAGCTTGGTTGACCCCATTGTAACTCCTAATAAATCTTTTAGGCGCTCATTTTCTCTCAGCATTCTTTCATGGTTAGTTTTGTACATTTCCTTTTCAGCCTTGATCAACGCCTATATTTGAGCTTTGTTTAGTTTTTCTATGTTGATCCCTATCTTTGTTGTCACCACAGGATCAGCCTCCCCAACTTTTAGGGTCATAACATGTCCAAATGCCTTCGCAGTATCAATGACAATTGATTCCTGTGAGGTGGACACAAGGCCCAAATCATTAATGAATCTTCATCTGGATTGTACTTTGATCCTGCATAGACCTCTGTCACCTTTTCCAGGTTGAGCTTGTGTGTAGCATTATTGTTTTTTAGGAAACTGTCAAAGACTAGTGCAGAATTGAGATCTAATCCTGGAAAAATCATGACACCAGCACTTTCTAGCATTTCCCTTCCCTTTTTAGGGGTTATACCTGCCATCTCTCTTTCCACATCAGTTTTTAAATTACTCAACCACTGTTCTTTATTACCTGGTGTGACATTGTCAACCAGTTCTCTTATCTCTTTTCCATTTTATCTACATAAGCATGTCTTAAATTTTGGAGATTTTATAAATTCATCATCTGCTACAAAGGACTTATATTCTACATGCCATGCATATGTATCTACACTTTCTTCAATATTCAAATCCCTGGCAGGATAGGCGTAATCCTGAGTTCTCAACCTTGACATCTTGTTGGGTAGATGTTGTGGTACATTAGCCTCAGATGTCTCTTCTCCAGAAGACAACAACTCTATATCTTGCAACTCTTGATTATGTTGTTCAACCGCCATTTATGCTTCCTTTGCCTCCAAGTTCCTAATCATATCATCAAATTGGTAGGGCACATGGTGATACCCTCCAAAGTTTATCCTTTATTTAGCAGAATTGATATACCCTTCTGGATCAAAATTCTTTCTCAGTGGTCCTCTTTTCATGTTATATTGCAGTAACTTATCTAGAATCAGATTATACCCTTCCTTTGCTAATACAGTAAAATCACCAAAGCATAGTGTACTGGGCATAAAAACCTATTTTCCAAAAGAACTTAAATTCATAACACTAGAAAAATCCATTTGCCTAACAATTTCCAAGTATGCAATCCTGTCGGGAACCATTTTAGGATAAATGATTGGGGTATCTTCAAATCCATAAACCTTAATCATGGTAGCATTCTCCAAACAATCCAATCCCCCCAATTGTGGCTAATTGGTCCATTGAAATATTTGGGCCCGAGAAACCTCTTTATCTCATCAAACAAAGAATAAGCACATGGATGATTATAAAACATGTACAATGGTTTCACAAAATTTTCTTCAAAGCATACAAAACTAGAGTTAGAAAACCTGTTGTCCCAAACAAAAGTCCATGATTGAATGGGTAATGACATGCCTTCCTTATCAAACTGAGAAATTCTCATCTCCTAAGGCCACAACCCTAGTCCCTGTCCAAAGTACAACACTATGTGCATCAACAGTGAGTAATTCATGAGATGTAAGATAGAGGCTCCACCTTTTATTGCCATCAACCCAAAATCGAGCCCTTTAAAAATATATGAGGCATAATCAAAAGGTCTAGAGTTGTGATACTGAATATCTATTGAAATTACCATGGGCACAATTACCATATACTTAGGGACTTCCATTCCCAATACTTGACCCACCGATAAATAAGTGTATTTCATATAGGGCTCAAAAAGATCTACATGGAATGGGGGTCCTTCACTATCTTCTAGCGGAATTGGTTTACCACCATTTCTAATTCTGTGTAAGGGAAATCTCCAACCCTTGTACATGGTGTTCATCCTTTCGAAATATTTTTCCAGCTCTTCACATATAATCTTTTTGTTGCATACCCCTTCCAATTTAAAGACTTCACCTATTGCATCCTCTGATATGTGTATCAATAGTTTCCCAAACAAGTCACAGATAGCTTTAAGTCTCGAATTATAATGAGTGGCCAACAATTTCACCAGTTCAGCATCGACAAAAATATTAGGGCAAACTAACTTTCGCAGATGAAGCTTCCATGGGTTACATACTGGTTCAAAGCAATTCCTTCGATAGTAATGAAAGCTAAACCGTTCATAACCTCTTATTGGAATCCAAATATCTCCTATGAGTTTACAATTGTCATCTAGTTTATCCACTTCTTCCCTAAGTTGTGCAGAGCATCTGGCTTTGGGTCCAGAGCTAGGTAGTTGGTTGATAAGATCTTGATTAAGCTTACGCTCAGTACCCTCTGGCTGAATTTCAGTTTTCTGCTTTTTCCCTTTCGACTGACCACTTTCCCCATGCTTTCTACCCTTTGATTTTCCTGAACTAGTGGCTTCCATTCTTCAAAATTGCAAATTCAAGGTATGAAGAACATACTATTTTTTGCTCGAGATTTTGAACTGAGAGAATACACTGGTCCTTCGCCCGCACCTCTACTTCTTCCGCTGTCAATTCTGCAATGATGTTTTCAATTGAATTTGTCTTGATTCCTAAAATTACTTATGCTCTGTGGCGCCATTAATGTTTTATCTAAAACATGAGCATAGCTAGTTTTTTTGAAACTCTCACTATCACATCATGTAATTTATCAGCCAAACATTTTCAAATCTCGGGCAATCCTTTTGTTCGAGCCTTCACCAATGTTCATTAAATACCTGCTAGGAAATTTTGTAGTTTCCCTGACACCTTAAGTCTTCCCAACAGTTACCCTTTCGGTCTTAAGTATATCATTACAACTCCCACTGAAGCAACCTATCATTATGACTTTAGCAAGTCGGGTAGACAATCCTCATCTTACTTTGGAGATGTGTATCTCGCCGAGATATTTCCTTCATAAATTCTAATCACTGAGACATAACGATTTTCTTGTCGATGGAACTGCACTCGTTGTGACCTTCTTATCTCTCCCCACTGATGTTTATCTCACCGACGAATTTCTTCATCGACAAAACCATGAACCATGTCCTTCCGATAATCATTCTCTCCAGACATGTCGCCAAGTCCAATCCTATCGGTGTATCATGGAAGGTCGGCAAGACTCCTCGGATTCTTCCCAGTAACATTGTCCCATCGACAGAATCCTCCTTTGTTTTATCAGCAAGACTGGATGAATGTCTCAGGCTGACCTCAGGAACCTTACTCCAATGACTCTAGTCTCGCTGATATATTTACTTGTGCTCCGAGCAGTAAGACATATGTAAGCTCGATATGACTTCATACCATCATGCTTATGCTCATTATCTTGTCGATAGAGACTGTGAACTGTATTTTCCCAATATATATCCTCAAATGAAATTTCATCGGTATGACATTCCTGACCTCTTTCCGATATCGATATGTAAGCTATCATTTTTCGTCGGCCTAGGCAGTGTCCCCTTGTCCATTTAATAAATGTTTTATTTTTGTAGGGAACAATTTTAAATGACCGTTGATCAATCGTCAGTTGATCTCAACCGTTCCCCACAATCCCGTGAACCCCACCACAGAGTCTCAACTGATTGCGATATCACGGGTGAGCGCCACGTGTCTCAGCTAGCGATGCCGAAAAGATAATAAAATTGCTTAAATATATCTGTCAGGTTTTAATGAGTTATATAGCAGGTTACTAAAGTGGCTATGAGATGCATGTGCTCAAAATGAACAAAGATATTATAATCTCGATGAAAAAGTTGCTCGACAATTATGTTCAACACTGGTGATTGTGTTGAACAAACACGATTGCCGATGGTGGAGATCAATGGTTTCCCGCCATCACATGATTAGAAGATGGAAGGTGTTTATTGATCACGATATCACGAGTGCGTGCCATGTGTATTTCTTTGGCGATGCATAATGTGGTGGGCCCTTGGTACTGAGATGGAGATTATGTCAGCATTTTTTAAGGCAGTCGTTCGATGATCTGAAAAAAGTGAATGATCGACGGTTGGAATTTGAATTCGCATCAAATGCAATTGGAGTTGTTCGTGCGACATGCATGTAAGCTTTAATATTTGCATTTTATAGATTTCATAAAAAAGTAAATTAGAAAAATAATTAAAATTGTTTTTAAATTTTTTAGATTTTTTAAAATTATGAATTAACTTTTTAAATATTTTATTTTAAATATGATTTTAATTTTTTAAATTTAATTTATTACGTCGAGAGGTGTAACCTGCAGTGGCAACACGAAGCAGAATGTGAGCATGTTAACAAAAACAACTCACAACATATTAAAAATATCATATGTCGACATGTATATGAAAGAATAAATAGCTGACAAATATAAATTAAATAAAAATGAATCGGTGCCACCCAAAAATATTTATATAAATAGAGGAAGAAGAAATAAATTATGAAATACGAATTCACGAAGCCGACAATTAACAAGAGCTGCAGAGCAGCGAAGTTCTTGCTAGAAAGTTTTAGAATAGTTTTGTTTGTATTTATTATGTTTGTTGTGTTGTAAGAACAATTGGTCAGGATAAAGCAGTTGTCACCTAAATTTAGGAATTTGATCATTGATAGATTCAACTTTATCTTCCATTAGAAAATGACCCTTATAACAAAAGAATTTTGCTCACTTCAAAATTATGAGATGCTTTGGTTGTGATTTTCGGCCATGAAGAAAGCACAATTTACATGGTTCCAACATTATGTAAATATTAATGAGTTCAAATATTTCCTTAACTATTTGATAATAGATAAATCATTTATAAGCCTCATAAACCTTATAATGTGAAGTGTATTGAAAAAGGCCTTGATTAAACATCATAAACCTCAATTGAACCCATATGTTCATTTTACTGATTGTAGAGTAATGGATAGAAGCATTGCAATAGTCATTGGACCAAGACCAAAAGGTAGAGGATTAATTGATGAAACTATTTTTGAAGCCTCTTCATAGGAAACATGAATGACTAATTTGCTAATAAATCACAAGAGATAACTCTTTGCAGTCAAACACAAATCTCCATATTTTACACACAAATCCAATAATTATCACCAATGAATCAGAATAGTAGTATCAATCTTAGTTCAATGATATATGTCAATATCATATTGAAAATTAACAAAAAATTCTAGATACTCCACACTAGGCATTGAAACAAATTGAAAAGTTGTCTTTATTTGCATCTCCTCTAGAAACTGATCTATCTTGTAAGTCAGGTAACATATCTTGTATGTATTGGCTTGTGCTACTAGAATCGACAACCCTAATTGAACCCTAATTGAACCATAAGCCTAACTCTAATTAAACCTTAATTGTAAACTTAACTAAAATAAGCCTAATTGAACCCTAACTGCAACTTGAACTTGATCCTAATCATAACACTAATTTAATGCTAACCCTAACCCTAATTGAACCCTAATTCCAAATTTCCAACCGTAAGCCTTTTTGAACCTGAACACTAACTTTAATTGAACCTTGTTGTTGGGGTTAAATTAGGGTTCAATTAGCATTCTAGTTAAACCCCAATTGTAAGATTAACCAAAATAATCCTAACTAAACCCTAAATATAACTTGAACTTGACCCTAATCATAACACTAATTGAATGCTATCCCTAACCAGGTAACTAAACCCTAAATCCAACCATAAACCTACTTAAATCCTAACCCTAACTCTCATTGAACCTTATTGTTACGGTTCAATTAGGGTTTAATTAGCATTCTAGAATGGAGATTAAGGTTAGGTTAGGGTTAGAGTTGTGAATATCTTAATTTTTAGCTTATAAATTTGACCCTAACTATAATCATAATTGAATCCTAACCCTAACCATGTAATTAAACCCTAATTCTAACCCTAACACTAACCATAATTAATTTCTCACTCTAACCCTAACCGTAATTAAATCCTATTGTTATGGTTGAATTAGGGTTAGGTTTAGGGTTCAATTAGAGTTCTAGTATAAATCTTGGGGTTAAGGTTATTTATTTCTTGATATTAGTTTATAAATTTGACATTAATGATAAATATATTAAACAAAGAAAAGTTAGTTCATAATTGATTGTAGTGTAAATGTAGTTTTACCAAAATATTTGTGTGATTCTAGTGTGAATAATGAAGTTGGATACTCCTATTTTACCCCTTAGAAAAAAAATAGTAAATAGGCATTTAGAGATAGTTGAAATTTTCTTCCTCATCATATTATGAAATATTTCTTAGATAATATTTAAATTTAAAATATTCCCTAAGGGTCTATAAAAAAATGATAGTTGTTGTAAATATGACTAAAACATTCTACATTTTTAATACATTTGTTTCTTAAAAAAAAAAAATAGTAATTGAGTAGAGAAATTAGAACTATAATTATTTGTTAGGACTAAAATTACTTGTTTTGATATCTTTTTTATCTTCAGTTTAGGTAAAAAGAGAAATTTTAAATAAATAGCAATGAAAAAATAAATCAAGATTAATTTAATATATTAGATGTTAATTTAATATAATATATTCTAAAAAAATTCAATCATATAATATATTAAAAATATATTAAATTATTTTAAAAGATAATATATTACATAATTTAAAATTAAAATATAAAATTATAATATTATTATTTAATATATTATATTATATATTAGATGTTATATATGTTACATATTATATTGTATATACATTATAATATTATAATATGATGTTAAAATTATATATTATACATCATATATGTTATATAGTATATATATTATAATATTATAATATTTTGTTAAATTAATAATATAATATATTAAAAATACATTATTTATTTGAATTTGTTATTAGATTATTTTATATATTTGAATTATATTTTATTTAAGATATGACAAGTAAATAAATGAATTGAATTGAAAATATAACAAGAACTAATTTTGATAGAAAGTTT
Source organism: Sequoiadendron giganteum (assembly GCA_007115665.2). Lineage (NCBI taxonomy): Eukaryota > Viridiplantae > Streptophyta > Pinopsida > Cupressales > Cupressaceae > Sequoiadendron > Sequoiadendron giganteum. The sequence goes on along the minus strand of CM021101.1, from coordinate 664,679,335 downwards.
ATGCTCCCTGAAAAATCCACCCTTATCGCTCAAAACTTTTGTCCAATTATATTGCAGAAAATTAATTTTGGATGAATGTTTTGTTATACATTTGTTATATATTTTGCAAGTTTACTTTAATAATATACAATTTTTTGTCAAATTTTTCTTCTAATTTGAAAGTTGAATTCTCATTTGTTAAAATCAAAGTTATTAATAAATTTTACAAAGTAAGTATGTGTATTTAATTTTTACTTTCTATGATTTGTATATTTCTGACATCAAATATATTTTTTACTTTCTATCATTTTATGTTTTATGATTTGTATATTTCTTACTTCAATTTTTACTTTTTAATAAATTTTACTTTCTATGATTTGTATATTTTTCAATTTTTTTAAAAGGTAAAAAACTAAATTCTAATGTATAAGTCATAAATAAAATTTTACTTCTATTTTATTATCAAGTTATTATTTGTTACAAAAGAGTTTGCATATATTTTATTTTTCAATTGTTTTTAGAAGACATTTTTTTTATTAAGAAGATTAAATTATTAATTATAAATAAATAATATTTATCAATAAATATGTATTAATTTTGTGATATCTTTTTTTATGAAATTAGTGTATAGTAAAATTTCCCATATTTCTAGTGTTTTTTAATTTTTAATTTTACTTTTAAATAATTGTTTAGGATGCCTCGTCCAAGATTAAATTTTGAAAATGAAGAACAACAAAGAGAATATGCTCAAAATTACGTGAGACAAAGACGTTAACAAATGAATAATTTACAAAAAGAAGCAAGAAATCATCGAAACCAAAATGATAGAGAAAGACGTGTTAAACGTAGGGCAGATAGGGAGTTGAAGAGATTGAAGCAAAAATGAGACAACATGTAGATGAGATGAGAATACATCGTGTACGAGAATCTAAAGATGAGCAATATATATTAAGAAGATTACAAACAAATGAGCATTTAGACCAATTTAATGAGATAGAAAAACAACAAATACAAGTATGCAATCGTGAATTAGTTGAAAGGAACTATGAATCTCATGAGAATATAGAGGGTAACTTTGAAGGAATGAATTCAATTACAATAGATCGTGTGCTACAAACACAAGATAATAGAGTTCAAGATGCAATAAATGTTGAAACTGAAAATCATGAAGAAAATAATAGTCCACAATAGGAGTTAACCTCTCAATTGAGAAGACAAAGATGACTGTAAAGAAGAAAAAATGAATGAGATCTAGGTACATGAAATAACAATAGAAATGTGCAAATTGATTTGAAATATTTACAAATTATATTTCGACATGGTCTGGATAAACTTGCAACACCAAGTATGTGTTACATTTGTCAAGAAATTTTCCCTACAATGAAGGTTGTATGAGTTCTTGAAGGCCCAATTTGCAATAGATGTCTACAAGAGAAACATGAACATCAATTTTTGACATTAAATAATATGAATCCTGGTCCACAACCATTAGAACTTGCAAAATTAATACAAATTGAGGAAATGTTGATAGGGCATGTAAATCTAATACTTCAAGTCACACATGCAACTAGAGGTCAGTACAAATATAAAGGACATACCATAAGTTTTCCACAAGAAGTAAGAGAAATAGCTAAAATTTTACCACATTGAATAAAAGATTTACCAATTATTATTGTTTGAAGGAAGGACCAACACGGAACAAATTACAATTTTACAGTCAATAGAGAGAGGGTGTACAAGGCATTGAAATGTAAGATAGAACATGATAAGTTTTATAGAGATGTGCAAATTGATTAAAATTCTCTTAGTGAATTCACATGCAATTCAAATGAAAACATTTTTGACAAATTAAACTCTATTCATATGGAGTTTGATTCAGAGATTTAACTAAATACATGCACTACGATTCAAGTTTTATAGAGATTTAACTAAATACAAAAAGCCTGGGAAAATGCACAGACACTATGATTCTGAGGTGGCCAGGATTGACTAAGACATCTACACCTTACAATTATCTGGATTCATTAATATTATGCAAGAGCTTAGAAAAGACCATGGCACGATGGGTTGAGTCAGGTTTTCATTCCTCCCTCGGAGTCTTCATCCTCACAGTCTTCTGATTCCACTCGCTTCTTGTATGCAATGTAATTTACAATCACCAGGCAGTCTACTCTGTAGTTCTAGTGATTTGGACCCTTCGCTTTCTCCTCTGGGTCCCTGGAATCAATCGGTATCCATTCTTCCCTAGAGCCTAAGTCCCAGTCAATGTCGTCTCCTGATGCTAACTCCTTTGCTAGCCCTTTGTTTTGCACGTACCACATTACCCAGCCATGAGGTTGGTTGGTGGTTAGCTTGGCTGCTCTAAGCAGGAAGATGATGCTTTGATCCCTTTCATCCCATCATTTTTCAAACCCTTCTGGGTCAATTGTCCTTACCAGAGGGAATTTCATGACCTCCCTTCCTCGTATGCTCAACACGTAGTAGTTTTGGGGCATTGGGATGAGATTATTTTCGTCCACATTATCCAAGGCTGCATCAATGTCTCCTAGCCATGCGTGAATGAAGACCATCTGGGTTAGTTTCTTTGTGATTTCCTTCGGCACACCCATGTGGAGGAGCACCGCTAGAAACATTGTTGGTATTTCTGCATTGGACCGGAACCTATGATATGCTTTCAAGAACTCCGGTCATACAACCTTCTTGGTTGCCCAGAGTATCAGTGGGTGGAATGAGGCCAGTATCCCATTCAGCCTTTTTTCTGTCACTTCTCCTCGGAATGCTTGTAGTTGCTTGTCGGTGTTCAGGGCCAGAGGAGTCTCCATCCCTTTATCACCTACTTCTATCACCAAGTAAAAATTCTGAGCTTCTGCACCCACACACTATTCTTGCAAAGACATTGTTATTTTTTACCCAAGCTGGTCTTTTTTAACTACAGTGGTTAGCGATCTTCATGATTAATTGTCTATGATCCTGGCAGTTGGAGCATGTAAACTTACGGGCGCTCTGCTGGAGGTACCTAGTGTGATTACTACAAAGTATTTTGAGATCCACTCAATCTTGCCTTTGCCTTGGAAGTTGTTCGATTTGCTTGCATCTTTCCCTCTACTGTTGAGCCCTGTCACATCCAATTAGACCCCAAGTTTGTCTTTTCTTGTTAATATAGTAAGTTTATTTTTTACCTTTTTATTTAATTATTTATTAAAAATTAATTATTTTTAATAATATTTAGATTTTGATATATTTTGACTTTACATTTAGTTTATTATATTTTAATTTTTAATTTAGATTTAAGTTTTAATTTTTTTTAAGTTTTAATAATTACAAATAATTATTAAAATAAATTTAATTTACAATTATTTGTCTTATTAAACTTTTAATTATTGTAGAATAATTATATTTTAATTTTTTTATTTTAAATTATATAATAAAATAAATCTAAAATCTAAATTAAAAATTAGGGAGAGTCACAAAACAACTTTTAATTAGATATAGTCACATAGAAAGAGTGAGAGAGATAAAGAGAAGTAGGAGAGTTAGAGAGAAATAAAGAGGGAGAGGGGGAGATAAATAGGGATATCAAAAGAGAGTAAATTGTATAAAAAGACCCTTCGATTTTACTTGTAAATATTTTATTTCAATTATGGTTTTAATATTTTAAATGGGAAGGTATATTTGAAAGGCTTTGTAAAAGCCATATTGAAATATATTCCCAAATGAACTGTATGATATAATTATTATTTTGAGTGTTTTTATGTGCATATATAAGTTCTCTTGACTTTTCCAATATATTTTGTATGCTCTATTAGCCATGATTTCATGATTAATTTTCTACTTTCGACACTACTTCTTACTAGCTTTGCCATCCAAATTTGACTCTTAGACTAAATATTTCATAAAGGTGCATTTTAATTTTCTTACTATCACCTTTGGTTGAATTTTTAAATTGGTTCAACCATGCAAAAAGTGTGGTTACTTTTAATTATTTCCACTTAAATGTTGGTTACAATTTTCTAATTTTCTAATTTAGCTAGTCACAATTTCATACTAGCATTAAACCTTGAAAATGGCAGTTTACTTCTACTTAAAACTTGTGGTAATTTCATTAATCTCTTGCTACCTCTGGTGTTGAATTGGACTAGTTATGTCATCTAGGATTTGTTCCTCAATTTTTTTTTACTTTAAAAAGAAAAAATTTATGATGGTTATACTTGTATTACCATGAATGGACATAAATTTGAGGATTTTGGGTGTTTTCATTCAATTTTTCATGTTTTCCCCTTAGCTCCTACTTTATGTGTGTTTTTTATGGAAGCCTTTGGATATCTTTTGGCTAATAGTATTTCATGGAACCTTATTAAAGGTGCTACTTTTCCTAACTCTATAGCCCAACTATTCAATGGTCATTTTTCTAATGACTCCTTTCTCACTCTCTTGGAGGACAAACGTGACATTATTTAGGATATTCAATGCCTAGATATTTTCTGGAAAGCTTTAAGGTCAAATATATAGTGGCATAAAACTCAATTTTATAGGAAATCCTTCTTAGCCAAGCCCAATTGGTTCAATTCCTATGGATAGAAGGGGGTTGATCATAAGGAAGTGTTGAGATTCCTAAGCATCTCTTTTACCTTTTAGGTTTATCCTTCCTCTTTAAGGAAACATATCATTTCTAGAGCTGAGAAAAAATATCATATTAAATTATGAAGCCCCTTTCTTTGGCAAGGAGATTCCATGTGTGTTAAAAAATTCTTGTTGCACACATTTCCATTACTCATGTTGCTAAGAACCATGCAAATCCTCATATTTGAAGATTTAAAAAATCCAAAGGTATATTTTATGGCCTCCCTTTAACCAAGGAAAATGGTTTCACAAAGTATCCTAGGAGTTTTATTATTTCCCTCATGACTATAATAGGCTTGGCTTGCTTTATATTCACTACTCTAAATAGCGCCATAATTTTAAATTTAATTAACATACTCTAAAACCTAACGAAACTAGGTTGTAGCTTGTCAAATTGGAGAAGTGAAAGGTCAATACCAACGCTGAGGAAGAGTTTGGAGGAGTGAAAAAAAGGTCAATATCAGTGCCGAGGAAGAGTTTGGAGTTAAAACAAGGTCAATACCAGCACTGAGGACGAGGTTGAGGGCACTCAGGGAAAATCGACGACCAAGGGATAATGAGTACTAGAAGTTTGGCACCCCCATTCTCTTTAACCTGCAATTTTCATGCCTAGTTTCCAAAGATCTTCCTGTACATTGGCACCCCCATTCTCATAAAATGGTATAAGATAAGACAGAAAAAATAAAATAGCTGAGTCTTTCACATTTTAATAGTGATTACTAGAGGCACATAGACCAATTCTTCATAATAGAAGAATTTGAACATACTTCCCCAATGATGGCATTATGAGAAAACCTTAGGTTAAATGAATAATTCCTACCTAGTTTCTTTGAATCATGTCCAACCGTATAAGTGAAGACCGCTGCTATGTGTACTTGGATAACATGGAGAAAGGATCTTTGGGCTCTTTCATCAATCAAGGTATTGTTAAATTTTAACACCTAAAAGTGAGAATGAAGAATCTTTCCTAGGATGGTGGCCAATTATGCTTCTCAACACCTAGATTACAAAATCCTTGTCAATATCATTGCCATCACAATTAAACCTATTGCTTGAGATATAGTCATAGAGGTAAACAAATTGTACTTCTTGATAATAGATACATTCTAGACAATTCAATCCTTGCATCAGAGATTGTTGAATGGGCCCAACAAACTACTCATGATGCCCTTACTATTAAGTTAAAAGTTTGACAAGGCATATGATTGCATCAAATGTCCTTTCATTTATAAAAGGCACAAATGGATTTATTTTTAACCCTAAATTATTATCACATTCAAAATTACAAAATACCAGTTGAATGAAGAACCTTCATTTGAAAGTGATGTCGTCATGACCTTTGAATGAAGAACCTTCATTCAAAAATGATGCCATGTCAAGAATTTCAAATGAAGGTATTTTTTATTTTAAATATTTTATGTCCAAAATGCTTTATAAAAGGAAACTTGGCATGAAGGACCTTCAAATGAAGACCTTAATTCAAAGGTCCTTCATTAAAAGATCCTTCATATGAAGGTTCCTTTAATGCCATCCCATTATAGCTCTTAGAGTTGTTAGAGATATTTTTGTTTCGAAGTAGAGATTGGACCATCAAATAGTGTCACCATGACTCTACCAAGATATCCATCAAATTGATAAACCATGAATTAACAACCACAAATTCACAAGAAAATTGCCCCCTATCAGCCCTAGGGCATCAATTCAATGCCAAGTTTCTTGCTTTAACAAACCCCTAAATGCAATGAACCTCTATCATACCATGATGCACACCAATCCACCGAGTTACAGTTCTAAGATAGTGGGTGGATTGGTGGATGTAATTTCTATTTAGCCCTCAAACCCTTACATAGGAAAAACAAGGCAGTCCCTGTATTTGAATTTTTTTCTCCCACAAAAAAGTGATTAAGCACTTCAAAACAAATACAAATGAAAGGGAACACATATATTTATCTACACCAATGATCTAAGAGCATTTCAAGCTTCTACAGATCTGTTGGTTGTTTTTACTGTAACCAAGTTTATCTTCTAATCTACCTATGGAATTGCCAATTCCAATCAGGGGCAGCTCGAAGGACCTGGACCAACTGACAAGGGTTTTAATACACCTCCTACTCTTTGGGCTCTGCAAAACCTGAGAGGGTGATCCCCTTAATGTGTTTATAACCTATGCACCAAACTTATAAACAACATCAATACTAACAAATCATCTCATTTAATAGCTCAACATAACAAGATAATACTGAAACAAATTGGTTGTTCATCAATAATATCAACTATTTGGAGCATGAGATACTACAACAACATTATAAAACTTAAGACAGTCATTGATTTGCAATTTTGTAGCAAGCTCTAAGCAAAGACAAATGAATACAAAACCTCACAAATAAGTACAATTTAGACTAGTGTCATATACCATTGGAGGAGTCAAATTCATAAGCACTTAAGGGTTCATGACAGATTCAAACACATAACATATAAAATCTCAGATAATATTGTATTACAATATCATCAATTTGTATTCTAACCCAATACTACTTATCAAATCCTTACTTAAACATATCCACCTATAACCTCACTCAAGCATTTTAATTAATTCCTTGAATTAAAGCCAAAATGAGAATCATACACACCCCAATAGTGAGATGAACAAAATAATCCTTGATCATTTTATTCAAGATAATGATATGTTCATACAATGGAGAGACATGAGCTCAAAATTAGTAATTTCCATTCAAATTCTAATACTGTCTTGAAACATTAAACATTCATGAGTTTAAAACCTACTACAGAAATGACAAAAAACCTAAAACAACATTTTCACTATGACATCAAATTCTTTACAATTCGCTCTACAACCTCACTTAGATTTGACCTAAAATTGTCTAACTTGCTAACTCGTATTTCTAGCCTTGAAATCCTTCTTATAGAGAATGAAGGAGCAAACAAGCATCAGGCTAGAAATACACATGTCATCGATCATTTGGACCGCCCTATGACATTTCAAAAATTTGTTACACAACCGAGTCTATGGAGAATCTTCCCGTTTATCCCATCTACTTGGAAAATAGCTACTGCATTGGCCAAACCTCAAATACTTGCGCCAAAATCTGTTATAACCAAAACCCCTGAGCTATGAAATGTCGGTAGTAGACTCTATCCTATTCTTCTTTAGTTAAATATTTGTCTACCCATCTCTGATATTCCTCATCTGTTGGCCAATCAAAATTTACCACTTCATTCACCTTAGCACTATAAGGTGTGTACTTGACTACTACCTGATTCGCCTCTCTTTCAAAAGACTCCAAAAATGTGTTGGAATTAATGATTTTATCCATACAACTCGTCATCATATCATAACCTAAGTCATCACAAATCAATTTGATTTGTGCATTGATGACTTCATCCACCCTATCCTGCCACTGCTGTAGTGATCTAACATTTCCATGGGCATCTACTAAATCTAGTAAAGTAGACATGCCACTCCAGTCATCAAAATTCTTTACCAGTTCCTTAGTCTTCCTACTCAAATCATCAGGTAAGGCTTGAAAACCTTGCAGTGATTTTACAAAAACTTGAGTAGGCCTTAATGATTGGGGCATGTTTTCTATATCGAATGCCTCAAAAATGTGTCTACAACTTCATTTTTCTTGGAAACTACTCCCTTCTCACTTGCTTTTAGAGTTGTCTATAGCTCTGTAATCTTATTAAGCATCTTATTTTTGGTGGGATCTATAGAGTACTCAACCTCCTCTTCAACTGGCTCTAATGAAGGACTAGGAGCAGGAGTCTGGATGGGGGACCCAAGAGTAGAAACAATTGAAGAAGTTGGAGGTACTAATCATGATGTAGAAGGTAAGGCCAGGGTACCAAGAGCACTAGAAGACTCCCCCACATGTCTATACTTCAACCTGTCTACCTTAGTTTGCAGCTCAACATTCCTTTGTTGCATTCTACTATACTCTCCAATAATGGTGATATACTTCTCCATCAAACTTTTCTTCTCAGCTTCTTCTCTTTCATCTATCTTTTGGGCCAATTTGGCCACATTTACAGTCAAGTTTGTAGCTTTTGTAGTTGAAGTTTCAGAAGATCTTTGATTATTAACCCTCCTCTTAGGTTTGGGCTAATATAAGTAACATTTGGCTTTCTACCCTGGGGTGCTAATGCCCAAATAGCTAGGGTCTCATATTCCTCACTAAAGTAGAATATTGGAGTGTTTCCTTGACCTCCTCCTCGGTGTTATGCATTGGATGTTTGGACTTTAGAATAGCATTGAATGCTACCACATCTGCTATGTCTCACTCAGGTAAAATCAGAACACCAGCCTAGGTCACCAACTTCCTTCCCTCCTTAGGAGTGATGCTTTTGAACTCATTCATGAGTTCAACCTTGACCTCATCATCATTCTCCTAATCAGACCTATCAGGCCTTGATTCTCTTCTCTCCTTGCACTTGGCTTGGTACTCTTCTAACTTCATCCTCCACACCAGTTGCAAGAAAACTGGAGTCTTCACAAATCCATCATCATCCAAGAATGCCTTGTATGCTTCCATTCTAGCATCTTGTACACATTGGCCTTTCATTTCCATATCAGATAGTACTAATTGAGTTGATCTAGGAGGGGATGGAATACCAACCTTCATGTCTTGATCAGTAACAATTATTTCATCCATCAGATCTTCTTGTGTTTCCTCAACTCTTTGCCTCTTAGGGCTTGGCTATGATGTTGGTAATGCAGGATCAACTTCTGGTGGAAAATCTAAATCAATTATCTTTATTCCTCCAGGTGCTCTAATCTTTGGCCCTGGGTGAGTTGAGGTCTTCATAATTTGTTTTCCCTTCTTATCCTCTTCCTCCTCACTTCTATTGTCATTCCTCTTTCTCTTGTAAAGAGGCCAACTCATTGTAGGTTGATAAGTTGGCCTTGTTTTTGCAGGCCTCACCTCTGATCTTTGTATGCCAAAATCCAATTCCAAATTGACCCTCTTGGTCATCAAAGTGCCCATGATCTCTCTGAATTTATCCATCAATAAATCAATCTTCTTGTGGAATGGAGTGAATTCCATTAATGGATCATACTTGGGATCCATTTTGTGCACTACAGCTAGTAATTTTTCATATGCAATCCACTTCTCCTTATTCAGTTCTTGTCTATTCAAATCAAATTCATTTATGATTAAGTCCTCAGGAAAATTGAACTCATGGGTAAACTTTCCACCCTTAATCTGTTGCCTAAACAAGGCAAAGAAACCCTCCAGATCATGTTGCCGCCTGGAACCATGCCTCAAATGAAAGTCATCAAAATATCTCCCGAAATGGACCCATCCTCCCTTAGAGAAAACAAAATCTAATACAATAGTGTAATCAGGGAAGAGAGTCCCTTCTCCCTTCCCTGTCAAGTTATCCTCATGGATACAACCTATTTGCCACATGACTTAAGCAAACCCCATTCTGGATGGCACATTGAAAGGGAGGATATGTGGGGCTCCCTAGAAGCCATACACTCTTAGAAAAATGCTAAATGGGTACAAAATGATGTCACCCTAGTTGTGACAAAACTTTAAATCAGGCTTCCTCCCCTTAGGTATGAGAAAATCATGAAGATCCTCAAGAATCCTAGGCACATTAACAATTAACCAAGCCCTGAGTCTAGAAGCAAAGCAATTATCAAATTGCACATAACTAGTGCTTCCTCTGTTGTACGACAAGTTTGCAATCCAAACTTGCACTAGTAACCTTTCTCCATTTATGTCCTATGTTAACTCCATCTTCTCTGAGAAAAAGTCAGCATTCTTATACAAAAACATGTACTTTAGCAATGAGTACTAGAAGAAAGGATTGCTAGTATCTCCTACTTGCAATTTCAGCAATCCATCATGTATCTTTTATGCCAAAAAAGATGCAAAATCATATATCATGGAGAAATTTGGGTGTTGTATCTGGGCCCCCATGAACATGTATGCAATTGGCATAACATTATTCGGGCTAAAACCCAGAATCTGGCATAGTGAATAGAAAGTGGCCAAAAAGTGATTGGCAAAGCAACTTAGCCTGAAAGGCTCCTGGTCACTTGGGCTAATGTAAATTGTTGAACTGCCTGCCCTAGCCAGATGTGGAGGAAGCAACTTCAATCTGAATAGTGGCTTTGATCTTGCATATTCTTGCTTCATCTCCTCAAGATCAATTTGAACCAAAAATGGACTAGGTTCACTCAAGTCAAATACTTGTTGAATTTCCTCTTTGCTTACACTCAAAAAAACCTCTCCATCATTATCCCTAATCACTCTCGTGACCAAGTCATATCATGCTACCACTGCCCTAAGTAGGTCCATGTCAGGGAGCACGTTTGGCACTACTAATTTCCCCATATCATATCTCCAGGCATTAGAGAAAGGGTGAGATAAATTTTGCTGCCCATACCAGAGCTTGAACATTTCCAAACTTGCCATAGGAACCCTAACATCTGTGATGTTATAATTTTTGCATACAAGCCCCTCACCTAGGGTTCTTCCATTCATCAAAACTAAACCCCTCCTCTTATCATTTGTTGATAGCAGTAACTGGTCCAAGAAATCATCATACAAATTTCTTTGTAAATAATCCACGTGGCCAGAATGCTGCTTTCGTGGCGCCATCTCAAATAAACTAGAGCTTCCTCTAAAACTCAAACTTTGAACAAACTAGGGCTACTCAAAAAATGAAATCACAGTAAAACCTTGCAATTTCCCACAATTTTGATCAAACCAATAATCCTATGACAATAATCAACAAGCCCTCTAACTAGCATACCACAATTATTCACAAAACCACAGTCAAATTAACTAAAGCAACACAAAAAATAACTCACAGGATTATGTTCTATAGAAGACCAAATTTTCGTTGTGATTGCTCGAAACTTTGTCTCTAGCTCTGAAACTGCTTCACGAAGGTGCTTGAATGCTTTGTGGTGAAAAAAGACGAAGGAAAAAAGCCTTATTTCATTTGAATTGAGCCAGTAAACATCTCTTCCACCATTAAAGCTCACTTACATGTCACACCAATGGCTTCAATCGTATTAGATGCAAATTTAAATTCTAACCGTAGATCTTTTACTTTCGTCAAAGCATCGAACAACTACCTTCAAAAAAGGCTGATGCAATCTCCATCTCAGCATCGAGGGCCCACCACAGTATGCAGTGCCAAAGGATACATGTGGTGCATGACCGTGATATCGCAATCGATAAACATCTTGCATCTTCTGATCACGCGATGGAGGGCAACCGTTGATCTCCACCATCGGCAATCATGTTCATTCATATCAATCACCAGCGTTGAACTTAACTGTCAAGCAACTTTTTCACCAAGATTATAACATATCCGTCAATTTTGAGCATGTGCATTTTCTAGCCACTTTAATAACCTACCACATAATGTATTTAAACCTCGACACAAATAGTAAATCATTTTTATTATTCCTTCAGCACCGCTAGCTGAGACACATGGCATCCACCCGTGATTTTACGATCAGTTGTAACCCTGTGGTGAGGGCATCACGAGATTGTGGGGAATGGTTGAGATCAACTGATGGTTGATCGACGGTCAATTAAAATCACTCCCTATAAAATTAAAAATTTATTAATAAGAACAAGGGGACACCATCTAGGCCGACGACAAACGATGGCTTAATGTTGTTTTTAAAACATAGGGCACGGGCCAACCTAAACATAGGAAGTAATAAAGTTAGGAAAAATATTTAACTCAATTTATAAAAAGGGGCCCGGCCTAGATGAAACAATGAGACATAGTTCATTTTAATACCCACTCCAAAAAGGTAACGACCGAATATATCTCACCCAAGGTTTTACATGGAACATTAGGATTTTTATGAAAGCCAAGGTAAAACCCAACCTTAGGTTCCTCCCAAACAATGTAACAAGCCAAGACAAGGGTGAAACATAAATAGAATTCAAAGAACAAGATTTTAAACTCCATCAAATCCACCATGATGCACACCAATCCACCGAGTTACAGTTCCAAGATAGTGGGTGGATTGGTGGATGTCATTTCTGTTTAGCCCTCAAACCCTTACATAGGCAAAACAAGGCAGTCCTTGTATTTGATTGTTTTCTCCCACAAAACAGTGATTAAGCACTTCAAAACAAATGAAAATGAAAGGGAACACATATATTTATCTACACCAATGATCTCAAAGAATTTCAAGCTTGTACGGATCCATACAACACAAAAGAACTTCAAAAAAATAGTAAAAACACAAAAAATTGCTTCAAGAATGTGGTATTTGATATGAAATTTTGGTATCAACTCCTCCAACAATTGCAATGGGATGGGAATACAATATGATAGAAGTGGGATAAGAAATTCATCGTTTGAAGGATTATACCAATATGCAAAGATGAAAGAAAGTGCTAACCCCTTAAACTGAAAAAGTTTCTTTTAACTATAAGTTTGTTTGGTAGCCAATTCTTTTAAGTTATCAAATCCTACCATCATACATAATCAAAATGTTGTTTCAAATGACTATGAGAACTAAATTTCACTATTTGAAGATGTTGAAACCTTTTCATAGAGAATTAGAACATTGATTCGACCACTCATCCTACCTTAAAACATACCAAAAGTCTCCTAGCAATTAGACATAGGAAGATTTAAGATGACTTAAACAGTTTTTATTGCCAAAGCATAAACTTAAGATGACTTTACTAGGCCTGGTACAGACTCCCTCCCCATTAACCACTTAGACATATGGAAATTAAATGTAAATTTTCTACTATTTTTAGTCATGTAGGTGTCCAATAAACCACTTGGTGGTGTTTCCCTTCAAGTTTATTTACTTGAATGAGGAGCAAAAGTCCTTTGATTACAATTAGAGAATACATTTGAGGCCTTGGTTGTGTAATTGGTGGACCATAGTCACATTTAACACTTGTTACAAAGTTTGGGAGTTAAAATGTTAAGTAGATTTGATTTGTGATGGAAACATTTGGATGGTAGTAACAATAACTTACAATCTATCAAGACTTGATTACCTTATAACCTGTTAAATTCTAGTGATGAAATGATAGATTAATCATAATGTCACCTTGGGATCACATCACCATGAAAAAACTTCATCAAACATCCTTATGAGTGTAGGCACCACCAAATAGGTATTTGTCAGATTTGTCTTCATCGAGCGAGGGAAATTTAGGAAGAGAAAAGGAAAGCGAGACATGTAGTAGGTCTAAAAGAGGGAGATCAACTAGAGGTCAAAATATTAGAAGAAAATTCCGTAAACGCATGGAATTTTTTCTTGCTGAAGGGGGGTCATGTTCTTATGATGATGAGAGAATAGGCGACATGGAGGTGCCCTTGAGGTACAAACATCTACGGAAACAATGGGTACCCGAGGAAATTCCTCCAATAAACACTAATCTTTGTGTCAACGAGAGAATATATCGCATAGCACAATCGTCATTACATGGTTTGGGCCTATTTTGCATGGATGACATAAAGGTATGTTACGAAAAAGTTACTAAATTGATGAAGTATGTTGGACCCTGTTACAGTTACAAAGATTGGATGTAGCTGGTTCGATATACATGAAGTATGCGTAGGTATGCACTATCAAAAAATTATATACAGCTAAAAGATAAGGATCAAAATAAAGGAGTGGCTAGGTACATTGACAAAAGGCTAAAAGCATCAGGGAATATTGTAGGGTTTATAAATAGTACACAACTTGGGTCAACAAATAAGCAACCCAATTGCATATTCGAGGTGCAAGAGGGAAACCGTGTATTTGTATGTGTGATAAAATCAATAACTGCAGGGGAAGATTTGTTAATCGATTACAATTTGAATCACTTAGATACAAACACAATTACTATGGGGGTGGTATGTACTATATACCATTTTACCCAACCTCCAATTAATGACTCCACTATACCATTTTATTATTATGTTTTTTTATTCATAAGTCTATTGGTTTCATTTCGGTAATGTTTTTTATATTTAATTTTTGTCACAATGGGACATTGATTATACGAGGAAGGCTTTGGCCCAGAGCATAGATCGTGATCCATCTTCAGGCACTTCTACCCAACAGGTTTACCTCATTGTAATTGTACAAATTAGATACAAGCAAAATGTTTTATTATTATGTTTTTTTCATGAGTTTATTGGGTTAATTTCGATAATTTTTTTAATATTCTTGTTGCACTCGGCTCATCAAGGAAAGGCACCATCAGTATAGGAGAGCATCCATATGGAGGTGCAGTCACTATTATGCGATGATGACATCACATTTTCTACAAACCCTATGGATATGATGAGAAAGGCCCAAAAAAAATGCAATGAAGAGATCCTTCAGTTGGTATTCATAGTGCCTTAAAAAAATGAGATAAGAGAAAGGGTTAAAATATTGTCTGAGAGAGCACATAACTTGCAAGTAAGCTGTCATGAGATCTTTAATTATAACATAAGTTCATTCATGGTTTTATATTAAATTCTACTATTCTATGTCATGAACTAAAATATGTGTTGTTTTCACAATAGTATTTGCATCCTCATCATGCTGATGGCCATGATCAGGGTACTGCAAGTGTTGACCAGGAAGTAGGAGTCAGTACAAGTGTCAATCTTGATCTTCCTGCGCATACATCACATCATCCGAACCCATCATCTGTTCCTATATTATCGACTAAAATGTCGGAAACACATACTGTGTAGGCATTTAGTAGTGCACCCTATGGTAGCAAACACATGCCACTACATGTGTCAGTACATGTACCTAGGGATGCAAAGGCCACTAGTACTGGTGATGTTTTAGCAGTATTTCCTAGATCTTCCCGTATTACTAGTACAGGAACATTGCCGGTCACATTTGTGGTGACTGAGGATTTCATTCCCATAAAGATAGAGAAGGTCTTAGGCACTTTAAAATGTTTTAATTATTATTATATATAACCCAATTGAAATTTACTTATTGATCACTCTTTATAGACTAATGATCCCATTATCATTTTGCAGGAAATGATGTTTTTTATAAACATCTAAGTGATGTTACATTGGAGCTCTTCGGGCCCACCATACGTACATGGTGGAATGCCCAAAATCCAGATTTAAAAGATGAGCTCATTAACCATTTAGTTGTGTTCTTTGGTGATAAAACATTCAACCGAACCAAGGTCCTTAAGAAAGCTGGTACCTATCTAAGTATGTGAGGGACCAATATAGTTCACATTTAGAGAAGAACATAAAGTATGAGCATCCCCCCATGATTCCAGAGAGGGAGTGGAAGGACTTGGTGTCAGATGGAAAGGAGAAGGCTGAAAAGAAAAAAGGAAAGACACCACTGGGCCAAGGAAGGTATGTGATACTATCAACAATGTAATTATATACTGATTACTCTTTCTTTTTACATAATCTAACGTATTTCAAATTTTTCATAGGTTGCCCGACACATCGAAGGCAACAAAGGCAAGACTAGAAAAACACGGGCAGCACAAACTTGGCTCTGGTGGTTATATGAAATTAGCCGCATGATTTGTAAGTATTAATAAATGAAATATTGCATCCAAATAATAAATTGCAAACAATTTTGGTTTTATCACACCATAGAAGCAAAATTCATGATCTTATGCAAAAATGCAGGGCTTTGATTTCAATAGAGCGCCCAAAGAAGAGGACTTGAAGATTTCCTTCTAGCAAGGCTATGGAGCCCTGGCTGAATAGCTAAGAGTCTCAATTGAGAAACCACAATCTTCCACTACATCCAGCACGCAGGTAAATAAACTCAATAAATTTTATTTAAAATTGAATACATGTGCAATCTATTCAATATTAATTTCCACCATAATAATGTGCCTATTTGTTTTAAATAGATAAGCAATGGTAATACTGCACATGACATTGGAATGCAGCCTAGTGAGGGTGGAGCACAACCTATAGATGAAGGCCATGGTGTGCATCCCAGTATTGGATGTATTCATGTGCTATACAAAATGCAGTATGGATTAATACAATTAAACATCTTTAATTGCATTTGGTGTATTAATCAATGTAACCTTTCATGTTTCAACTTTAGAGCATGTAGAGTGTGATCAACATGTTGAGCATGATTAGGCTAGACAAGATCAAGAACATGATGTGGCTCCATCAGGTAAAGAGGACCACTCTAATGTTCTTTTAAACATATTTAATTACAATTGGTGTATTAATTAATGTGACCTTTCGTGTTTCAACTCCAGATCAGGATTTAAAGGGTGTTCAGCATGTTGAGCATGAGGCTATAAGACAATATCAGGAACATGATGTGGCCCCGTCAAGTAAAGAGCACCAATCTAATGTTCTTTTAATTAATGAAATACTTGTAACAATAATAATAGAACATATCAATTTAACATTTCTTTGCTATTGCAGCAGACCCCCCCTTGCAATGGCATCCACATTGTGAGTACACGACTAGGCATACATTAAGATCATGAGAAGAGCTCAGAACAACTGAAGGGGGACAAATGATTTTGAAAACGATACTCCACTTCAGCTTTTTTTAGCTGCAAAAAAGAAACAAAAAAAGAAGTGATTGTAATCATATTATGACACCCATTTTTTTGATAATATGTAAAAATTGAAAATATGAATGTTATATGTTAATGAATGAATGTGAATATGTTAATGAATAAATTCTATATGTTAATGAATGAATGTTATATGTTAATGAATGAATTTTAGATGTTATTAATGGAGGATGAATGAATGAATGTTATATGTTATTAATGGATGAATGAATGATTAAAGTTATATTATCGGGTATGGGGAATCGAGAGTGATGTGAGGGGGGGGAGGGGCCAAATGAGCTTCCACCTTCACGTGGTTGGCCCTATTAAGTAGAGAGTATTAAACTATTCTCAAAACAAAGAGAAGCTCAATAAGGTAATGCACTTTTCAATATAAGAAATGCATCGTTTGAAGCATCAAACCAATATGCAAAGATGAAAGAAAGTGCTAACTTTTCACTATGAACATTGTGTTCTGTGTGGATTTGGTTTCAAAGCTCTATTTTTATTTCATTTTAGTGGTCTCTAAAATTTGACTTTTGTGCATAACAGGTTAGTGTAAAATTTGATAGCTCTGAAGGGTTTAGAGGCTTGATTGAGATAGATACATAGATATTTGGATCCTGTTGTTGATGGGAGGCTTCCACTTAACCATGAAATTTTGTACCATCTGTAGGTATGCGAAAATTTCCCTACTTATATTCATTCAACTTACTATAATATAATAACTGACAAAAATATCCTTTTCATTATACTTAGATGGATTTTCATGCCCTATTCCAAAGCACATGTTTTAGAATAGGCAAGAAGGATGCTGGAAAGGGTTAAGGAATTTGGCTTTACACCTGCCAATTGCATAGTTTAGTTCATTCATCCAGCATATTGCCAATGTGTTTCACAATTGTTGGAATCATATCCTATAATTATAGAACTAGTAAAATTAAAATATGTAAGTTTCAAATATGGAATTACATATCTTTCTATGAATTTTTGAAAGAAAATATGAAAATGGAGAAGTATTAACAAAATAATCTGCATACTTCTAAGAGATTAGGGTTTTTTTTTACAGAGTTATCTTAAATATATTTAAGACAAAAGTAACTTATAGAGATTCAAGCAGAATATTGGTAGTCTAAAATCACCAGTCAACACATCTTAGTAGTATCTCAATTCAAGATAACTAGGTCCACTGTCAATTCAGTATAACTTAATGCTAATTGGGTATGATTTTATTTGTTCAAGACCAATTTAGATTCATTTTCTGCTCACACTAATTTTATTTACATTTATGTTTTGCTAATATCCATTTTCATTTACATTCATATTCTTGAATTATTCTATACATATTGTGTTTACAATAATGTTTTCCTTAGATCAATTCATAAGATTATTCTATTCTAATAGGGTTGACTAGTTGCTTGTTTCTTTTTGATTGTCGGGAAGTCATCAATATACACTTGGTTTTCCCGCCTTCTCTTGCCTAGTGGCTAGAGAATTTTTGCAGAAGGAATCACAGTAACCTTCAAGATTGGCAATGGAAATGAGTACAAGGTCAATATAACTTAATGCTAATTGGGTATGATTTTATTTGTTCAAGACCAATTTAGATTCATTTTCTGCTCACACTACTTTTATTTACATTTATGTTTTGCTAATATCCATTTTCCTTTACATTCTTGAATTATTCTATACATATTGTGTTTACAATAATGTTTTCCTTAGATCAATTCATAAGATTATTCTGTTCTAATAGGGTTGACTGGTTGCTTGTTTCTTTTTGATTGTTAGGAAGTCATCAATATACACTTGGTTTTCCCGCCTTCTCTTGCCTCATGGCAAGAGAGTTTTTGCAGAAGGCATCAAAGTAACCTTCAAGATTGGTAATGGCAATGAGTACAAGGTCAGTATAACTTAATGCTAATTGGGTATGATTTTATTTGTTCAAGACCAATTTAGATTCATTTTCTGCTCACACTACTTTTATTTACATTTATGTTTTGCTAATATCCATTTTCCTTCACAGTCTTGAATTCTTCTATACATATTGTGTTTTCAATAATGTTTTCCTTAGATCAATTCATAAGATTATTTTGTTCTAGTAGGGTTGACTGGTTGACTGGTTGTTTTTTTCTTTTTGATTGTCAGGAAGTCGTCAATATACACTTGGTTTTCCCACCTTCTCTTGCCTCGTGGCCAGAGAGTTTTTGCAGAAGGCATCAAAGTAACCTTCAAGATTGGCAATGGAAATGAGTACAAGGTTAGTATAACTTAATGCTAATTGGGTATGATTTTATTTGTTCAAGACCAATTTAGATTCATTTTCTGCTCACACTACTTTTATTTACATTTATGTTTTGCTAATATCCATTTTCCTTTACATTCTTGAATTCTTCTATACATATTGTGCTTACAATAATGTTTTCCTTAGATCAATTCATAAGATTATTTTGTTCTAATAGGGTTGACTAGTTTCTTTTTCACACCAAATTGCTCATTTTCCACAAAATTATATTCTAGTGTGTAGTTTAATATTCACTAGTTTGATTTTTTCTTTTTTAACAAAATTAGAATCCAATTCGTAGGTTGTGCTTGTTGTCCATGACAGTCCCCTTGATCTCATGAATCATCATAGATTTTATATTTTGCTCCAATTGTTGATCAACATCAAATGTGGCCATCATAATATCATCCATAGCCTTCATATTCTACAATTATTCATTGCTCATTTATCATACATAGTAACCAAATAATGCAGACCTAGAGCTTAGACTGCAGATGTATGCAAAAAATGATAAATCCCTGCCTTTGTAAGCCTAATTAAACACAACAACTAACATGTTGTTTGATATTTTAAAGAGTCATATGACTATCCTTTTTCTACCTTGTAAACACTTACTCAGTGCATACAATAATTTATTGAAATGCAAAGTTGAATGACCTCTTAACTCTTGACACTAATGTCATTGCATTTGTCAAAACAGGGTTAATCATATTGTGATCTAAATTTTGATAATGAAGTCTTCCAATCTGTCCTTTATATCTAAGCATTGATGACAATCCATCTTGTCTTTTACTACCCCTTTTAAATTCTCATGGTCTTGGCACAACAAATTTCTCTCTTTGATTGACCTTTCATTATCCCTATGGATGCACTTTGGAGCCTCCTACTACTTTTAAATATCGCCCAGAGTCACCCCGATAAGTATTTCGATTCATTTGTATCTTCATCGACAAGAGATCATGTATCGCTAGGATATTCTGCAGTTTCCCCAACGTGGTGAGTCTCCTCGATGATTATTCTTTCGATCTCAAGTATATCGCAAAGATTCCTACTGATGTAATCTTATCGGCATCACATAGCGGGTTAGGTAGACATTCATTACTTACTCCGATGGTATAGGTCTCACTGATATGCTTCCCTCGTGCTTCATCGATGAGACAAAATGAGTATCTCACCGATGAAACTTCATCGCTGAGACCATAGGCCAGTCCTCTCGAGATATCTTCTCAGGCAATTCTGATCGATGTAACATTCTTGATCTTTCACCGATATGCCTACATTTGAACGAATAGTTTTTTTTTTTTTTTATTGCATTGTTTCGTCGGACTTTTGACAAACCTCCAAAAGTGTCCGATGAACTTTCATTGTAATGAATTTCCTATTTCATCGTGAGTTCGACGTGCTGCTATCATTTTTTTAATTTGAAATATGTCACCGAGAATCCTACCAATGTAATCTTATCGGCGTGACATAGCGGGTTGGCTAGACATTCAGAACTTACTCTGATGGTATATGTCTCGTTGATATGCTTCCCTCATGCTCCATCGATGAGACAAGATGAGTATCTCTCCAATGAAACTTCATCGCTGAGACCACAGGCCAGTCCTCCCGATATATCTTCTCAGGCAATTTTGATCACTATAACATTCTTGATCTTTCATCGATATGCCTAAATTTGAATGAATAGTTTTTTTTTTTTAAATTGCATTGTTCCATCAAATTTCTGACGAACCTCCAAAAGTGTCTAATGAATTGGCAATAAATCCAACGAAGTTTCATCGTAATGACTTGCCTATTTCATTGCAAGTTTGACGAACTACTATCATTTTTTGATATGAAGTATGTCGCCAAGACTCCTACTAATGTAATCTTATCGGCATGACATTCAGAACTTACTCCGATGGTATATATCTTGATCGCTGAGACCATAGGCCAGTCCTCCCGATATATCTTCTCAGGCAATTTTGATCACGGAACACTCTTGATCTCTCACTGATATTTGCAATACGTCGAACCTTTCATCATAATGGCGAAAAACTTCTATTGTTAATCCGACGCTTTGGCGAAGGTATGCCACTTGTGTTCTAGCTATTGTTCATTGCTAGATTGACGAAATGTCCAGTGGTAATTAATTATTTACTGGCCCCGATAATTACTATTTTACTATTTTTATGGTAATTGTAAAATGGTTACCATTGAGATTATAGGAATCCACCTTTGGAGATTGCATTATGAAATTTTATGGCATCTATCATAAGCTATAAGAGTATCTATGGCAGCTATGCTAGGTGTCATAAGATTCTATGACGACTATGACAACATCTATGACTGAATATTTTCTATCTTGGTCCCTAGGCGTCCATTCATGCAAGATGCTTTATGACAGTTGTAAGAGGATTTGTAAGAGGTCATTATGAGCTTAATTTTATGATTCCAAGGTGGTGGTGTGGTATCTTGACCATTTTGGATGCCATACTTCATGGGTTGTTGTATTCTATTTAACAAGTGCTTTGAAGTGGAGTTTATGGTGGTTTTCTTCAACAGTTTTCTTTGTAGGGGTTATGTCGTCGGATTGAAGGCTGAAGAATAGTTAGAGTGCATGTATTGTAAACTCATTTGCAGCTAATACAAGGCATTTATATTTTTTTTGGTGGAGTTTTTTCCTGAAAGGGTTTCTCCACGTAAATCATCATGTTATGTGTCCAGCTTTCTCTTCTTTGCATTTTCTATGTTTACAGTTTTTCTACCTTCATATGATTATCATTGATAAATCTAATTTACATAAAGTTTAAGCTTTCACTATAGCTATTCTCTACCGTATTTTCTAGAATTTGGTATTATAGCCTAGCCAATTCTGTGTTCTAGGTGGTAGAACGAAGGTTTTTTGAGTTTTAGTGGGAGTTTTGTTGAGCTTTTTTTTACAGTATTTTGTGTTTAATCATGGCTAAAACTTACCATTTGGATATTGAAAAATTTAATGGAGTTGGTTTTGATTTGTGGAAGCTGAAAATGGAGGATCTCCTTGAAGAACGAGATCAATGGGTAGTTGTAAAAAATGTAAAGAAACCTGAGAAAACAAGTAATGAAGATTGGGAGAAGGTTGATAAAAAGGCATGAAGCACTATCAGGCTAAGTCTTTCTGACTCTGTTCTCCTAAATGTGTCATCAAAAAATAATGTGTATGCTTTGTGGAATCAGATAGTTGATATTTATCAATTGAAAAGTTTGGTAAACAAATTTTACTTGAAGCGAAAACTATTTTCTCTTAAGATGAGGGAAGGTAAATCTATAGTCGAGAATTTAAATTATTTTAATTTGGTTTTGAGTCAGTTATCCTCTATTGATGTCAATGTAGAAGAAGATGATAAGTGTGTTATGCTTCTATGTTCTTTACCCGAATCTTGGGAAAATTTCGTACTTGCTATTACTGCTAACATGGAAGAAGCAAAGATGGATGCTCCTGTTGGAGTTTTGTTGTCACAAGAAATGAGGAAGAAGATAATGAATAGTATAGATGATGCTCTCAATGTAAGGGGAAGGCCTAAAGAAAAAGGGTCTAAAGGAGATAAGAATGGGCCTAAGAACAAGTCAAAGGGCAGATCTAAAACTCTTAGAAAGAAGAATAGAGTGAAGTGCTGGAATTGTGGGAAAAGAGGACATGTGAAGAAGAAATGCAGAAATCCAAAGAAACAAGTTGATTCCTCCTCAAATAAATCCTCGAACTCAGGTGACGAAGCTTTTCCTTGTTGCCTTCATGTTATGACTAATGAAAATTGGTTACTTGATTCATAATTCTCATTTCCAATGACTCCTCACAAGGAGTGGTTTACCACATATGAAAAATATGATGGAGGTGAAATCTATCTCAATGATAACTCTTCATACCCGATTGTTGGAAGGGGTAAGGTTAAGTTGTGTTCCAGTGATGGGAGGATTAAAACCCTTCCTGGTGTTTTGCATGTTCTTGGAGTAGCTAGAAATTTGATTTCAGTTTCAAAGTTAAATGATCTGGGAATGTGTAACTTTTGATAAGCATGGTTGCAGATTAGTAAGAGGGAACTTGGTGATAGCGAGAGGAACAAGGAGAACAACCCTATTTAAGTTGGAATTCACTACTTTTGTTAATTCTGCATATGTAACTAAAAATTCTGAAAACACTTGTATGTTGTGGCACCATAGATTGGGTCACATAAGCGATACTGCTTTAAAGTCTATTTTGAATAAAAATTTGTTAGATAGTTTATCCTATTCTAATGAGAGTTTTGATTTCTATGAACATTGTGTGTTTGGTAAATAAAACATAAAATCTTTTCCTTTTGGTGGTAAAAAATCTAAAGTAAAATTGGAATTAATTCATACGGATGTGTTTGATCCTATGGATATTGAATCAATTGGAAAAGCTAGATATTTTGTTTCCTTTATCGATGATGTTACAAGGTTTATCTAGTTATATTTTATGCGACATAAATCTAAAGTTTTCACCAAGTTTAAAGAATTTAAAGCCTTAGTCAAAAAGTAATCAAATCATAAAATTAAGGTATTAAGGTCAAATAATGGAGGGGAATACTGTTCTAAGGAATTTGATGAATTTTGTAAGCATGCAGGAATTGTTAGACAAAAAAAAACTCCGTACACTCCACAGTAGAATGGTGTAGTATAAATGATGAATTAGACGATTATGGAAAGAACTAGAAGCATATTAAGTGGTTCACAAATTGATAAATGCTTTTGGGAAGAAGCTGTAAGTACTGCTTGTTACTTGATTAATAGATATCCTTGTAAAGCTCTTGAAACAACACCTTATGAGATGTGGAAAGGTAAGAAACCTGTTATTTTGCATTTAAGGGTATTTGACTATGAGGCTTATGTTCATTTGCCTAAAGAAAAATGGACTAAGCTAGATCCTAAATATGAAAAGTACATTTTCATTGGATATGGTGATAATGTTAAAGGTTATAAGCTTTGGAATCCTCTAACCAAGAAAATTATATATTCTAGAGATGTTATTTTCAGGGAGCATAGTGTTATTTTTGTACTTGAACAGCCAAAGGAAAAGGATAAGGGGAAGAGAGTGCATTTTAAAATTAAGCAAGAAGATCCACCTCGAGAAGAAAAAAGAGATGGATTCAATGAGGAGGAAGAAGATGAATAAAACAAAACAAGTTACTAATCAAACTGAAGAACATGAGGGAGAAAATTAGGAAGAAGTTGAGCAAGATCAAGAACAACAAGAGTCTCTTACTCCTATTCTCGGAAGATCCACAAGACAACAGAATCCAGTTGATAGGTATAGCCCACCTAATTTTTGTTGTATATTTTTTTATTAAGTGTTGACAATGAACCTAGATCTTACAAGGAAGCTCTCTCTTTAGAGGAAAATGAGTCTTGATTGCAGGCTATGCAAGAGGAGATGATGGCATTGGAAAACTGTAACACTAGAGATATTGTTAATTTTCCCAAAGGAAGAAATCCCATTAGATGTAAATGGGTGTTTAAAAATAAATTTAGAGAAAATGGTCACTTGGAAAGGTTTAAGGCTAGATTAGTGGCTAAGGGATACTTCGAAAGAGAGGGAGTTGATTTTGGTGAAATTTTCTCTCCTATCACTAAGTTAACTTCTATTAGATTCTTGTTATCTATTGCTGCTGCTTGTGATTTTGAGATAGAGAAAATGGATGTTAAAAAAAAAAAATTGCATGGGGATCTTAAGGAGGAGATTTATATGTGATAGCCTGATGGTTTTGTTGTAAAGGGAAAATAAAACTTGTTTTTTAGGTTAAAAAGATCTTTGTATGGTTTGAAATAGTCACCCAAGATGTGGTATCAAAAGTTTGATGCTTTTGCATTAAAGTTGGGTTTTCTTAGGAGTGAAGAGGGCCATTGTGCGTACATTAAGGTTATTGATGATCTAATACTTATTATTATCTTGTATGTTGATGATATGTTGTTTATTGGTAACAAAAAGGTGATCATAGCTGAGCTCAAGAAACAAATTTCTGGTACTTTTGACATGAAATATTTGGGGGCTACAAAATGCATTCTTGGAATGGAAATCGGTAGGGATCAGAGTCACAAAAATCTTTGGTTAAGTTAGAGTTCCCTATGCTAGTGTCATTGGTAGTTTAATGTATGCAATGGTTTGCACTAGACAAGATATTGCCCAACCAGTGGGAGTTCTAAGCAGATAATGTGGTCAAGTCATTGGACATACAGGGATTTGTTGATGTAGATTGGGTAGGTGACTTGGATAGTCAAAGGTACACAAGTGGATATATTTTTACTCTATTTGGAGGAGAGGTGAGTTGGATGAGTAAAAGGTAGGCTATAGTTGCATTATCCACCACTAAAGTAGAGTATATGGTAGTTACTCATGTCTCTAAGGAGGTTGTTTGGTTACAAAGGTTGTGTACGGGTATTGGTTTTGATTTCAATATTGTCCAGGTTAACTATGATATTCAAAGTGCAATTCATTTGGCTAAGAATTTGATGTATCATGCTCGAACTAAACATGTTGATATTCGGTATCATTTTGTTCGTGAGTTGATTGCTAATGGTCAGATTGAGTTGAAGAAGATTGAAACACAGGAGAATGTTACAAATTTTCTTACAAAACCCGTGAGCATAGAGAAATTTACTTGGTGTAGGAAGGCCATGGGCCTTGTTACTTGGGCTTAGTTTATTTATGTTTTCCTATGGGTGTATTTACAATGTATGATGTCAAATGGGAGAATGCTAGGACAAAGGTTCCATCAACCTTGTAAATATCTTGTATTTATTATTCTCCTATTATTGTTTGTAATTCACCCATAAGGGATAGGAGGTTTCATCAATAGTGGTAATTAATTATTTACTGGCCCTAGTAATTACTATTTTACTGGATGGGAGTTACTGAGTTACTCTTACGAGCTTGTGGTAACGGTATTGTAAAATTCTTACCCTTGATATTCTAGGAATCCACCTTTGGAGATTACATTATTACATGTTATGACATCTTTCATAAGTTGTAAGAGTATCTATGATAGCTATAATAGGTATCATACGATTCTATGATGACTATGACAACATAGATGATAAAATATTTGATATATTGGTCCCTAGGCGGCCATGCATGCAAGATGCTTTATGATAGCTACAAGAGGATCTATAAGAGGTCATTATGAGCTGCATTCGATGATTCCAAGGTGGTGGTGTGGTATCTTGACAATTTTGGACACCATACTTCATGGGTTGTTGTATTCTATTTAACAGGTGCTTTGAAGTGGAGTTTATGTTGGTTTGCTTCAACAATTTTCTTTATAGGGGTTATGTTGTCGGATTGAAGGCTAAATAATAGTTAGAGTGCATGTATTGTAAACTCATTTGAAACTAATACAAGTAATTCATATTTTTGATGGTGGAGCTTTTTCTCAAAAGGGTTTCTCCATGTAAATTATCATGTCATGTGTTCAACTTTCTCTTCTGTGCATTTTCTATGTTTATAGTTGTTCTACCTTCATATGATTATCATTGATAAATATGATTTACAACAAGTTTAAGCTTTCACTATAGCTATTCTCTACTGTATTTTTTAACATCAATTGAACCTAGAAGGAACATGTTATTTTGCAGATGGAGGACTTCCTTTTTTATTTTGGTTAAGATTAGATCCATTTTCTTTCTTTCCATTCTAAGTATTCTTTGCATCTCTGAAGGAACTCTTCTTGGAGTCTTCAGTGCAAAATCTTTCTTTTCTTGTTTTAGTCTTTTCATTTGATTTGGAGCTATCAGGGCTAGAATTCTATCCTTTGACAATTTGTTCCTTTTCTCTTTTCAGAACATTGCTTAGAGTGACAATTTCCTCCTCAAGCTTTAAACATTCAAAAGGTTTTTCATTGAGCTTGATATTAAAACAATATTCAATTCTCTTTTCTTCTTCAACCTTTACTTTCAAGTTAGAGATCACATCTTCTACCTCTTTTAATTTTATTTCACATACCTTGCCTTTTTCTGCTTGGATTTTTAGTTTCTCAATCTCTTCTTTTGAATTTGCAAGCAAGCACTCATATTTCTAATTTTGTCCCCTTGCTTCATTCAAGTCTTCTAAAGAAGATCATGGTTTTCCTTGAAAGTCTATTCCCCTATAATCTGAATTGAATTACCAACCTTCAGGTTCCATAGATTCTAGATCTAGATCAAAGGAAAACATGTCTTCATCACTCAATGAGCCAGACTCCTTACATTTCTCAACATTGTACTTTCTATTAGTAGTATTGAAATCCATAAAGAGAGTTTATTTTTTTGAATCATTCTCCTCATATTCAAAGGAACCACTTCTTTATTTGGAATCGAGACCCTTTTTAACTTGACTCTTTTATTGCTATCATCTAATTCTTTATAAGGATGTTTAGAAGAAAAATCACCTATTCTTCCACAATTGAAACATTTGAGTGGTAAGTTACCTTTGTATTTGTCAATGCCTTTCTTCAATCTTCTCGCTTCAACTTCATCAAATTCATCAAGTTGATCATCAACTTCATCTTCAATCATTTTGTTAACTTTGAATGTAGCTTCTTTCTTTGGAACATCTTGACCAAACTCTCTCATCTCAAAGGTAGTAAGAGTACCAAATGTTTCATCAACTAAATATTGATCCAAATATTTAGATTCTTCAATGGCTAATAATTTGTGACTAAGATTTTGGGAGAGATCTCAAAACTTTCTTTACAATTTCACTTTCTTTCACTTGTCTACCAAGTTTGGAGATGCTAGAGACAATTTCTTGTACCCGAAGCACATAAATTACAATGTCTTCATCTTCAATCATCTTTAGAGTCTCAAATCTACTTTTGAAGATCTACATCTAAGCTTGTTTCACTTTAGTGTCTCCTTCATAGATGCTACTAATATTTTCCCAAACATCTTTGGCATAACTGTAATTCATCACCTTCAAAAGTTCTAAATTATCCAACCCACACAAGAAGAAATTCTTGGATTTGGCATTGCATTCATATAGTTTGGTTTCAGCTAGATCTGTAAGAGGAGTGGTTGGAGCAGTTTAACCACTTTTGACTGATTTTCACACCCCAAACCCAAGAGAGTTTAGGTGTCCTTCAATTCTCAATTTCTAGGAGTAATTAGTCCCATCAAACCTAGGACCCTTGTATGAACCATCATGTATCATTCCAGATCTTTGCCTTAAGTTGTTAAGCTTCTATACATGAACTTGGATTTGATACTAATTATTGAACACTACTAGAGATTGAGACGGGGGTGAATTAGTGTACACAAAACTTAACCTCTTCCAAAAATTAAAAATTTCAACATAACTCAAACTCCTTTAGTAGATGAAGATAAAACTTTAAGAAGAACAAAATATAGCAATTTGAACCTTTATAACCTTTAGCAAACTTTACCAATGAAAGATAAAGAAATAATCAGATAAGCAACAAAATAAATAAATAGAGAACACACATACACAAGGAGAACACCAGATTTACGTGGAAAACTCAATGAGGGAAAAACCACAGTGAGAGTTAACTCACAATATAAGGCTCATTGCCAAAATGACTTGCAAGAAGGCTCACTATCTTGAAGCAAGATACAAAAGACTTGTTGAACTGAAGACAACAAAAATTCAAGAGAAAGATACAAGGACCTGATGAGACTCACTATCTCATAGGGTGATACCACAAAACTGGTTTAAAATTTCATTCAGGAAGGAAAATTTCTAAAATGCTCCCATGAATTTATTTTTGGGTTTTTAGGGGTTCGCTTGAAGGGGGGGTTCGAGTGAACCCAAAAAGGAGTTTGCTTGAACCCCCCTTCAAGCGAATCCCCCTTCGAGCAAACCCCCTTAGATGATGACATCCCTTTTCGTGCAATTTTTTAAGGAAAACAAAGGAAAAATTACAAAACAAGGGGGGTTTGAGTGAACCCCCTTCACTTGAAGGGGTCAAGAGGGGTTCGCTCGAACCCCCCTTTTTTCCCTTCTCCCCCTCTTCTACCAAATTTATGTAAAAAATTTCCTTTCAAAGCTTGGGTTGAGGGTGAAAATGCAGGAAACTTCATGGACCCAACTAGATGAAGGTAGTCCTCAGAACGAGCTATCCATCAAATATAATTTTAATATGTTTTGGTTGTATTATGTATTTTTTTTAGTTTAATTAAACATAGGTTTTCATCGAAAATCAAGCTCTCTATTATGTACATGTAGAAAAAAAATAGATTATAAAAAATAAATGAAAAATATCTATGCACTAGATATTGATGTCCCTGATCCAATAAAAAAAAGGAATTCAGATACACACAAAAAAATTTAAGTGTTAGCAAGTAAATCATGTCTAAACTATAGCTGGTTTGACTTCAAAACTTAATTAAGAAAAAAAATATTCAATGAAATGCTATGAAACCAATTGCATGCACTAGATATTGTATTTATGGATCTAAATTCAAAAAAAAAAAGAATTTTATCCTTTGTAGTAAAAAAGCTATGTGTTAGCAAGTACATGTCACTCTTTAAAAATGGTGTTTACTATTAAAAACTAGTTTTCAAAGGAGATGGTAAGAGAAATGCAATCTAATTCCAAAAAAAATAAAAAATATATATTTAGAATCTACATACAAAATGTCACAAATCACTAGTTTGCATCATCTTCAAATTCCTCACGGTTTAGAAGCTATAGGTGCCCGAAAGTGAAGATTTAGTTAAAAAAAATCAGTTCAATGTCTAGTTTGGCCAAAAATTATAAACCAGTATTGTGGGATCACCCCATAGTAGGGTACAATATTATTTAGAGATAATTGCAATGATTTGTCAACACAACACTTTGTTAATTGAGG
Organism: Sequoiadendron giganteum; assembly: GCA_007115665.2. NCBI lineage: Eukaryota > Viridiplantae > Streptophyta > Pinopsida > Cupressales > Cupressaceae > Sequoiadendron > Sequoiadendron giganteum. Next base: position 664,649,101 of record CM021101.1, on the reverse strand, counting down.
CGTTACAACATAATTGATATTTCCTTTCACAACCTTTAGCACTGTCTCTATTGGATATTCAATAAAATTCGCACAAACACTTCTCTACACTTGTACACTTGTACACTTCTTCACTCACTTTCATTTGAAATGATCTTGCATTATATCCACCACAACACTTCAATTCTTCAATTAGGTTGACCAAGAAGAGAATAAACAATGAATTCAACTGGTTAGCCACCATAAACATAATGTGGTCCTATCTCAAACATAGAGAGGACAAAAAATTCTTAGTACTTCTTTTAATGTGATCCAAAGAATTTACACACATGCACACATAAATCTAAGTAAGCATTGATGAAACGTGTGGATAAAACATTGAAGTGCATATCGAGTTGGTCCATAAACACTCTTTTTATTGAATTTACACTATGTGGTCCCAAATAGGATAGGCCAGGACCCAAATCTATCATAACACATCTTCCATTGTTGGTTCCACCCCCCAAGCACATGAAACAAGCAAAGGAACAAGCCCTATCAGTCATATACCCAAAAATAACCTAGAAAACCAACTCAAGACACAATGTGACATCAAAGCGGCCAATTAGCAACATGCGGATCAAATGGGGATGTTCCTTGAGCACAAAAAATCACTTCCATAAACTTCTTCCATACTTTCATACCATCAACAACCACCACAAATCAAATAGGTACAAATCACTTAATTCAAGAAGCACACAATACATAACTAGATGATGTAGCTTTACTAGAACAACTTGCGGACCACTTGAGCACATGAGATTGTAATTGATACACTAGATAGAAATTGAGAGAAAATTCACCAAGCCACATGAGTAGAGACATCAATACAAAGAAATGTGAAGTGTTTCCCAAACCAGTCTCGACAACCAACAAAATTGTCAACCTTATGCAATTCACTAAAATCTCCTCGGCAACACTAGTGACCTAAAAATATAGGAGTGAAACATCCACAAAACATTGAAATTGAATACCAAATCGTAAGAAAAAAGCATCAATAGAGGAGGAATACAGAGCATTCTCCTAGACAGAGTTCAATGCAACTTCCTTAACCAAAAACACTTAAGAAAATTATGGAGGCCAAAAATTCATTTCAAAAACACATCCTTCATTAGGAATATCAAGAGAGAGAATATGACATATTGTAGACCTTCAACAACATCTCTCCATAATCATTCAAGATTCTAATCCTCATTTGAATATATCATTATAAAATTAACTCTGCCGACAATAATAATGTATTATATGAACTTCAACAACTCTTTTTTGATAAGGCATGACATTCAACCATGAAATTCATCACCAATGTTAGCCCAAACTGAATATAATAGTGATAACCAGTACCAATGATAAAAAAAATTGACACACATGACAATCACATATAACAATCTTTATCATGAGAGACAATCAACAACCAGTGTTGACAACAAAGATAATAGTTGCCAACAATCTCCTTGTTGAAATGCACAAGACAACTAAGAGGGGGGGTGAATTAGTTGTACCAAATTACTTTACTTCTAACCTTAATCAATTCCACTTTAACTTAATTTGTTATTAAGTGTAAACATGAAATACAAATAATAGAAAGCAAACACCAAAGACACCATATTTACGTGGAAAATCAATGAGGAAAAAACCACAGTGAGGATTAACTCACAATATAGTAGAAATGCAATACCGGATACAAAGGCTCACTGGCAAAGGGCTTACTGCCTACATATAGGCCTCACTTTCTAGAAGGAGGCTCACTACCTACATATAAAGAAATACAATATAAAATCCACCACAATAGGTTCCACACATTCGCAACTTGATCAAAGGATTGTAGACACCATCAACTCACTACTTTCAGGAATCTAACACATCAAAGTATTGTTTCCTTGATTTGCTCTTACACACTCAGCTTTTCACATTTGTTCGCACACTTCACTTTCTTTCCTATATATTCACAACATCTTGACTTGCTTTTATATCATCATCAACCCTAGAAACATTCTCCAAGGTCAGCTATACATTCTTCATTTTACAAATTTAAATTAGGTCAGCTACTCAACATTCTTGCAGTGGATAAGAATGAGAGAGGACTAATTACATATTTAATTAGGATCCAAACAACATCTTGGATCAATCACATGCTTCCTTAATCCAATGCAAATATGTATGTAATGTGTAGACACCAGGTCAACCAAACCTAATGAAAACACCAAAGAAATTTGAAGTACACACATCTACAACAAGATGATCACACTTGGATCACCCAACACGCTTCACTAGGCACTGGAACACTTCTAAGAAATCTTCAAGAACATCCATAGCAACTGCAACAAACTTCATGCACAAAACACTTCAACAATCCATCCAGATTGAGCAAAAACACACCGTAGCTCTGGAACAAGCCTTCTAGAGCACCAAACCACAAGCACGTTTTCCAAAACATAGGAAACATCAAAATTAACCTTCTTCTAGATTTGAAAGATCTGAAATGAGCCACCAAAAGAATGCAGAGCAAAGACATCTCTCCTTGTCCATAGACAAATAGTTTTGCCAAATGGTTTCACACACAAGTGAACACAACTTTCATACTCCATCAACCCATAAGCTAAAACTCAGGATATATTATCCATTGAAGCTCATGAATGTTACCACAGATTTGCATAGGCATAATATCAACATAGAAGAAATGTAGAGCACATTACCAGAGTACACTCAGAATGCACACTCAACACTATCTTCATTATTTCTTAATTTTCTCAAAAGCACTTGGCATCAACACAACTGAAACTTCATAAATATAGCTCTATGTACTCTTAATACTTCTACAGTATCTCAAATATACATGTACCACCTACAATCACTCTAAACCATGTTGACATCAATGACAACATTAATGACAACACAACCAAACATGTCCATACTTGCAACAATCTCCCCCTTTGTCATTGATGGCAACACATGATGTGAAAAACCATAAAAAACAACATGAATACTCTCCTACTTCTTCTTCTCTCCCCCTTTCAACTTTTCACATGACTCTCTCTCCCCCTTTGACATCAATGGAAAAGGAAATTTTTGCATGAAACTCCTTCCATATAAATCCTTGATCACTCCCCCTTAGGAGTGCACCCACATCTCATACTGCAACAATGAAACTCTCTACTCCCCTTAAGGAGTGGACCACAATCATCAGTCTAGACCAAAAAGAATTTGTGAATCCACTGGACTAATGCACCTTCATGTGCACCTAGTTCAAGCAAGGTGAGGCAGTAACCCCTAACTTCCCCCTGAGATACTCAAAAGTATCCTTCAGAAGGGCCTTAGTGAATATGTCAGCAATCTATTCTTTAGTAGATACATATTCAAGCCTAAATTCATTCTACAACACCTTATCCCTCAAGAAATAATACCTAATAGATATATTCTTTATCCTAGAATGCATCACCAAATTCTTCGAAATGTTTATTACACTTTTATTTTCATAAAAGATAGGGATAGTTTCATCACATATCACACCTATATCCTTCAATGTTTGCTTCATCCAAAGTACCTGTATACAACGGGATGCAACTACAATATACTCATCTTTTGCAGTGGACAAAGAAATTGAATCCTATTTCTTACTCAACCAAGAGACCAATCTTCCTCCGAGGAAGAATGAACCACCACTTGTACTCTTTTGGTCATCTACACAACTAGTCCAGTCTGCATCAGTGCAGGCATTCAAGGTGAAATTAGTATCCTTAGGATACCACGGACCATGATTTAGAGTTCCCTTTAAATATCTGAATATCCTCTTCACAATTGTAACATGTGTCTCCTTAGGTTCTGCTTGAAATCTTGCAACCAAACATAGTGCATGCATGATATCCGATCTAGTAGCAGTAAGATACAATAGTCCACCAAACATAGATCTATACATGCTCTGATTAACTTTAGAAGATTCATCATCCTTAATTTGCATCTGGTTACCATAAGGGTACAAACCGGTTTGGAATCATCCATTCCAAACTTCTTCAACAATTCTTTGACATAATTAGATTGTGAAATGAATATCCCCTTATCAGTTTGATTCACTTGTAGTCCAAGGAAGAAATTAAACTCATCAATCATAGAAATTTCAAACTATTTTTGCATCTCCTTTGCAAATTTCTTGCACATTCCTTCATTTCCACCAAAGATAATATCATCAACATACACCACAACTATCATCATCCTTTTACCTTCAACTTTGAAATAGATATTGTTGTCAATGGAGCCTTTGTTGAATCCTTGCTATGTCAAGTATTTATCCAACCTTTCATACCATGCTCTGGGAACCTGTTTAAGTCCATATAATGCCTTTTTCAATTTGCAGACCATGTCCGGTTTATCTGATAACCAAAATCCTTTCAGTTGTTCCATGTACACCTCTTCTTCCAATTCTCTATTCAAGAATGCAGACTTGACATCCATCTGGTACACTTTGAAGTCTTTTTGAGAAGAAAATGCCAAGAACATCCGAATGGCCTCCATTCTTGCCACCGGGGCAAAATTCTCTTCAAAATTTATTCCTTCAACTTGTGAATAACCTTTGCATACAAGTCTTGCTTTATTTCTTACCACTTCACCATCCTCATTCAACTTATTTTTGGATACCCATTTTGAACCAATCACATTCTTGTTTGATGGTCTAGGAACCAGTTCCCATGTCTGATTCTTCTCTATCTGCTGCAATTCCTCTTTCATTTCTCTAACCCAACTTTCATCTTTGCATGCCTCACTCACAGTCTTAGGTTCTATCTTAGAAAGTAAACACAAATTTACCTCAACCACTTTGCTTCTTGTCTTTACACCTTCACTTATGTCTCCAATTATCTGTTCCTCTAGATGATTCTTTTGAACATATTTAGGAGTCTTAGGAGCAAGTTCTGGAATCTCCTCTTCATCATTTTTTTCTTTCTCTTCCTTCTCTTCTTCTTGTATTTTTTCACAAATAAGATCATCTAGTTCAACTTCATTTATTTCCACTGGTTTATGCATAGTTTCATCAACTTTTACATTTGCACTTTCAACTATTTTCCTCAGTATTTTATTGAAGAATCTATATGCTTTTCTATTAGTTGAATATCCAAGAAAAATACCTTCATCACATCTTGCATCAAACTTTCCAAGATTCTCATCATCTCTTTTGATTTAACATCTACTTCCAAATACCTTAAAGTATTTAATAGTAGGATTCTTACCAGTCCATAGCTCATAAGGAGTCTTTATGTTGTTACCTCTTATTTGCACTCTATTAAGAATATAAATAGAAGTGTGAATTGCTTCTCTCCAATACACATCAGGAACATTTGATTCTTTCATCATAGTTCTAGCCACCTCTTAAACATTTTGGTTCTTCCTTTCCACAACTCCATTTTGTTCAGGAGTTCTAAGGGTAGAATAATGTCTCTTTATACCATGCTCTTCACAAAATGCATTAAACTCACAAGAAGTGAATTATCCAACTCTATCAGACCTTAAATATTTGATTCTCAAGTTTACTTCATTCTCTACTCTTGCTTTGAATACTTTGAATCTATATAGAGCTTGAGCTTTCTCTCTAAGAAAAGTAACCCATGTCATCCTAGAGTAATCATCAATCAAAAGCATAAAATAATTTCCACCATTAAGGCTTCTTGTTCTTGTAGGACTACAGAGGTCTATATGAATCAATTCCAACATTCCAATATTGTTCTTTTCCTTTAAAACTACAACTTGTTTGTTTTCCTAACTGACAACTTCTGCAAATAGAATTGGTAGGCTTTGTGATTCTAGGCAGATCTCTAACAACTTCTCTTGAATTGATCCTGATTAGATTTTTAAATTTTACATGTCCCATCCTCCGGTGCCATAGCCAACTTTCATTAATCTAAGAAACAAAGCACTAGCCTTCACCACTCTTAAGCCAATAAATGTTTCCACGAGTTCTTCTTCCTACTGCTACCATAGTTCCAAACCCTTTTCTAATCTCACAGGTGTTATCCTGAAACACAAGATTAAATTATTTTCTACACATTTTTCCAACACTCAAAATATTATGCCTCAATCCATTAACATAATAAAAAACATCAGTACTATGTTTTCCATCAATACTAATTGTTCCTTTTCCAACAATCTTAGCACTAGAATCATCTCCAAACATAACTAATCCTCCATCATACTTTCCAAGTTTAGTGAACTTACTCTTGTCTCCAGTGATATGATTTGAACATTCACTATCAATTACCCAATAGTCTTCATCTTGTCTAGCATGAAAGGCAGTAACTAGAGTACCTTCCATTTCATCCTTCTTGTTCTTTAGACCAGATTCCCTTGCACATCTTCCATGGTTAGTAGACGCAAATCTATTTTTCAAGGCTAGAAACAAGCATTCATCTTTATCCTCCTCAAAATTAGACTCATCATCAAAAATTCATGCATCTTCTCTAACATAATACAATTTCTTGAACTTCCTATCCTTTTGTCTTTGTAATTATTATTATCTCTATTCTTCTTGTGTGTAGCTCAATTTGGACATCTTGAAGCATAGTGACCAATATTTCCACAACTGAAACATTTAAAAGATAACATACCTTTGTACTTTCAGGTACCTTTCTTCAACTTCCTTGTAAATTTTTCTTCCAACTCTTCTGAACCATCACTATCTGAGTCATCTCCTATCTTAATTGCTTTAAACGTTCTTTTAGATTTCTCCTTTGCTCTTCCAAACTTTCTCATCTCAAATGCAGTCAAGGTGCCAAATAGCTTCTCTTTAGTAAATGTCTTCGGATCATATGACTCTTCAATAGTAGATACCTTGTCACTATAACACTTGGGTAGGGTCATCAAGATTTTCTCTATTACATCTTCATCTGCCATGGTACCACCTTGATTTTTTATTTCATTTGTTGTAAGTTCAACTCTCTAATAGTGGCTTGCAATGTCTTCACCTTCTTCCATTTTCAAGTTCTCAAATCTGCGCTTTGTTGTCAACTTTCTTGAAAGTTATACTCTATCATTTCCTTCATAGATGTCTTTCAAATTTTCCCATACTTCATAAGCAGTGCCTAAAGAGATAAATTTTGTCCGTTCAGTTCTAGATAAGGCACTAAAGATAGTATACCTTGCTTTTTCAATCTCCTCATAGGTAAAAATATCATTTGTAGAAGAAGGACCACTAGCCGGTTCAACATACTTTGTCTCAACAGATTTCCAAGTCTTGAAACGAAGAGAGATCAGGTAACCTCTCATCTACTCCTTCTAGTCATTGTAGTTAGCTCCATAAAAAATAGGAATTTGCAACTTGTGTGCCATCTGATCTACCTCAAGTGGTTAAGCTTTTCTCTGAGGAACCAAAGCTATGATACTAATTATTAAAATGCACAAGACAACTAAGAGGGGGGGTAAATTAGTTGTACCAAATTAGTTTATTTCTAACCTTAATCAATTCCACTTTAATTTAATATGTTATTAAGTGTAAACATGAAATGAAAATAATAGAAAGCAAACACTAGAGACACCATATTTACATGGAAAACCCAATGAGGGAAAAACCACAGTGAGGATTAACTCACAATATAGTAGAAATGTAATATTGGATACAAAGGCTCATTGCCATAGGGCTCACTTCCTATAAATAGGACTCACTATCCAAAAGGAGGCTCACTGCCTACAGATAAATAAATACAATAGAAAATACACCATGGTGTAAGGGGGAATGGATGGAAACACCTATTGTTCCATGCTCCGGGTCTCACCTTAGCAATTCCCTTTAATGGCTCTCTCCAATAACTCAACCTATAGGTCCTGACTCAAATGCAGATACCCCTAGTTCTACTGGCCATCCCCTCTTCCAACCATGTCACACAATTTAACCCAAAACTTGGTGTTTTGCCTTTGCTTCACTCTTGACCCTTAATCATCCCTAAAGGCCAAATACCCACAATACTCAACTAGATACTTGCAGGGGTGTAAAGATGTACTATCATGCTTCCTAGCATCCTATTAGATTTCTTGAACAACCATTAGAATCCATTTCACCATCGCTCCCTCCAAACCCTCACTTAGGGTTAACAAGGCTACAAGCCTAGAGCCCTCCTAACCCGAGAAAAGTGGAAGTTTCTCAAAACTTTCCCAAAGAACCCCAAACCTTCACTGTGTTTTCTTGGTCCCGATCCCAACCTCTTCAAGATTTCCAAGGTCTTATGCCTGGTCTTGCCGTACACAGGTTACTTGACCAGTTTTAGCAAAATGTAGGGTTTTTCTTCATTTCTTGGCCACCCAGTTGGAATGTCAAAGAGTTCTTCCACCAAATCGATTGATGAAGCCTCTTACCAACTACCAGACCTCTATATGGCCTTCCTCCACCTTTCTACCTTGAGAATTTTCATGGAGAGGTCTCCCCTGTAAGTTAGGTGATTTTCACCTCTAGACTTTCCTAGTCGGGCACTATTTTGCTCTCCTAGGAAAGGTCTTCTTTCATGCTTTCTTGCCTCTTAATGAATCCTAACCCTACTAAAAATATAGGCATGGAGCCTAGCCACTATTTTCAAGAGCTCATACACCAGGTACAGGGGAAAGGTGGTCTAGGTCTCCATTTATTACAGCTTGCCAGGCAGAATAACTAAGAAACTAGAACTTAGAGAACAGAAATCAACAATTAGAACGATGAAACAACTAACTATTTACCAACCAACACTTAGAGATCAGATACACTACATTCCACACATGTTCCAAGGCCTATTTAAGCCATTAATGCACTGCTAAGAACACAAACACAGAAAATTAAACAAAAACTCCTACTATTCTTATTTCTCCTTCATGAAAATTGCAAGAATACAAAACTTCAAAAGCCTTCCAACCTTGCACATGGGTTGAGGCAATCCTTAAATAGGTTTCCCAAATTGGTTACCCCCTCCTTGGTCATACTTTTTGGTTACAAGGTGGCAAACAAATGCAAAATGTTCCATTTGGCCACCTTTGCCAATTTCCTAGAAACTAGCCAGTCATGAGTATTCAAAACTCCAAATCTCTTCCACTCCTGATAGCTCCTGACCAAGATATTTTGAATTTCTCTCCCACAATTCAATGGTCAACATGACCTTATCACAAGAAAAACAAAACTCACAAACCTTTTCTATTCCTAGGTGTTCTTCTAGGTGTTTCTCCTAGTCTTCTAGGTGCTCCTACACCATTCTCCCCCTCCTTGCCAAACACTAAGAAGGAGAAAGAGAGAGCAATGAAATGTCAATGCCAAGCTTCTAGAATTGATCTTCTTGAACCCATGTAGCTTCTGATTCATGCTTATTCTTCCACTTAATAAGGTGTTCCATGTACACCTTGTGTCTTGTAAACTTTTTGCACCCTTGACTCAAAGATCCTTTCAGCTTGATGCTTGTCCTGAGTAGGTAGGGGTATGTTGTTGATGTCCTTGAAGATCTCTTGACTGTTCTCAACCATCCCTTTGATTGATCCCTTATATTTGATCAAGTCAGCTATATTGAAAACCGGTGAGATTCCTAAGTCAGTAGGTAGCTCAACCTTGTATGCATTTTTCCCATACTTGGCCAATATCTTGCATGGTCCTACCCTTTTCATTTGTAGCTTGGTTGACACTCCCTTCTGCAACCTAGATTTGTTGAGGTGAACCATGACATACTCACCCACTGCAAATTGCACATCCTTCCTTGACAAATCTACCTTCTCCTTCAAATTTTGTGTAGCTTCAGTGACTGTCTTCTTCACCTGCTCCTGAATCTCTTTCATGGTCTGACTGAATTCTTCAACATGTCCACTCCTGTTCTCCATGGCTCCTAGATCCCTAAGCTCACAAATACCTCTTGGGTGCATCCCATACACTACCTCAAAAGGACTCTTCCCTGTGGTCTAGTTGACACTATCATTATAGGCATACTCAGCTTGTGAGATGACCATATCCCATGTTTGTCCATATTCCTTTGTTAGGAACCTAAGAAGATTACCCAACACCCTGTTAACCACCTCTATTTGACCATTGTTCTGAGGATGGTAAGCCAATCCAAATGACAAATTGGTTCCCAATCTACTCCATAGAGTCTTCTAAAAATGATTCATGAGCTTCACATCCCTATTTGAAACAATGCTCAAAGGCAACCCATGGATCCTCACAATCTCTTTGAAGAAAAGATGAGCTATGTAGCTAGCATCATGAGTGGTTTTAGAAGGAATAAAATGACTCATTTTGCTAAACTATCCACCACTACATACGAGTCCTACCACAAAATCCATGCTCACACACTCTCATGGTCTGTTAGGAATGGGTAGGGGTTGATAAATACCAGCATTACTAGCTCCTCCCTTCGCTTTCATACACACAATGCATTGTTCCACATACTTTCTAACATCTCTTTCCAACTTAGGCCAATATTAAAACCTTTGTACTAGTTCTAAAGTCTTGTTGAAGCCAAAATACCCACTAAGACTGCCATTATGCTTCTCTTGAATGAGGTTTTCTCTCATTGACCCTCTTGGAACACATAACGGATTCCCTTTAAACAATAATCCACTTTGCAACGTATACTTAGCATATTGACTATGAAAATGATTCTCAAAGTCTAAACATACCTTATAAGCTTCTGAGAAATATTCATCCTCCCCATAGAGATCTTTAAAGCTTTCACTCCCTGTGCTCTTCACTTGTATCTCTTGTACTGTCAACAACCTCCTACTCAATGCATCTGCTACCTTATTCATCTACCCCTTCTTGTGCTTGATGGTGAAGGTAAAAGCTTGGATGTATTCCATCCACTTCAAATGCCTATTACTCAACTTCTCTTGAGTGTTGATATAACTGAGTGCTTGATTGTCTGTAAAAACTACAAACTCCTTGGGTAGAAAGTAATGCCTCCACTTCCTAAGTGACTAAACCAAAGCATAAAGTTCTAAGTCATAAGTTGAATATTTCTTCTTTGCCTCATTGAGTTTCTCACTAAAGAATGCTATATGCCTGCCCTCTTGACTTAATACTCCTCCTACTGCCACTCCACTAGCATCACATTCCATAGTGAACAACTTGTCAGAGCCAGGTAACAAGAGAATAGGTTGAGTTGCCACTTCTTGTTTTAGTTTCTCAAACCCTCTCTCAGCTGCTTGAGTCCACAAAAACTTGGTTTTCAAACCACCTTTTATTGTATCTAGGATCGGTGCAGAAATACCACTAAAATTCCTTATGAATTTTCTATAGAATTGAGCCAATCCATGGAAACTTCTTACCTCAGTCCCTGTGGTTGGTGTAGGCCAATTTATGATTGCCTCCACCTTGCTTGGATCCATTTTCAATGATCCCTTAGACACTACAAATCCCAAATATACAAGCTCTTGCTTAAAGAAATCACACTTCTCTAGATTGATTGCCAACTTCTCCTCTTGCAACCTTCTAAGAACCAACTCCACATGTTTTAAATGCTCTTTTCTTGTCTTACTGAATATGAGGATGTCATCAAGGTATAACACCACAAATACTCCTGTGAAATCCTTGAGCACTTCATTCATGAGCCTCATGAATGTGCTAGGGGCATTGGAGAAACCAAATGGCATCACCCTCCATTCATATAACCCATCATTTTTCTTAAATATTGTCTTCCACTCATCACCATCCTTAATTCTGATCTGATGGTATCCACTCTTGAGATCCAACTTGGTGTAATATTGAGCTCCTCCAAGACAATACATTAAGTCTTCAATTCTAGGAATAGGGAACCTATACCTAATTGTGATTCTATTTATTGCTCTAGAATCAGTACATAACCTCCATTTGCCTCCCTTCTTGGTTGCCAAAACTACTGGTACTGCACATGGGCTGATGCTCTTTTGTATCAATTTCTAATCCAACAACTCTTGCACTTGTCTGGCCACTTCCAAATTTTGATCCGGTGTAAGCTTATATGCTGCTTTGTTAGGCAAAGATGCTCCAGGTATGAAGTCAATTTGATGACTAATAGCTCTTTTAGGAGGTAAAGTTGCAGGTGTGCCATCACTTACAATGTCTTTGTACTTCTCAAGTAAATTCTGGACTGCTCTAGGTATGACTGGTTTTTCAGTCTTATCTTCCTCTTTGGATTGCAATAGAACTACATATCCTTCTCCACCTTCATGTAGGGTGTTGAGGAACTCTTTTCCACTACTTAGTAGCACACTTGGTGTCTTTGGCTGTCCTTCATCCTCCTCTGACAGTGACTGCAACTTAAAAGTCTTTCCATCCTTCTTAAATGAGATTGTATTCTCCTTTCCATCATACATGGCACTCCTATCATATTGCCATGGTCTGCCCAACAGTAGATGACATGCATCCATGGGTAAAAAATCACAAACTAACTTGTCCTTGTACCCTCCAATGGAAAACTCCACCGTTACTTGCTCATTCACTAAAACACTTTGCCCTTTATTAAGCCATGTTACCTTGTAGGGGTTAGTGTGGGGTACCTTCTCCAATTTCAGTTTCATTACTGCCTCCTCTGATATAATATTGTCTGTTGAACCTGAATCCACTATGACCTTGCACACTTTACCAAGTATCTTGCACCTTACCCTGAATAGATCTCTCCTTTGTTTTGGTTCTTCTTTGACCGGTTGTCTGATCAAGACCCTTCTGAACATCAGACTCTCTCCCATCTCAGATTCAATGTGGCTGACCTCAGTTGCCTTAGGACTCATGGTGTCCTCTTGTGTATAAGCTACTCTTTTCTCATTGCTTGATGAAGTTGCTTTCTTCGGGCACCTATAGGCTGGGTGTCCAACTTGGCCACAATGATAGCATTTCATGGTTGCAAAATAGGAATTACTCCTTCCTGCTCCTCTTCCTCTATTTGATCCTCCTTGGGAACCTCTACCTCTATTATACCCTCCTCTAGAAGGTGTTTCATAGCCATGATATGTGGATTTGAACTCTCCTTGGTTTCTTTGGTCATTGCCTCTACCTTGATAGCCACCTCGCTATCCTCTTTGATCTCTTTGATCTCTTTGATCTTTGCCTCTACCTCTGCCTTTAGAATTGGAGTCTTGCTTCTTTTTCAGCTTCTCCTCCACCTTGAAAGCCATTTGGAAACAACTATGGAGATTGGTGAGTGTAAAGAGACTCAACTCTTCTTAGATGTTCCATTTGAGGCCATTTAGATACCTCACCACCTTGATGCTTTCCACTTCTGGCACCCTAGACCTAAGACTCAATTTTTGAAACTCCTCGGTGTAAGCAGCCACATCTAGGTCTCTTTGCCTAAGGTTTTTCCTTTTCTTATGAAGTTGGACCTCATAGTCTTCTGGTAGATAATACTCCTTCACTTTGGCCATCATAGCTTTCCAACTAGATATGTGCTTCTTGTCTTCATTCTCCCTTTCTTCTTGTAGGAACTTCCAGCAAGTCAATGCTTGTCCCCTTAGTCTTGACTTTGCTATCTTCACTTTTTGTGCCTCAGTCACTCCATCACACTCGAAGTGATTCTCCATTCCTTCTATCCATTCCATTACCAACTCAACATCCATTCTACCTGTAAAAATGGGAATACCTTCTAATGCTTTGCCACTCAAAGCCTTCAATGCCTTGAGTAAGGGTTCCTCCTTCAGTGGAGGATTAGGGTCTGGTTCAATGTCCTCCTCAACCTGATCTTCACCCTTGTCTCTAACCACTGCTAGTTGTACTCTCATCTTACCTGCAACCACTACCACCTCTTCTAACCTTTGCTTCATCTCTTCAACTATCTCTTCAAGATGTTTTTTTTTCTCTTGTTGCTCTGTCAGATCCCTTGACAATTCAGCATTGGTCACCATGGTGTTGGAACCACCCTATTCAACCTTTGACATACAATTCACTATCCCAAACCTTTCACTGCTCTAATACCAATCTCGTGTAAGGGGGAATGGATGGAAACACTCACTGTTCCATGCTCCAGGTCTCACCTTAGCAATTCCCTTTGGTGGCCCTCTCCACCAACTCAACCTATAGGTCCTAACTCAAATGCAGATACCCTTGGTTCTACTGGCCATCCCCTCTTTGAACCATGTCACACAATTCAACCCAAAACTTGGTGCTTTGCCTCTGCTTCACCCTTGACCCTTAATCATCCCTAAAGGCCAAATACCCACAATACTCAACTAGATACTTGCAGGGGTGTAAATATGTACTATCATGCTTCCTAGCATCCTATTAGGTTTCTTGAACAACCATTAGACTCCATTTCACCATTTCTCCCTCTAAACCCTCACTTAGGGTTAGCAAGGCTACAAGCCTAAAGCCCTCCTAACCCGAGAAAAGTGGAAGTTTCTCAAAACTTTCCCAAAGAACCCCAAACCTTCACTATGTTTTCTTGGTCCTGATCCCAACCTCTTCAATATTTCCAAGGTCTTATGCCCGGTCTTTCCGTACATAGGTTACTTCACCAGTTTTAGCAAAATGTAGGGTTTTTCTTCATTTCTTGGCCACCCGGTTGGACTATCAAAGAGTTCTTCCACCAAATCGATTGATGAAGCCTCTTACCAGCTACCAAACCTCTATATGGCCTTCCTCCACCTTTCTACCATAGGAATTTTCATGGAGAGGTCTCCTTTGCAAGTTAAGTGATTTTCACCTCTAGACTTTCCTAGCCGGGCACTGTTTTGCTCGCCTAGGAAAGGTCTTCTTTCATGCTTGCTTGCCTCCTAATGACTCCTAACCCTACTAAAAATATAGGCATGGAGCCTAGCCATTGTTTCCAAGAGCCCATACACTAGGTACAGGGGAAAGGTGGTCTAGGTCTCCATTTATTACAGCTTGCCAGGCAGAATAACCAAGAAACTAGAACGATGAAACAACTAATTATTTACCAACCAACACTTATAGATCAGCTACACTACATTCCACACGTGTGCCAAGGCCTGGTTAAGCCATTAATGCACTACTAAGAACACAAACATAGAAAATTGAACATAAACACCTACTATTCTTATTTCTCCTTCATGAAAATTGCAAGAATACAAAACTTCAAAAGCCTTCCAACCTTGCACATAGGTCGAGGCAATCCTTAAATAGGTTTCCCAAATTGGTTACCCCCTCCTTGGTCGTACTTTTTGGTTACAAGGTGGCAAACAAATGCAAAATGTTCCATTTGGCCACCTTTGCCAATTTCCTAGAAACTAGCCAGTCATGAGTATTCAAAACTCCAAATCTCTTCCACTTCTGATAGCTCCTGACCAAGATATTTCGAAATTCTCTCCCACAATTCAATGGTCAACATGACCTTATCACAAGAAAAACAAAAATTCACAAACCTTTTCTATTCCTAGGTGTTCTTCTAGGTGTTTCTCCTAGTCTTCTAGGTGCTCCTGCACCACACCACAATAGGTTCCGCACACTCATAACTTGATCAAAGGATTATAGACACCATCAGCTCACAACTCATTGCTTTTAGGAATCTAACACATCAAAGTACTATTGCCTTGATTTGCTCTTACACACTCTACTTTTCACACTTGTTCGCACACTTTACTTGCTTACCTTACAATTCACAACATCTTGACTTGCTTTTATACCATATTCAACGCTAGAAATATTCTCTAAGGTCAGCTATACATTCTTCATTTTACAAATTTAAATTAGGTCAGCTACTCAAAATTATAGCAATGGATAAGAATGAGATGGGAATAATTACATATTTAATTAAGACCCAAAAAACATATTGGATCAATGACATGCTTCCTTAATCTGATGCAAATCTTTATGTAATGTGCAGACACCAGGTTGGCCAAACCTAATGAAAACACCAAAGAAATTTGAAGTAAACACATCTACAACAAGATGATCAATTGTGGATCACCCAACACACTTCACTAGACATTGGAACACTTATTAGAAACCTTCAGGAACATCCACAACAACTACAACAAACTTTATGCACATAACACTCTTCAACAATCCATCCAGACCAAGCAAAAACACACCATAGCTCTGGAACAAGCCTTTTGAAGCACCAAGCCACAAGCATTTTTTCTAGAACACAAGAAACATTAGGATTAACCTTCTTCCAGATCCCCAAGATCTAAAATGAGCCACCAGAAGATTGTAGAGCAAAGACATCTCTCCTAGTCCATAGACAAATAGTTCTACCAAACGGGTTCACACACTGGTGAACATAACTTTCATTCTCCATCAACCTAGAAGCTAAAACTCATGATATATTATCCATTGAATCTCATGAACATTACGAAAGATCTGTACAAGCATAGGATCAACACAGAAGAAATGCAGAGCACATTATCGAAGCACACTCAGAACACACACTCAACACTGTCTTCATTATTTCTTAATTTTCTCAAAAGCACTTGGCATCAACACAACTGTAACTTCATAAATATAGCTCCATGTACTCTCAAAAATTCTGCAGTATCTCAACTATACATGTACTACCTACAATCACTCTGAATCGTGTTGACATCAATGAAAACATTAATGACAACACCACCAAACAGATCCATACTTGCAACACTCCTTACTGTTAGCATCAATGACAACAACACAACCATCAGTGTTGACATCAATGAGAACAACTACCAACACATATATGTTCTATACAATGATTATAATTAAGGCTCTCTAGTTAGTGACCATTCTTCATTCATCATTGTACTTTCTAGGAATGATAAAGGTTAGAGAGATACAAGGAGAGGTGCTAGCATAGATCTTCCCTTATTCTATAATATTTTCAATTTGATTCTCTATTTTTGCACTTTCAATTTATGAGAGGTAGTATACTAGAAAATTTGGCAAGGAAGACCCTAGAAACAAATCTATAAAATGATTGGCAATTATAAAAGGTGGAAAAAATTCAAGATCTTCAAAAACGTGAGTATCTTTCCACTAAACATATCTTATTAGGAGGTGGTATCTTATCCTGATTATCCTTCTTAATATGGTGAATGATACAATATTAAGTATTTGGATAAATTCACCATTTTAACAATATGCTTACATAAAATGACATGTGATTTAGCATTGGAGTAAAAGTAAGCTTATATATCTTACCATATTTTTTAATTTGGTAAGTTTTCAGAAATCCATCATAAATTTCATTTCAATCATATTAGAGTGGATGCCCCAAAAGGATATGTGAGAAAATTAATGGTATTATGTCACATTGATCAATTGTATCTTGTAGAAAATTATCCTATATAAACCTTATTGATTGAATTATGGGTCCAAGTTCTTGTAACCAACCCAAATGGTATGATTGGGAATAATTATATGTGGGGAGTTTAAGAATGATGACCAATTGCATTAGCTAGATTCCTTTCACTTCCATTATCAATTCAATCAAAAGAGTCATAATATTCTTGATTTGATACTTTTTTGTGAAAATAGACTTACAAGAGCCCTTAGAGTAGTTAATTATCACAAGAATAAAGGAAGGGTAAGGTTATATAGGATTATCAACCTCCATTATAGGTATATCCTCCATCTCCTCCACATTTCCTTGTTGCTCTTCTATAATGAGTGTTTTTCCTTCTCCCTTACTTTGGAGTGACCTATACTCCTCACTCGAATTACCCTATTACTTATGATAGATACAAAATTATTTCTTACTAATATTGGTACAAGAGGATGGCCTATTTGGAAATTATAATTAGCCACTAGGGTTACTAGGAGTTTTAGGGGTACCTTGTTGTGTCCCCTTTTTAATTACTAACTTACTTTTCCAACTATTTCTAGCTTAAAATATCTATCTAAGGATTTAGCTTTAAACATAGCCATCTCTTTATGAAGACAAGGAGATAGACCATAAATAAATTTAACAACTATTGGTGTAATTAAATGTGTTGTACCTTGTCCTAAGTCATAATTACACTTTAGTTAAGTTTACTTAGGGACCACATAGGATGTAGTTGGAGCTTTTCCACCTTTGGTGGACTTATCATGTTACTACTTTATCACTTCCACCTTTCGTGGACATATCATGTGATTAACTCTCCACCTTTTGTGGGTGATCCACCATTTGTGGTGGTTACGACATTATCACTTTTCCACTTTAGGTGGAGTGATAGCTTTTCATAGTTGTCTCATGTCATAAGATTACGACACTTGTCATAATCTTATGCCCTTCTATGTTCTCACCTTGGCTATATAACCAAGGGGTCTCTCATTGTAAACAATATCAAATCATCTCATATCATTGAATCATATTGATAAGAATGCAATTTATTCTTGTCACATTATTCTCTCTTCTTTGTGCTTTCTATTTGGTCCAAAGATCTTGACATCCATAGCCAATTCTAACATGGTATCAGAGCGGGTTGGGTGCCATTGAAGAGTCTTTTTCTGAGGAGAGATACTAGATTTGGGGAGGTTCCATTTTTGGCTCTTTATTGCAGGTTCATATCATAGCTTGTTGGTGCAAATCTGAGCTCACCATTGCGTCTGGAAGCTTCGAGAAAGTCGATTTTTCCTTTTGTTTCATCCAAATCGGACATACAAGGCCAAATCTATGAGGGTTTGAAGTTGAATTATGGTTGCTAGATCCATAAGGTAGCTGCATTTTTTAAGCATTTTAGGTTAAATCTGACCTGCCATCGCATCCAAAAGGGCCGAAAACCCTAAGATCGACTACCAAATCATCCAAATCAAAGCAGTTGTCCGGTGAGGCAAAAAAAAAATCTCGGAGAGCCGTACGGCCCCCCAGGTCACATAATTGTAGGTCGTACGAATATTTTATTTAAAAATTCAAAAAATATTTTATATTCATCGGCATTTTGTATTTCATAAATTTTTTGCAATTTTTTTTTTTAAAATATGGTGGATTAGATTATATTTTGCAAAAGTTTTTAAAATATATATATATATATATATATATATATATATATATATATATATATATATCATATAGTACTCTGCGTACCCGCAATACAATAGAGTACTACAGACTCTGACGTGGGCAACTCCCACCACGTGGCCTCAAGCAACTCCCATTCAACCACCAATGGCAGTAATCAACAAATCTGACAATAGGAAAATTGATACTGGTGACATCAATATTGGTCGGCGAATATCTCAAAACCGGCGAACATAATATTCTTATAGAATATTCCAAGGACAAGATTCCATCGGCGGCGGAAGAGATATTTTTGGTGTTACAACCATTTGGCCATCAAAATTATCATACTACTGCTTGTGATGACCACATACCCATCAAATTTAATCTAGTAAATTGTTGACGTCAGCGCCCATTTGTAATTTTTTGCCCCCTCACAGATTGCATTTTGGTTTTTACAGTCGATTTTCAAAGGCTCATAACTCGCTCATTTTGGCTCTTTTCTTCAAGCAATTTTTTTTTTATTTGGGCTAATTTTTCATGCTCTTCATAGTGGTGCAATCATTTTTTGGTTTTGGATTCTATGTTTTCCATAAATTTCAGATTCTCACAGGTGTTGCTGCATCGTCCTCATTTTGGGCTTCGAGAGCTCATATCTTTCTCCTACGGTAACATTTTTGGGTGCAAGCTTTTTTGAAAGTGCATAATTTTTTATGTACTTCTCAGTAGTATGATCAAATTGATCTAATTTTGTACCAAAAATTGTACTTGAATCTATGGCCTATTTTGGCATCTACATGTACCAAAATCAAAGTCCACTTTGTTGTTTTGGCAAGTGACAATTGTAAATGCACTAAATATAAAGTGCCAAATCATATATTATTTGGGGGGTTTCTTTATTGAGTATTTGGGGGGATCTTTTGGTTCATTCTTTTGATCTGTTTGCTTGTGCTCTCTTATTTTCATGGATCATTCTAAGGTTCCTTTGCTCACATCATATAATTATCCAACATGGCATCAAAATACATGGATTATTCTAATGATAGAAGGTCACTCTCTATATGTTAAAAATAAGGTACCTGAACCTACAGATGTAGATAAAAAGATAAAATGGATGATTGAACATACCAAAGCTCTTGGATGTCTTCATAGACTAGTTTCCCAAGATTTGTTGTTTCAAATTGAATCATGTAACAATTCTCATGAACCTTGGGATAAATTGAAAAAATTATATGGTACTACAGATGAAGTAAGAGGCTATCAAATTGATAATGAATTGATGAGCCTTCAACCTAAGGACGTTGACAACATCCAAGACTACATCACTAAGGTTAATGATCTAAGAGAACAATGCAAAACATGTGGAATTGATAAGAAGGACATTCAATTGGTCTACAATACAATGAACAAACTTGGTCCTGATTATGCTTCTTTTGTTTCTAGCTTTCATACTCATAGATTGACTATGGGATCTACATATACTACACCTTCATTTGCATCATTTTATGAGATGTTGATACATGAGCAACAAAAGCTTATCTCAATGCATCTCATCAAGACTACTAAATCTCAGGCATTTTTGGTTAATCGGGTGAAAGAATCAGAATCAGATAAGAAACAAAGAAAAGAAAAGAATAATCCACATTCAGATCAAGCAACAAAAACATCCTCTTCCAAAGGGGAATCATCTAAGAAGGAGAGACATTTTTGTGCATATTGCAAGAAGGATAGACATGAAGAAAACTATTGTTATAAGAAGGACATTGATGAGTTGAAGAATCTTCTCAAAAAGAATCACATTGATTTTCCTTCTAGGATGTTTGAATCACGTTCTTCTCCTTCTTCAAAATAGTCTAAAAAGGACAAAGGTCAAGTATCTACATCAGGAAACAAAGGACAATCTCTTTGTGCTTTTTCAAGTCCAGGATCAGGGAGATGGCTTCTAGATTCAGGAGCATCTCATCATATGGCATCTTCATAATCTATCTTCTCTTCATTTCAGCCTTGTTCTATGTCTCCTATCTTGATGGGAAACAATACATACATGAGTGTCATTGGGAAGGGATCTATTAGTTTTGGGGACAAAACTTTTTAGGATGTCTTGTGTGTTCCTCATTTGACAAACAATCTTCTTTCCATATATCAGATTACACATGGTGGAGATGGGAGAACTGTGGAGTTCTCACCTGATTCAGTCATCATTCGAGACTTAGAGATTAGAAAGATCATTGGTACTAGGGTGGCTGATCATTCATCTCGATTATACACCTTTACAGATTTTGCTTCTGATGATGACATTGTTCCTTTGGCTATTGATCACAACCATGATTCAAAGGAGACATTTGGCTACTTGAACTTGGGAGTTCTCACATCAGATTGAGTTCTTCAGTCATGCATTTCATCTCCTCCACCTACTGTTTCAGTTGATGATGCTTGTGATTCCATAGTTTTGGTTCCTTGTGATTCAGTGCAACAAAACATACATAGTCTTCCAGATATGGATACTTTGGGTGACTTCTTGATAGGTATTTCAGACTTTTTTGTGGAGTCTCATCTTGCAGATTTGGAGGACACTATTGATGACATTCATCTTCTCTTTGATGAAGATGCTCCTTCTTCAGTTGTTGTGAGGGAACACTCTGGCCCTCTTGTTCAGTCTCTACATGATCATTCTTCATAGATTGGCATGAGTGTGGATACTTTTGTACAACATTTTGAGGACAATTTTTTGTCTTTAGAGGGGATATATTTCTCTATGGATCATTTTCTACATTCTTCTCTACTAGATTCTGGATTGTCCTCTTCAGCAGTGTGGCCTAGAACGCCTGTTTGGAGTGTGTCATCTTTTGGCATCGACATGGAGACACTTGAGCATGCTTCAGAGACATCATCATACATCATCCATATTCCTCAGATCCTGCATACATCCTTGGTTTTGTTTCTTCCTAAGGGGAGGAATGTTGTTCGATGAGATTGGATCATCTTCAACATTCAATGTCAAGCTTCTACCATCATTGTAGGAGACTCAACATTGAAGGGGCGCTGCCTTGCCTCTCTTCTACTTCTCTCTTATGGGGGGGTCTTTTTTCTCACATGGGGTTTTTAACTTCTCATTCATCATTGAGAGCATTTCTATTTTGTATTTCATCTCTCTTTTGGGGAGGATTTTTGTCCCACTGGGTTTTCTCCTTTTCTCTGTTTGTGAGAGATTGCATTGCATTTGTACATGGGTACCTAATATGGCCTCGTTGTCGGGACCCATCTTGTATTGTTTTCTTTTTTTTACATTCTCCCTAAGTTGCACTTAAGGGGGGGGTGTTGGTGTAATTAAATGTTTTGTACCTTTTCCTAGGTCATAATTACACCTTAGTTAAGTTTACTTGGGGACCACATAGGAGGTAGTTGGAGCTTTTCCACCTTTGGTGGACTTATCATGTTATTACTTTATCACTTCCACCTTTCATGGACATATCATGTGATTACCTCTCCACCTTTTGTGGGTGATCCACCATTTTTGGTGGTTATGACATTATCACTTTTCCACTTTTGGTGGAGTGATAGCTTTTCATAGTTGTCTCATGTCATAAGATTACGACACTTGTCATAATCTTATGCCCTTCTATGTTCTCACCTTGGCTCTATAACCAAGGGGTCTCTCATTGTAAACAATATCAAATCATCTCATATCATTGAATCATATTGATAAGAATACAATTTATTCTTGTCACATTATTCTATCTTCTTTGTGCTTTCTATTTGGTCCAAAGATCTTGGCATCCATAGCCAATTCTAACAACCAATACACTTTTTTCATTTCAAATATTGAGATTAAATTGAATCTTGTTAAAGTTATTAATATACTATAGAATTGATTTACCTTGAGCTTTGTTAATTTGTATCCATCAACCTAACATTTTCCATAGATATCTAGAGAAATTAAATATTTTCTTAAGAGCTTCTTTTAGTTCTAACCACTTAGTGATTTCTTGTACTCTAGTTGCAAGTATTTGATGATTTTTCCATTAGTCTAGGGATAAATTGGATAGATGGACCTCGGAAATTTATAATTTTTAGGGGTTATTTAGATTAGGCTGTGTCTTGAAATATAATTTAACATTGTAAATCCAAGAGTCGATTATTTTTATCATCTAAAATTTGATCAAATTTAGGGATGAAAATCTTATTTTCAAGTTGGAAGCTAGGGGTTTGAGTGGCCTACATATGAGCTACAAGGTATTTAATTTCAATTTAAAAAATTGATATCAAATCTTGCATGCAATGATTTTGTCTCTCTATTTTATTTTGCAAAATTTCTAGAGAGTACTTATGGTCACAAAATCCTATGTAGTCTCTTCTCACGAGGTAATCTCTTGAGAGTCGTTAAATATGGAGTGTAGATAAACAATATTTATTATTGAGGTTTTTCAATAGATTACCTTCTAGAGGCTATATCATTTGATCCACAACTTTGATTTCAAATATTTAAAAAAAAAATGAAGTTCTTAATGATTAAAGCATATTAAAAAGATCAAATATCAGTTTGGCACTTATTAAAATTATCAAAAAACACTCAAAATACTTTGCAAATGAGATACAAAGTTTCAAGGTGTGATATGTAAGAAAAAGAGAATATATATCTAATAAGAGTTAAAGGAATAAACCCTCAAGAAGATCAGATCTTGGGATAAAATAAAGACATATAAGGGGGTACCAAATCAAACCCTCAAGGAGTCTAGATCTATTACAACAAAAAAGAGGAGGGAGATACTATATGTTAATCAAACCCTCAAGGAGACCATCTCCAAGTCCATGGTCCTTCAACTCTCATACCAATTCATACGAGTGCACAAGAACAAAATAACAAGACATATTTTTATCAACAAAGTGTAGTGTAGGAAAAAATATCTATTTTTCACACTTAATTTGGAAATAATTAGTACTAAAATGAACCTAATGTTGCCTTAATTTAGTGTTCTAATATTTTTTTAATATTCACATTAAGTTTAGGGCCCTTTTAAATTAAATGGACCTAATTGTGCCCTGTTTTTGATATTGTAAGGTGAACCTTTACACTTTCACATTAATCTAGGGCTTTATTAATTGATTGAGGTTAATTTTCCTTAATTGACCCCTATAATTCAAATCCAAGCCTAATTAAATGCAATTTATGAGGGATAAAACCCGACATTCATAAATGCCATTACACAACACTTAACTTTGGAAGATGTGTGTCCTAGGTAAGTGACCTAGGACCCATTCTCCATAGGCAAATGGGTCCTCACTTAGGCCGAGGACCCTATTTTTACATCATTTTTAACACTAAGCAATGTGTGTCCTAGGACCTATTCACCCTATGGCGAATGGGTTCTCACTTAGACCTAAGACCCCCCTCTAAATATGTTTTTGGTTGTATTTTAATGATTTCAAATCTATAATTCAATGTCGGCTTGTGATATTTGAATTTTGGGAATAAATCTTAAGATATGTATAAATATAAGGCTATTTCACTTAGTTTCACCTACCAATTTTCAAGTCTTTAAGAATTCTAGCAAGTTTATGAGATCAAGAGCATTCAAGAGCATTCTCAAGGCATTCAATGGAAGATTTATAGAAGATTATTGCAGCAATCAAGATTCCTTTCATCATGTCAAAGATGTATTGCATCATGCATTTTGTTTGCGCTAATATGGTGATCTAGTGTTCAAGATCTATCAAGCATTCAAAGGCATTGTCTCACATCGAGTTTCATGATCAAGATCTACATTCATTGAGGCCACTTCATGCTAGTGTGAAAATTTATTATCCAAAGTTTCAAATAAGGTTTCAGTGTTTCATCCATTCATGTTTCATTGTTTCATTATAAGGTTTAATTACCATAATGGCGTTTGACCAAGGAAAACCCCCATTCACCTAACAAACAACATTTTTCTCTCTTTGATGTGTGATTTTAGGTTTTAGGTTGAATATACTTTGAAGAGCAAGATTTAATAAAGTTTCAAAGTTTTCAAAGTTGCAAGAAAAGTTGTCAAATCACAGAAACTCTTCTATAGATTTTATTTTTGACTCTGACAGTGAACACCTGGAATCTGGGAGTGCAAACTGAGCATAAGAGAGCCCTAAAAGAAATTTTCAGAAACCCTAACAAGGACCCATTTTCCATAGGGTGAATGAGTCCTCAGTAAGCTTCAAAAGATGACTTTAGGTGAAAGGTAAACAACATTTTTACCTTTCCATATTTGCATTTTGATCACTAATTTAGTTAGATTTGATTATTGTTCTTCATTTACATATTATAGCTTACATTTTGAATGAAATTAGGAAAATAGGTTATTTTGGTGAACCCCATTCATAACATTTTTCAACACCCCCAAAAAATATATTTATCTTTGTTTCACAAAGTAAATCCCAATAACATATTCAATAATTAATTTTAAGGAATTACAAAGATGAATCTAGAAGAAATAATATTCTTTAAAATTAAATACAAAACATAATAATATTTAACTAACCAAATATTGGAACTAATGAGAATACTATACTCTAATACACTAACTAATAAAATATCAAGTCTAATAAAGTGGCTATGAATGGGATAAGCATTATTAGTACCCTATTTTTCTATCATGTGTTATAAAATGTAAAGGATCCTAAAATTTCTAAGTGTGGAGTTTTTGATGTTCAAATTTCTAGGGACTGTGCTTATGTCAAAGTTTAAGAGTTTTGCTTCTTTCTATGATTTTCCACCCAATTCAACCTTGTTACTTTTTCCTTATTGGGATATACAAATTTTCCATGCTGGCATACCTTTCATCCATTCCTCACTTTCATTCCCTTTCCCTATTAGAACTTTAAATTTTTCCTTCCTAACATCCCTTTCATCTATTTTCCAGTTTTTCTCTTGTCTTTGCTAGATTTTCAAAGTTACTCTTACTAGCATGCCTTTTATTTGAACCTAAAATACTTTATTCATACACTAAGTTACATTTCAAAGTCATAGTTTTGATCATCCATTTACCTGCATACCTATTCCTTGGTATCCTTGATTCCCAAATTTTGACATTTCTATACATTTTTATCAAAGTCAAAGATGGAGGGATATCTCTAAAGTGGTAATTTTGGTAGAAGTCATGAAAAAACTTGATCCCCGACATGTTTCACTATTTTATATCATTGGGATCACATTTTTAGATGTGTCCTTATTTGGGTAACTTATAAGAAGTACTCTTGGCTCTCCTCAACATTCCAAAATACATACCTTTTCGAGATCGCAAGTTCAAACTCATCCTTATTCTCCTGTCTTAAGGGATTAATTCCTTGGTACCAATAATCCTTAACTCCCCAAAAATTTCCCTTACATATCCTTTTAGAGTCAGAGATGTAGAGATACGTGTATCTATTTTCTTTGAAAATGATACATACCTTACTCTCAATCTGCATCTCCTTAACAATGGTGTGGATCATGATGTATCAACAAACTCCAATCCATGAAACTTTTAAACTCTTGTGTCTTTACTATTCACTCCCACCTACCCTTACACAACCTAGGCCACCATTAATGACTAGATTACAAGTTGCAACTACTCTAGAAGGGTTTTCCCTTCCTAGAAATAGTTATCCATCATAAAGGTGTGGATTCAAATGTGATTTCAATGGTGGATGATGATGAACACCGTGCCATTTTTAATAAAATGGTTGTGTTTATGATGAATTATTTTTACACAAGCCCCATACTACCATTTCAATAATTTTATAGCATCTTAGTTTGTTCCACATAACATTATTGATATTTGATCTTGACTTGATTTCTCATGTATATTTAAGACATGAAAATCCAAATGATATAAATATGATTTTTTCATTCTTTTTTATGAGTTTTTCATTCATTCAAAAAGTTTGTCATTGAACCAAATTTTTGGTCTATAAGTGCCTCAAGCTAGTTCTAGGGCATCAAATATTGAGGTTCCAAGTTTTAGATGATGGAATACCTATTATAAAATTTAAGAAGAGTTTTATAAAGCACATTGGCATGTGATAATATGTCTCCATGATAGTTTTTAATGATTTAGGGAAATGCATGTTTTATTTGTGTATTTTATCTTAGCACATTTTCTAGTATGAATGTAATAGGGGTTTGATATACATGCAATAAAATCTAATGGATTAGAAATGATTTGTAATGGTCATTCCTTTGTTGCATATTGGTTATTATAGTTTTGAGATGGATTATTAAGTATTCCCATTATATGAGATGCAATCTTTGATTTGTATGTAAATAGATATTTGGTTCTATTGATATTTTTTTGGATGTATCTCCTTCCTCTTTATTGTTCATGATTTTTTCCCAATGGAGTAGGTATTGGTCCATATTGGTGAAGGATCAAATACTCTTAATTTAAAATAATTTCTATCCATATTAGAAGTAGGAGTAGATTAGGATTCATACATATTCATGATTCAATATTATAAACCAAGGAGCAATCTATGTTGGGAATAAGATGCGATTTAATTGTAATCCTAAACATATTTCATGTAATTTCTAAGTCCTTGGAAAGTGTTCCCTAACACTAGGATTAGAAAGAGATTAAATTCGAATGAAATGAACATGTAAATTGGCATTTGTAATTATTCCTAAATAATAGGAACATGTGGGGATGTCCAAGAAGAGTTCTTAAATACTAGGAGCAAATGGGGTGCCCACATGGAAGGTGGAACCCACCTTGTTTTAGTTAACTATTTGGAGGATTGATAACACTTCAGTAATGCATGTCTAGGTTCCAACAAAATAGGAATTGATAGTTACAAGAGTGGTGTGGCACTATCAATTTAATATCAGTTCAATTTAGTTTAGTTATGGTTCAATTATCTTTAGTTGCATGTGGTTATTTTGAGTTACATGCAATTATTTTGAGTTCCATGCTAGTTGACTTGAGTTGCATGTTAGTTGACTTGA
Source organism: Sequoiadendron giganteum (assembly GCA_007115665.2). Classification (NCBI taxonomy): domain Eukaryota; kingdom Viridiplantae; phylum Streptophyta; class Pinopsida; order Cupressales; family Cupressaceae; genus Sequoiadendron; species Sequoiadendron giganteum. Next base: position 664,621,330 of record CM021101.1, on the reverse strand, counting down.
GTTGTATGACTAATGACTTCAGTTGCATGACAGATAACAGGTGGATACTTTCAATTAAGTGGGGATGATCAAGCATGCACATTATTTGCATGAATTGATGGAGAGATATGTTTCAGTTAACTAATATTGACTTGGACCCACCTTGGGTGCCCAAGTTGGTATCTTTTAGTTAACACCTTTTACATGAAAATATATTTACAAGGTTCAGTTAAGTGGGCCCATTCTTGGGCACCAACTTTGAGGTGAAGCTTCCAAGATATCTTCTTATCCAAAGTTCAATTAAGTGTTCAGTTTGGGATGCCTAAGTTGAGGAAACTTTGGTTTTGGCTTCAAGTTACAATGTGGAACTCTACTTGCACAATCTAGGCGTGGTTTTTTGTGAGGAGATTTATGCTCTTTTATTTGATAACTCTTATGTGAGTTTACATGCTCAGAATTGTCTATTTATTGCAGCAATCACATCAGAGTTTTTTATAGGTTAGCAGGTTGAGTTGGTGCATGTGTGAGGGTTTGAAGCATGGCATGGGATGTGTGGATTCATGCTTGGTCACATGGAATGCATGGATAGCTTGTGTTGCAACAAGTGTATGAGAATTCTATGTGAGTTCAATGAGAGTCAAAGAGAGTTTATTGCAGGTTGTGAAGAAGGGTTGTTGAAGGAAAGGAAGCATTTCAATCAAGGATTGATATAGTGTTATTGTAATCTTATTCTAAGGTTAAATAATACAAGAAATATTGATTCTAGTGGATTTTTTCCCGAAACGGTTTCTCCATGTATATGTTGTCACTTTTATCTTCTGTCTACAATCTTCTATCTAATTCTACAAAATATAAGATTGATTTGAACAAAATAAATAATTGATCTAAATAGATTACTCATGCACAAATAATTGTGACATAGAATACTTAATTAGATCTACAGTCACATAGGTTTACAAGTTTTAAGCTACAATATCACCTTCATTTTCAACAATCTCATGCAAACTCAGATAGATAAATCATTAGACAATCATGTCAAGCATGCTTGCACCTTACCACTATGTATAAAATAGTAAATGAAATTATCCATGGGGATAATAATATTGATATTATCTACAGGTGCATGTGTAAGGTGTTTTATCAGAGTTTTTATGTAGCTAGTTAATCTTTGACCTAATGGAAAATGTAGGGGTCAAGTGTATATTAGGTATAGTTGTTAATTATTAAAATCATGTTATATTTTAATTTCTTTAAAACCATATTAAGGATACCTTTGGGAATACCCACCTAGGCCTAGCTAATCCCAAAGTGCAAGAAAGATTGTCGACTCTTGTCAATTGTCCTTTAACCATCCTCAATCTAATGATGAACCCTTACTTTACCCTATTGATGATAAATCCTTGGCCTTGAAGGTAAGAAGAGTTCTAGGATTATGGATTAGTGTTTTTGGGACCTAACACAAACCCCATATTCCTCTATTGAGATGCCTCCTCATCACTACATACACCCATATAATCTTGTTATTCCAAACCTCCCACTTCTACCTTTTCTAGCATTTCTCAACCATTATTTTAGTTTCCCAATTATTTCATCCATAGACTAGTATCCACACATTTTAGCAATATATACGTATTCAAGAAAAAATAGATACCACCTTCCTCATATTTTCTCTCTTTCACTTCTCTTTCCTTAGTATCTCCATCTCACCCTATGAATTCTATCTTTCAACCAAATTCTTATTACATGGACACATGATTTCCTATGAATTTTTTTCTATTTATAGATATTCTACATGTCCTTCCATATTTCTCCATCATCCTATTTCTACCCCATATACATCGTATACCTCATTACAACCACTCCCAATGTTTCCTTTTCCTACTCCCCCTACATATTCATTTTCCATTCCACCATCTATGTATTTTACCACTTTACTCATGTCTATGTCTCATTCCCATGATTTCCTTCTCCCACCATTTCCTTAATACAAATCTACATCTAAACCATTATGCCCTAGATCCTCCACCACTTGTGCTATAAGAAATAAAAGTGGGATAATCTCTTGATAGGGTTTATGGAGGTCATTATGCACCTTCATCACATCTCTCCTATGGAATATTATCTCATTTATTTCCTCTTTCATAAGTGGCTACCCAATTCACTATTTATAATGGTAAGATAAATCTTACCACATATATGAGGTAATTACATTTGACTTCTATTGATTACACTTACGATGATTGCATCCTCATAAATTCACTTAACAAACATGCCCTTGAGTGGTTCTATATTTTATGGCTCTATTAGGTGTTTTGATATGCATGTGTAGGCCTTTGTTAGTCACTTCCAAGTATATATCATATTGGAAGAGAATTTCAATGACCTCATCTATTATAAACAAGGATCTAATGAATGAGGAATTGATTTTATGTCTACTTCTAGTCAATACTTGCCAAGATTCTCTACCACATTTCCAATATTGAGATTCAACAAATTTTTACAGATAATATTCTAGCCTCCATTATGAGAAACTCATATTAAAGGATTGCACTAGCTTCACTAACTTGTGCACTACACTTCATGATTATGAGACAAAGATGGAAAAAGTGATTGTGCCTCTAGTGAGCTATTGTATTTGTATGTTCTTCTTTTGCACACAAGTTTTTGAAACCATTCAAGAAAAAAAATGATAACATGATGTAGTCAAAATAAAATTTTAATACTATTGCAAAATATTCATTTTCTTCAATTATTACTCTTCCACGATCACCTACTCTATTTTCTAATAATATTTATTTTCATCTATATCCCATTTGAAAATTTACTAAATTATTGGATACACATCATTCAATCATGTAGGGGATGCGGCCTATGTTCTTATACTTCCTCTTATATGACCTCTTGATCCTTTCTTTATTTCTCTCAAGGATATGATGACAAATCATTCTTCTAATACCATAGGTTTCTTAGTCATGAAATTGAGCATTACATAGATTTAAACCATCAAATATAGGCCCTTATATACTCAAACTATAGTCATGCGGAATGACTCAATAATAAGGGAAAAATATTTATTTCTACTTCAAATCAAAACCTATAGAGCTATACAAGCAATTTGTCACAATTTATAACAAGAAAACTAGTATAGTTACAATTCTTTATGCTAGTGCTTCTCCTTTCACTTGTGAAGACCCTACTTGCATTCCATATTTTGATTAGAAATATTCTCCTCACTTGCTTGAATAATTCCATATATTATTTGATAGATTTGTTAGTATGTAGATGTAATATCCATGGTAAACACTCCATCTTATTTTACCACACTATTTCCTATCATTTATTTCTCTCCTATTGAAGTACATACATAATAATAACTACTATGTATTATATACTATTTTTATACCAAAATAGGATAATAAAAACTATCTAATGGAATGATGCTTTATCTTTGGTCTATTTTCAAGGTTTAGGGGGAATTACATCTAAGGATTGTTTAGGCATTTTAGTGTCCATGGTATTATAAATCTACTATTTATGTGTTATATATATTGAAACATATACATTAGGGTTAGAAAAGATATTTCTTATTGTATTTTGGTTAATGCAATGAGGAAGAAAATTACTATGTTGGATTTTTACCTCATAGGGATTTTCCTTTATGAAATATTGTGTATTGCATGTAAGTCATTTTTCTATTTTGTTATACATTTTTTTGTATTTCTTCTCCTATAAAAATTTGTTACAATCTATTAGGCAACTATGATGGTATTTTAATGTTGATAATATATTGTAGCTCTGTAATAATGTGTACATATTTTTTAAGGAAGAAATCCAACATACATGACAACTCTAAGAGTAGTCAAATTAACTAGAGCTTCTCTTGAGATTTGTGCATGTATTGTCGAATTTACGTACTTTTCATGCAACCACGCACAATATGTATTGTGATTTATATTACACATATGCAAAGTATGATTTGGATTCTATTGAGGCAAATAATCTATAAACAACCTATGTAAACTAATGAACAAAGATTTAGTGATATATTATAAAAAAATCTACCATTCTTGTTATTCATTTTATGTGTAAAATTATATATATTTATTTTTTTATTCTTAAGTATATATTTTATTGATTGAAGAAGATAATTACAATCAAACACGGTTGCAGAGGCAACCCAAAATGGATTATCCAAAATTCAATATGAAATCAAATAGGAATCACGGCCATGCAGGGCAGAGTGTAGGATACTAGATGCATATCCTTTGGCTGGGGAATGCCCTCTCCCAGATGGGCTATGGTGATTGTGTCCTCCACGCCCACAAGAAAATCCTCCTTGATTACCAAGGCCTGCATCATACCCTCGGAGGCATTCAATTATAGAAGGGCAATGAGAAATCCTGATGAAATGCCCGAATTAACATGATACTGATCGCTAGCCACCAGAAACTCCCATCCCAAAATGACCTTCACAGCTTTCAGCTCTAATTCGTCCTCTAGCAGAAAGACTGACCTTAATCAAGATCAGAGATCAAGCCTAAAAAAGGCCATCTGCCTTTTTGGACTCATCAAGCGTATTGGCATGTCCATATCACAGGTATAGTAAGATTATGTGCTGAAGTACACTCATATCTTCTATTTGGTATCAGGAAATTCACCGTCAACAATTCATCATTGGAAAATTCACTGTCAACAATTCATCACAGGAAAATTCACTCAGAAAATTAATCTCAAACTTTTAATGTGATAAATTTTTTGCGACGGAGAATTGCTGGTGGTGAATTTTCTTTGAGGTGAATTTGTCACGACCGTGAATTTTCCCATGATGAATTATTGACGATGAATTTTTTTTACGATAGATTACTGAAGTAAATTTTCCTAAAACCCCTCCATTTATCTTGAGATTACACGTTTTAAATTAACTTCCTTCTGTGAAAAATTAAATGTCTAGAAATCTTCATACCTGTAGCCTTTATTATCCCCTCCTTTATCTCCTTTTAATACGATTTGTGTTTTTGAATTATCACATATGCGCTTAAATTTGTGTTGTCAACACCCGATTATAATTTCGACCATCTTTGGCTAATGCCATCCATCCCGTCATTAGCCAATTTATTTTCTGCACCATTCCGCCTCTCAAAAATATGTTGGATTGTAAAATTGTTTAAACACCTGATATATTCAATGGCTTTCTCTAGAAACACTTGGAATTTCCAGTTTGCAGTCTTCCCTGATCTGAGAGCATTTATGACCAGGGTCGAACCCCTTCGATTTCCAAGTATTTTATGTCCAAATCTTCGTATAATTGCAAACCAATGATCAGAGCTTGAAATCTTGTGTTGTTTGTGCCCTCCATTAGGGGTTTGAATGCTTCTCCCATTATTTTCCCTCCAATTTTCTTACAATGCAACCAGCTCCGGAGGTGCCAGGATCCCCCCTGGCTACACCATTAAAATTTAGTTTATGTAATTTTTTGGGGGGTTTCCAAGTTGTATTTTCCCTCAAGTTCTTTGTTTTCTTCACCACCGACTCCCTAAAGGAGGTATTCAAAGACCGAACCATGCTTGTCTCATCTTGGCATCCCATTCTGTGAAAGAAACCTTTTGGGGATTTAAGCTAGCCACCCTACTATTTGTCACCTCTACTATAGCCGCTTCAAGATTATTGATGAATGACGACCAATTCATTTCCTTTTCTTGGAATAATCTTTTCGTTCCTTCCACACCTCTCAAATCATAAGAGAGGGATTGATTAACCATAAACATGAATAGGGGAGAGGGGTCTATAGTAGGGCGAAGATCAAAAGTAGGGATAGAAGTAGTCCATAGTGAGTCTCATAGTGGAGCACCTTTTATCCAATTGCAAAACACTTTTTTTCCATAAAGTATATAATCTGACAAATCATGTGATGCCACATCAGCGTAACATATTCACATGACTTGGTGCCTTACTATTGGATTGAATGTGGTTCAACAAAAAACATGCTGATGTGGCATCATATTTGATGTTGTGAACCTAAAAATAATTTTTTTTATGCAGATGAGTTGGCAAATAAATTGATGTACAAAATTGAGACTTTTTTGAAATCATATGCTATGAATTTCAAAAATCGAGAGGTAGGCTGCCCTATTGTGGGCCCCTCTACCCTACATGGCATCCTTTCTCAATAGTGGTCAAGATTGAAATAATGTGATTATATCATTTGGAAGGGCACTCATCCATCCGAGCTTGGCACATAACCATTTCCAACAGGCTTGTGTGAATGATAATTTATCAATAGATGATTTGTATTCTCTTTTGCACCTTTACGAAGGATGCACCTTGAGGGGACTAAATATCTCAATTTTGCAAACTTATATCTCTTTTACAATGGACGCACCATGAGGGGCCTAAATATCTCTTTTGAAGGGCTGCCCACATAAAAGCTCCAACTTTTGGGAGATATTGGCAATTCCAACAAAGGTGCCATGGTAGTGTTGAATTTGCATAATCTTTTCCCATCATTCTAAAACCATCTTTTACATTATACTATCCAAGATTTGAGCCCGACCAAATTAGACTATCTTTGCCTTCTCAAATAGTGATGATTCTCTTTTTTTAGAACAGCTTGAAGTTGGCCGATTTTGTTTAGTGGCAGATTTAGATTGTTGAGATTGTTCCAATGCCATCCTTGGACACCATCTACAACCTTGTCTTCCAAGTAATCTTTTGCCTTTGTGCCCTAAACCTAAGTTAATATCCTTTTCATGTCTTCCACATTTAAGATGCTACTCACACTTGGGAATCCCCCCATGAATCATCCCAGAATAGTGTTGAATTACCATTATGAATATCCCAAGTGATATAGTCCATGATTAGGGGATGAAACTCTTTCATGAAATTCCAAACTCTCGATCCATTAGGCAAATTTTCAGAAATAAGAATACTCCTTTCATCATTGTTGGTTAAATATTTATTTTGCAATATCTTAGCCCATTTTTATTTGTTGTTTGTATACATTTTCTAAATCAAAATTTCCCCTAAATATTTTTTTTATCTTAGAAGGTCCCTTAGCCCTATTCCCCTAATTGCCTTTGCTTTGCATATCTCGTCCCAGGCTATTAATGCAATTTTGTTTTGCTCTGAGGATCCCTACCAAAAAAACTTTCTCATGCTTTGGTTTATATTATAATACAATCTCACAGGTAAGGAGAGGTAGGACAAAATGTACATTGGAATTGCAGACATAACAACCTTCAACATGGTTATTCTTCCTGCCCATGAAAACCATTTCCCCTTCCATGAATCCAGACGATTAGTAACTTTTATTCAAGAGGGTCCCGTATTATGTTGCTTCTCACACCCTTAGCAAGAGGTAAGCCGAGATATGTGCTTGGCAGTTGGCCCTTCTTAAACTTGAGAGATCTAATAATTTCTTGCTCCATTCTCAAATTTATGTTAAAAAAGAAAAATTTAGATTTTTCTTCACATACCTCTTGTCCCAAAAATAATTGTCATCAAAAAACAATTAGAGAATGGAGCAAGAAATTATAAGTCCAGGATTTCCTTCAATTGTTGTGCTTCTCTTCTTTTTTTTCCCCCAAAATAATCATCATCAAAAAACTATTGATGAGTAACTGTCGTCACATTACTTGTGATCTAAATGCCTTCCAGATTACCATTCACTGTTGCTAAGGATATTTATCTACCGAGCACTTTTGCCATAATTATAAATAGAAAATGGGAGAGAGGGTCTCCTTGCCTAATGGCTCTTGAAGTTTCAAACTATCCTTTAGGTGTGTTGTTTAGTAGGATTGATAATTTAGGACTTTCTATGTACTTAAATATCCAATTTATCCATTGTGTGTCAAAACCAAAGGCCTTCAAGACTTTGCATAGGAAGCACCAATCCACCCTATCATATGCATTTTTGATGTCCAATTTTATCATCATGCATTACATATTTATTCTTTGGATGACGTGAATCACTTCTTGTTCAATTATTACCCCTCCAAGATTGATTTGCCTAACACAAACCTCGTTTGTTCATCTGAGATTAGATTAGGGAGGATTAACTTCAAGTGATTTGTAGCTACCTTTGCCATTATTTTATATAGTGTGTTGTATAATGCTATTAGATAAAATTTATCAAACATTATATTCTTTTCCTTTCAGGGGTTTAGGACGATAAATGTGTTAGTTATCTCTCTTAAGACCTTGCACGTCATCCTCAAATCTGCTATCAGTGCCACCACTTCCTTTCCCACTATGCCTCAACATTTTTGAAAGAACCTAGTAGGAAAGGCATCTAGGCTTGGTGCTTTATCTGGGTGTAATTGGAAGGCTGCTATTTTAATTTCATCCTTTGTAAATTTTTCCATTAAAAAAATATTTTATGTTTCTATGATAAGACGAGGAATGCCTTGCAATAACTTATTTTGTGCAGCCAGCTCCAAGCCTTCCAGGTTATTGATCAGGTTATTGAAGAATGACACCACTTCCTTGTCTATATCTTCATGTTTTTCTAAGATATCCCCAATAACCTTTTTTATTTTTTATTTTTTTTATGCGATTGACATCCCTACAAACTTTTGTTATATTGTGAAAGTACTTGGAGTTTTTATCTCCCTCCATCATCCAGGTTTCTCTCAATTTTTTACACCAAAAGATTTCTTCTTTGGATTGTACTTCCTCATAATCCCTTGGGAGCTCTCTCTCTTTCAAATCTCCCTATCCATTCCTTTTGTGAAGACCTCTTCATTTAGTTCACTTAATTCATCTTCCAACCTTTTATTTGATTCAAATATGTTTTTGAAGTGTTTTAAATATTCCATTCTTTTAGATGTTGTTTAAACAACTTCAATTTTGTGATCTGATGCCATGTTGGTAGTAATTTTATCCATAACCTAATGCTAGTACTTGAAATATCACATGTTTTGGGTGATAATATATGTATTCCAATGTGTGTAGGTAGAATATTAGCTAAATGGACCATAATCTGAGAACATGAATAAAATATGGTTAATATCTAGTTGACGTGAACTACCAATTTAATATAATCACTATAAAGTACCTACTATTTAGGCTCACTCATACATGTATTTTTCAACATAAGAATAACCATGCTTTATCAGAATGGGTTGCAAAGAGGATGGACTAAACTTTAATAGAAAGAGAAATAACAAGATGAGTGATACATATTTTGAATAATGATTTTGGTCTAGAGGTTGTGAGTATTTCTTGTTATTTGATTAACCAAATTTCTTATTTGGATTTTATAGAAAAAAAATTGATGAAGTGTGAGCATGCAAGAAACCCCATATTTCACACTTGAGTATATTTAGTTATGAGGTTTTTTCTTGTTCCTAAGGAAAAAATATCTATGTTGGATCCAAAAGCATTAAATGCATCTTCATTGGTTATAGTGATTTATGAATTTTTTATCATTTTATAGAAAGGTATGTATTGTTCAACCTAAGACTATCCCATATATGTATCTATATAATTGGTTTCAAAAGGGATGAAATTAAACTTAATAGAAAGAGCAAGAAGTAGGATGAGTGGTATATAACTTTGGATCAATGATTTTTGGTAGAGGTTATGATTATTGTTTGTTATTTGATTAATCAAATATCATTGTTTGAATCTTATAGAAAATACTTCTTACGAAGTTTGAACATGTAATGAACCTTATATTTCACACTTAGCCCGACATTTAGCAAAGAGGATTTTGTTCCTACGCCTAAGGAAAAATTGTCTATGTTGCATCCAAAAGCATAAAATACATCTTCAAATTTAGTCATGGTGAGAATGTAAAAGGTTATAAGATTTGGTATCCTCTAACCTTGAAAATTATTTAACTCTAAGGATGTGATTTTTAAGAAAGTTAGAGTTGATTTATATCCTATATAACCAAAGGAAAAATAAGGAAATAAAATAGTGCAATTTAAGACCAAGGTCAAGAAGAAGAAGATGCACAGATTGAATAATAAAAAGATGGATTAGAGGATGAAGAGGAAGAACGTGAGATTCATAAGTAGGTTGAGCATATAAAGGAACATGTAGAGTCCCTTACTTCACCCTTGAGGTTATGCATGATAATGAAACCTAGTTGAAATTTAAACCACCAGGTTTTTGTTGTGTATTTTCTTTATCATGTATTGAAAATGGATGTATATCTTTTAGGAAAGATATCACTTTAGAGAAGTGGGCTTTTTCTATGGAGGCCATGCTAGAGGAGATGATGGTCTTGGATAGATGTCACACCTAATATCTTATTAGTTTTTCCAAGGGAAGGAAGGTCATTGGTTACAAGTGAGTGTTTAATAAAAAAAATGGAGAATATTATAAGTCGGGAGGTACAAAGCTAGATTGGTGGCTAAGGGCTACTCTGAGAGAGAGGGATTTAATTTTGGTGAATATTTCTCTCCTATTGCTAAATTAATTTATATTAGATTCTTACTTTCTATCATTGTTGCTTGTTTTTATGAAGTAGAGTGAATTTATCTCCTATTGGTAAATTGAATTCTATTAGATATCCATTTTATACTATTATTGCTTGTTATTTTAAAGTAGAGAAAATGGATGTAAAAAACACTTTATTATAAGGTGAGTTTGAAGAGGAAATTTATATGTGATAGCTAGATGGGTTTGTGGTAAAATAGAAATAAAATTATGTTTGCAAGTTAAAATAATTATTATATGATTTGAAACAATTTCCTATTACAATTGTGAATAAACACAAGACGCAAGATCAAACACCAAAAAAAATACCTTCCACACTTGAGAGAGTTGCAGATAATGAATTTCTATATCATCAACAAGGAAAAATTACAAAATAAACCTCAAGATTTTTCAAGGAGATCTTGAGAAGTGATACCATGAGGGTGAATTATTTATAGGAGCAACACTAAATGATAAAGGGATTAGATCATGACAAGTGTTTGTTGAAACAATGAATAAATAACTCTTTGATTTGGTGTCATTGATGCCAACATTGTTTGTTGATAGTTTTGTTTGATCTGTTAAAAAACTTTGGTGACACCTTGATTCGATAATTTGGTTCGGATTTGCTCATATCATAAGATCGATTTATGTGGTTACAGTATGTTGTTTAGCACTAATAAATACATCTATGATCAATATTTCAGTGATTTTGGTTGATTGGGATGAAAGTTACAAATGACAAAAGATCGACATACAATTTTTTGGCTTATACAATGCAAGATGGTATGTGTTATCTGGTTTGCATTCCTCTAATGTTTGGAATAAAACTTAGCAATTTTGGGAGTTGGTTTATAGGTGCTAGTACTACATATATTCTAGATGGAATGTCCTTATATGATCATATGGATGATCGACGTGTTAGATTGGTTTATTTTGTGATTAGGTCTAATTCTTGTCTGACCTAATACTTGAAATTAAGCTATAAAGATTAATATGTATTGCGGATGTTTAGGGGATCTATCTTAGATCCATAACAAACTATATTAAGTTTTGCATGTTTGATTTGAGCACGAATAAGTTTTATTTCAAGTATGAAGTCGACAAAGCCATTTTGAATTAAAATAGGGCTACATCTAATTAGGCCGACCTAATTGATGTATGCAGGTGCTGTAGGAGTTGAGAAAATACAACTTCACAAACCTCGAAGATCACCTGCATGCAAATAACCTGTCACAAAAGAAGAGATGGAGACAAACAAGCAAGGGTTCTCTGAAAACTAAAAATGTATATATCAGAGAGATTGAGAGAATGAATTGATATGAAATACAATGGGATCAATCCTTATAAAAAGGAGATCATGCAAACCGTAATAGGAAAAACCCTAATAGAAGCCCTAATAGGATAACATTTAATAATTAATATAATTATTAAATGTCACTTTATGCAAACTAACGTGAAATCTTAAGGGAATAAAGGTAACTTAATCAACATAACTAAGTTAAGACCTTTACTCTAACAGGTGTAATAGGATATAAATGTGGAACATTTATGAGTTGCATAAGGTGTAGACAATGTAATGTGATGTGTGTGAAATCGGATATTGTGTGAACTTGTGAATTTGTATGTGTAAGATTAGTATAAGGGAAGAATTGTTGTGTATGTTGAGCGATTACAAAATAAAGTAGTATTTTGTATTCAAAGCTTCATTGGAACTAAATTGAGCACAAGGAAGGTGCATGTTACATTAGTTTGCACTTTGGTTGTGTAGCCACTTTTGTCTTGTATCTATTTCTGGTTGTGAGCCCCAATAATATCTTATAACTGGTTATAATATATTGTGAGCTAATCCTCACCGTGGTTTTTCCCTTTTGGGGGTTTCCATGTAAAAATCTTGGCGTTCATGTGTTATGTTGTGTTTTGATCTCTTTCATGTTTTCATTCATTTTTGCAGTTAGATATTTTTTTATTATTGGTTGGATTATGACTAAATGGTTTAATAGAATACCGATTCACCCCCCTCTCAGTATTCTGGGTGTTCAACAATTGGTATCAGAGCCTAGTTCCTTTTGAAAAGCCTAACGACTTGAGGAAGATCTTGGAGTTTGAACACATGGTTGATAAAAAGTATCTTATTCCTCTAAAAGAAATTTCTACAATTGAATATGAAGAAGATGATTGCATGTTTGACAAAGAACTTAAAGCTGCTCTTGAAGACCTTGACAAAATTGAAAGTGAAAACAAAATTCTGAAGGAAAGCATAGGAGAAGAAAATGAATGAATCAAAAAACTAAGAGAACAAATCAAGAAGTTCAGAGAAAGACATGGAGAAGTTAATGAATAGTTGAAGAAGGAAAATGAAGATATCACCAGAATAAAAGTGCAAGTGGAAGAAAAGAAGAGAATTGAGGAATTTCTAAATGCTAAGATACAAAGCAAGACTGATGAATGTACAAAGCTTGAACAAGAATTGGTAACCCTAAGATCAAATCTAGAGAAAGTAAGAGCTCATGAGGATAAATTTAAAACAAGTACTACAATGCTTGATGAATTGATTGCAATTTAGAAACCTTCTAAGGATAAAGGTGTTTTTGGGACTTGAAGAAGGAAAAAGTTCAAAGACAAATTACACACCTAACAAGGTTGAAAATCAAAATAAGACTCAAGGGAATGGTAGACAATTCAAGAATCAAAGAAGAAATACTAGAAGACCTCCTATCAGACAACCAAATGCTCAAAGGTACCCATCTTTTAATGGTATTTGTTTTTCATGCAATAAATTTGGACATAATGCTATAGAATGTAGAAGTAGAATGAATTAGAATGTTGGATCATTTTCTAGATAATGTTTTGCATGCAAGAAATTTGGACATAGAGCTACCAAGCGCAGAAGTCAGATGATGAATAGATTCAATACCAGTAGAATGTTTCAATCTTTGAATGGCTATTTTCATACATGCAATTTATTTGGACATAAGGATAACTAGTATAGATCAAGAATGAATAGAATTCAGTTTGGTCAGAAAAATGTTGTATTCTATAATTGCAACAAACCTGGACACATTTCAATATTTTGCAGAAGCAAGAATTGAAGGCAGACTAATCCAAAATAGAGGAATAAACCATTGAAGAAAGTTGATCCTATTGAAGTTAAGAAGGAAATAGAAAATAATTGGAAAAAGAAAGAGGAACCTAAACAAAGATGAATCAAATGCATCTATACCTACATCTGGTGTAGATAATTCTTCTGAAAACTAATCCCATGACAAGGCCTATGGGGAGCAATAATAGAGAAATATAACAACCCCTTGGAAATATGAGATATCAAGCAATGACACGAAGATATATGGTGTAAGATGATATGCTTAAGCTTCTAGAAAAGAAACTGGTAGAAAATATGCAAATCTGAAGAATTGTGTAGAATTTAGGGTTTATAGTGCTTCAATGAAGTGTTTACTAACATTTCAGGAATTTGAAGCATTAAATGTGAAATTAGGGCAGATTGGTAATGTATAAAGTGAAATCCTTAGTGAATTGAGATGTGATTGAAGGAAATTTGAAGTGAACTAGTTCAAACTCTTGTTCCCATTGAGCACGAGAAAGGTGTGTATATCTATATGTGCTTTGTGGGTTTGTATTAGAAGTGATTTTGCAAGAATTTGAAGGTAGAATTGAGGTTATAATGGCTACACAAACTATAGTTGATATTATTGAAATACCTAGACCAAATTTTAAGATGTTTTCATGGAAATTTTTTGACAATGACCCCGACGATGCATTTTCAAAGATCCCAATTAAGGTTTTTCTCATTGAGGACACAAGAATCTATATACGTAGAAAATTGGAAGAGTATGATCACCAAGTACTTAAGAATCAATGGTCTAATGAGCTAACTAGAGATAATTTTTTGGTAAAACCAAAGTATATAAACCTAGTGTGAAAGAAGCTAGACATTTGGAACTAGTCTCCTAACTTTAGTAGTGATTTGGATGAAAACTATGTGAGGATAGCCCTTAGCATAATGCATGACAAATTCACGTGGACTGATATGCCTAGATTAATCTCTAAGGATGTAATTAAGGCTATGACTAGATTATATGATACCGGCCCGTACCAATGCTAAAGTTAGTGAAGAATGATGTGGTTATGTAGCTAACTGGTGCCATATTTGACATGAAAGTTTTAACAACCAAATCAATCACCAATCCTGTAATGAAATATATATCTATCATGATTGGACACAAAATAGAGAGAACTTGATATCTGCAACTACAATTTATGTTGCTCATGACATGGTAGTAAATGGGAAAGATTATGATTTGTGTGAGTTGCTTTGGAAACAACTTCTAGAGAATTGTGAAAAGAGGAAAACGGGTTGGGCATGTGTAGTTGAGACCTTGAGGAAGTGTTGTGAGTACATGGAGATATTATTTTGTTGCAGAGTCTAAAGATGAGTTGAAATGAAGAAATGAGTTGAGATGCATCTGGTCCTTGTACTTGGTTTCCAAGTGCTTTTGAGAAAATTTAATAAACAAAGTAAATTGTGTTGTGCAAATGTTCATAGTGTGCTTAGGTATTGTTCTTCGTGTTCTTTCTATGTTGATTTTATTCCTGTGTCGATCTTACAAGTTATTCAAAGTTGACATAGGTTTCTATATTTAGAATTAGGGTGTCTAGATCATCGTGCAATGTGAGATATGTTCACCAGTGTGTGAACCAGTTGTTCAATGAGGTTTTTTGTTGTTTGGGAGAAATGTATTTTCTCCACATTTCTTCACTATTTGGATTTAGGTTGTGCATATTTGGGAAGTTTCTTATAATTCTTTTATCTTTATGTGTTCAACATTTTACTTGATTTGGTTAAGTACAGTGAGAGGTTCATTTATTAGTTTGCAAACAAGGGTTATCAATTGTCCTGAGCTAAAGTATCTGTTGATGCGAGCTTGAATGAAGTGTTTGATAAATTTGATGTAGCTCATGGATTATTCTGGATTGATTTCAAGTGAATTACGTTGTTTAGAACTTTCTTCTTGATCTAACGAAGCATGTACTTAATGTCCATGGTGTTTTCATGGGTGTTGGTCGACCTTGTGTTTGACACTACATGTGAGGCTTGAGGAAGCATGTTAAAGTTTGTTGGGATCTATTTGGGTCCTAATTAAGGATTTATGTAGGTCACCTTTCGTTCCTATCCACCGCAGGAATGTTTAGGTGTCGACCTATTTCAAATTTGAATGTATAACGACTAGTGGCTGACATTGAAGAAAGTTTTTGAGATAGAACCTAATATAAATATGTATGGTGTTGATGAAAAAGAGGGTGCAAGAAAGAATAAGAAGCAAGATAGTTGTGATTAAAGTGCATGTGATGCAAAATTGAGCAGAGTAGTGTGAATTTCATGTTAGGGTTCTTGAAGGTAGTGAGCTAAAGGCATCTGAAATATTTCATGTGAGACTACAAAAGTGTGTGAGCAATTGTAGTGGACTCTTTGTTGCATTGATAAGTGTTTCTCTATGTAACATTCTTCTTCTATCTTATTTTTTTCTTTCAATCGTAGTGAGCCTTGGCTATGAGCCTTTTTGGATAGTGTGTCCTATTCTGACAGTGAGCCCCTTTGTACTAGTTTTGTTATTACTTATATTGTGAGCTTATCATCACCGTGGTTTTCCCCTCATTGGGTTTTCCACGTAATCTGGTGTTCTCATGTGTATGGTGTTGTGATTTAATTTTTTGTTATCTAAATTACATGTTTAATCATTCTAACAGAATAAGGGTTTAATGAATGCTTGTGGATTTGTTTATTGTTGAGGGTTTTGAAGGTTTAATTTGCTACAATTGATTCACCCCCCCGCTCAATTTTATTATTCCTTTCAACAATTGGTATTAGATCAAGGTTCCTTGAAGAAGAGCTTAACCACTTAAGGTAGATCCAGAATGGTGAACAAGATTCCTTTGGAATATCCTAGATTCGATGGCTTAGATTATGCTTTTTGGAAGACAAAGATGGAAGGATATTTGTCTGCTCAAGGATATGAGATTCAGAAGGCTTATCATAATGCATATACTCCACCTCTGAATGGTCCAAGTACAAGTGGAGAAATCAAAGCGCATGGGATCAATGCTAAGACAAGATTTATTATTGTGAATAGTCTTTCAAAAATTGAATTAGTTAAATTTATGAGTTTGAATAATACTAAAGAAGTTTGGGATAAGTTTGAAAGAATTTATGAAGGTGATTCGAAGGTCAAAAAAGAAAATTTGCAGAACTTGAAGGCACAATTTGAAATAATGCATATGTCTAAGGATAAAATAATTAGAGGCTACATTCAGAGAATTGATGAATTGGTGAGTGATATGAGAGCTCTTGGTGCAATAGTTATTAAAGAATCTAAAGTGGTGAAGAAAATTATCAGTTCTCTTCCAGATTGTTACAATGAAAAGGTATATGTTGTTGAGGAAATAGTTGATTGGCACTCTGATTGCATTTGAGATGAGAAAAAATGAAGAAAGGTTCAAAAGTAGAGATTGCTTTCAAGGTTGAGAAATTAGAGAAGGTTGAAGATTCAACTAAAAAAGATCATGATGATCTAGAAGCTAATTCATGAGGAAGATGAAAAATGGCACCGGTAAGTATCAAGGTAAATTAACTTTCAAATGTTCTAGTTGTGGTGGTATAAATCATTAAGCTTCTTAGATTTCCAAAGAGAGCTTTAAACAATAAGAACAAGGAAAATAAACAAAAGATGATTAAGAAAGCTTAGTATTGTATAGGAGCGAATTTGAATCCATTATGCAAATTCCCCTTTTACACATCCTCACCTTAGAAAACCAAATCCGAAGGAGAAATTCCACATAAGCCTGTTGTCTTCGTTTCACTTCGCATATGTTATATGTGTCAGCAGAGGAATAACTATCGGGGATGCCCATGTGGCGCACTTACATTCCTTGCATATTCCAAAGTTTGAAGCCTATAGATACGTTACACTTCCCATTGGAGGTCGGTTTGTAATTCCCTCTTCGACGAACCAACATGAATATGGTCATTTTTCCTTCATCTCTAATTCAAATTCATCCCTTCTTCATTCATGTGATAACTCTTGGCGACTGAAACCTCTCCAAGAAATCTTCTAAGCATTCGACACAACCTTTCTTGCATCCATCAATCTCAAGCAGCACTTTGCACTCCATAGCAGCAACATCAACACTCAATCAACTCCGTAGAGCAAGTGTGGAACAAACACCAACGCAGCAAAGGCTTGAGTCCTCTCATTTTCTCCCCCATTGGATAGTGAGCTCTTGGTGGATTTGGTAAGCTTTTTACTCCTCTCCTCTATGATTTGGTTAGGTAGCATAACACTATTTTGTAGTGCTTTTGTGTTCTTTCCTTCATTTCCTGCTTTCTCATATTTTTCTCCATTATCGTTATCTTGGCTATCTGTGGAGGTGGAAACACCAAAATAGGGGTCTGACTGAGGCAGACCCCTATATAGCCCCCTAACAAATTTCCTCTCTCTTGTGTGTAGGTGGAAGCATTCTTGGAGCTAGCTGGCGAACAAGCACTTTTGTGAGATCATGCTTGCCATCCTCACTCTTGTGTATTTACTTTATCATATTCATGCTTATTTTTCTTACGCCATAGTGTTATTTTGGTCTTTCAAAAGTAGCTAGCTAATTTGTTAGTCTGTTTGACCTTGTCTCTTCGGTCCTCCAGTCGTATAGATGCTAGCACACCTGAGAGACACTAGCGCACTGCGCTATAGTCGTGAAGCCACACTTTCATCCTCGGGCAGAGAACTCCCTGAGGCACAGTGTTGACCCCGAAAAATGACTCACCTAGCCCCATTTCGAGTCTCGGGTCTACAGAGTGATCGAAGGACCTTATAGTCCTCATCATTCTCATCTTGCATTTCCTAACACTCCTTTTAGCTAAGGTAAGTTAGGGCAACCTTCTGCTCTCAACCTTCCATGACCTGGGGCCTTGACGTGGTTGGTCCCCCTCTCTTACATTTTTGGTAAACCTGACATGAATCATTTTGGTTCCGTTTTGTGATACTAAAAGCTCATTTCCTCGTATTCTAGAGTGTTGTAGCTGAGATTGTTGTGAGGCTTTTACCTTGCAACCCGACCTGCGACTCCTAGTAGGCATAGTTGGAAGCTTCTGAAGGTATTGCATAACAAAACCTTAATCGGATCACTACCTTATCCTAAAACCTTTAGGAGGCTCTATGAAAGTATCATTTAGCGTACGTGATGGCCTCTTTTTCTACACCAACCTATTCCCTCTATGCAACTTGTGAGAAATGGTACTAGTATAACCTTCACTTCACAAGACCTATCGATGGGATTTAATAGAGAACCATCTCCTCTTTACATTCTTGTGTGAATCAACAAGAATACTATAGCAGGTGTCCTTGTTGATCTGACATCTCAAGTAAACATTATAACTGAGGAGATCATGGGTTGATGCAAGAAGTTGGGTCCACAAAAAGTTCAAAAAGTGGAAGTGTTTTTGTTGTTTTTTATAATTTGTCACACTTGGACTAAAAATTTGAGGCACTTACACAATGAATTTTTAAAAAAATCAGTAATATGAAATTTTGAATTTTGAATCTAGTTTTTAAATATGTAAATTATTCAAATACCCAAATTGTAGAAATTAAATTTTGATAGGGATCTATAAAAACCACTTTTTAAAAGTCCCTATTTTTTTACCATACCATGCACGTGTACGGACACCACTTTTTGACCCAAATAAAAGTATTTTGCTAATTCCTTTTGAGGAAAGAGAGCTAACAACATGAAGATTGATGAGGAATTTTTTTTGTAATTTTTTGTTGAATTTTTTTTTTTATTAAATTTTTATTGGCCTTAATTGTTGTTTTTAAAAATCAACGTGTACGGACAACATAATTTGACCTAAACTAAACATTTTTTGAAACTTTTTTTTTCATTCTGTAAAAAATTGTCTAAAGATTGATGTCATATAATTTTTTTTACAAGAAACTTCACCAAAAAAAAGTTATTAAAAAACCAAAAAAGTCTGATATTTCATGTTTAAGCAATAGTTTGCTTTGAAATTAATTTAAAAATATCAAATATAATCCAATATTAATAAAAAAATTATATATTTGGAAACTAGAAATTGTGTTCTGTAATGGGTTTTAATTTTATAGATTGATTCAGAAAAAAAATCCATCAACCATACTGTCAAAGATGGACATTCTTCTTCAATCTACCTTAGTTTTTTAGTTGCAGGTCAAAGGCTAAGGCTCGGATTGCCAAGCCTTTCCCGAGCCTAAAACCAAGGCTGCAAGTGGGTTGAAGATTTAAGTTCTTAATAACGCGTATGCGTTTTTAAAAATGCGTACACGTTACAAACTGCATATTCGCTCTTTATTTGTTTGATTATTTTTTAAAAAAAATACTTTTTAGAAACGCGTACGCGTTTTGAAAAGAAAAACGCGTACGTGTTTCTAAAAAGAAAAACGCATACGCGTTTCTAAAAAGTATTTTTTTAAAATAAATGACTTGTATGCACTCAAAAACGCGTATGCGTTTTATAACGCGTACACATTTTTTTAGGCTCGGGTACCCAATGCATAACGCATACGTGTTTTTTAATAACGCGTACACGTTTTTTAATAATGCATACGCGTTTTCTGCGAGATTTTTTTTTTTGGCCGAAACTTCCCCTATTCGTGGACCCAACTTCTTGCACTTACCCTCATGTTAATCAACTTTCTACATAAAGATGGGTGTGATGCACCTGTGAGCACCGTCCACACGCATGACGAACTTTCTGTACCTCCTCTAGGTAGTATTGTCCTGTCGGTTCTTGTTGGACCTAAGTCCGTGAGCCTTATGTTTGACATTATCCCAGGGTCTAAACTCTTCAAAGTGAAGCTGGTTATCCCCTGGCTGGTAGCCTTGAATGTATTTCCCTTAGCTTTCCATAAATGCCTTAAGTATGTTCATGAGGGTTCGGTACATATTGTCCATGACACCGGTTATAAACCGTTGTTGCACATGGTAGTTATTCCTTGGATTACTTTTGGCCTACACCTCTTGGTACTCTACCACTCAAGAAGGAATTTTTGTATCGTACATATCAAAATTACAAGAAAGGGCATTCCAAGCCAAAAGTGAGGTACCCTCCTTCACCTTATGTTGTTTCACATAGGCCTTGCCTGAAAGTTGATAGTGACTCCACCAAAGCACGTAGAAGAGAAGAAGGGATGTGATCCCAAGATCCTCCTTCCTCTCCTCTTGTTCATCCTGATGCTTCCTCTCGCTCTGTTGTGGTGTCATCCGCTTCTACCTCGCATTTGTGAGAGAGTCCCATGGTGCCCGCTTGGCAAAGGCCCAAGCGCCCCGCGTTCAAGCTTATTGTCCTACCCATGGAGCCTAGGCTTGTTCGATATAGTACATAGAAATCCCCTCGTGGGGAATCCTCTATGTCCCAGCCTCCATGGCCTCCTATCACTTATGCTCCTAAAGTAGTAAATGGGAAAAGGCCCACCGTCGAGGCATTAGAGCTGATCCCCCCTACTCTTTTTGAACTTGTCCCTCCTGCTCCCATTCAAGATTCTATCCCTCCACTGGAAATATTTGTAGAGGACACTCCCATGGTTGAGCAGGAGCCTTTCGTTCTTTCGCAACCACCAACCTCTAGTTCAAAGAGTCATAGAAATTACCTTGCGCGTGAGCGCAAGTGCAGGCAAAAGGCTCTCTTAGCTGAGCAGGCCGCCTTATAGAGGAAGGAAGAGGAGATGATTTCCCCTGTATCAGGACCTCCTACCGCATCCTCCTCTCTCCTCCCCTCTGCTTTCTTTCAAACTAGTTATGTACCACTTCTGGCTTCCACTACGAGTGCGAATGTGCTCAACCCCAGAAAGGTGTAGGTTTTCATCCCTCCTTCACTAGAGTTACCTTTGTTGACATCCATTTTGGATGTCTCGCCTTTCCTCAAACCCATAGATATGACTAACACCTCGGTCATATCTGTTGTCATTCTTTCCTCTTCCTCTACCCTTCTTGCCTCATCTGTGGGGATTTCACCTCCCTCGATGAAGCAGAAGGTAGAAATTGGTCCTTCTAGCAATGAAGGATGTAAGAGGAGCCCACCTTGTCTAAAAGGTTGCCCCACACTGGCCTATTTTTTCCTAGTGATAGAACTAGTCCCGAATTCTCCTAAGTTCGTCACCGCTCCCGAATCGCCCAATGAGCTCATCGGTGAACCTCGGGCACTATCTCCTCCATCCATTGAGGTGAAATATGGCACTCATGTTAAATGCATGTTTAACTTGGTGGATGAAGTTCTGACCTTGTCAGCAATTTTTGTGAAATTGTTGACCTTAGCTCCACAAGAGCTGAGTAAAGGAGACCTTGTGGGTCCTTCTTCGTTAGCCCTTGTTCTAGGAGGGTCGGAAGCTCCTCCCCTTAACATTCCACCACTGCAATCTCATCCTCCTTCCCCCTATGATGATCTAGAGTGGGAATTAGATGACCTCTTCATTGATCAGTGTTAGGGGGAGGCCTCTTCTTTATCTTTAGATTAGATGTGTGTGTTGTGATGTGTTCCCCCGTAATCTTGCTATGTGTGCCTGGATGACCCTCATCACCCTTTTTGGTGCTTGGATACAGGCGTGGTGTTGGTTTTGTAAAGCTTATTCTATTTGTATCATCATTCTTCCATGTTTGTGATTGACTTTCAAAAAATTGGGGACGATGCAAAGCATTGGGGGCATTTAGGCTTCCCTTCCATGTTGACCCAACTGTTTATTTTTACTTTGTCTTCTCGTGCATTCTTCACATGGATTGATATAGTAGTGGGTTGATGACAGTTCATTTATATACCATTATTATACTTATATATATTCATGAGTAGTTCTGACCCCGAAGTATCAGGCTACCCCTGTAGCCTTTGTTCATGTTATTTTTCCTTTTCCACCTTTCCTTTATCTTTCTCTCTTCTTTGCTTGAGTTTTCCCTCTCATGTGTGACAATGCCATCCCTACATCACTTTGATCTTCATAAAATGCATTTTTTTCCAATGAATCTTTTCTAGAAGATCTTCACACACTTCTTTGTAAGAATTTTATTCTCAACTTGAAACCCTAATGGAACATGTTTCCTTCATCATGGGTTCGTAAAGAAAGAACTTGAGAACCTTCCTCCGAAGTGGGAACTTTAATCTTCCCCTCGTGTGGGGGAATATTCTTCCTTTCAAATTATTTGATGAACTGAATGTCTTTCAGAAGGATTCTTTGATGATGAATTGATTCGAGAAAGAAAACACCAACTTTCAAATAGCACGTACCTTGAGTGGACCCCTTTCTGTCTTGAAGGGTTCCCGAGGGACCCTCCTTGAAATTTTCTCCTTCGAATAAAATCATTTACATCTAGCTTGGGGGTAGCCTGAATAGACCTCTCTTTTCAAACAACGCATCCTTTGAGTGGACCCCTCCTCCTTTTCAAGGGTTCCTGAGGCACCCCTTTAAAATTATTCTAACTTGTTGACGGTCTGCGTGACTGTCTGCCTACTTGCCTATGTGGCTGCTTCTTGACATGTTATATCTGTAAGTAAACATGTTGATTTATGAGTACGCCCGTGAAGCCGCTTTTTGACTCTACAGAGTCCACTTTTCTTGGTTTCCTTCATGCGAGAGATCTTGGAGGACACCTTCCTTGTAGGTCTATGGGTCTATAATGCACTTCTCTCGGTTTTCATCATGTGAGAGATCTTGGAGGAGACCTTCCTTGCAGGTCTACAGGTCTACAAGGCGCTTACTTCTTGGGGATTCCTTCATGTTAGATATCTTGGGGGTTGCCTCCTTCCAAGTTTGCGTGCATGTAAGACACTTTATTTCTTCAGCTTCATAGTTCTGTGGAGCTATGAAGTCCTTTTCTTGTCCTACACTCTCGGGTTTGTCGAATCACAGTCTGCTTCCTCGACGGTTCAGGTATACATTTATAACTCTACTACTTCTCTGATCTACTTTACCGAAGCACACATTAGTATTCATGCTCACTAAAGTGGGGGAAAAATGTATAAGAGCGAATTTTCACCCCTTACGCAAATTCCCCTTTTACACATCCTCACCTTAGAAAACCAAATCCAAAAGAAAAAATCCACATAGGCCTAATGCCTTCATTCCACTTGGCTTCAATTTTTTGTACTAACAAAGGAATAACTATCGGGGACACCTACGCAATGCTCAGATGTCCATACAACGTGATTATGTCCTTGGAAGATTCCCACATCTGGAGCATGTAGAGGCGTTACACTTCCCATTGGAGGTCGATTTGCAATGCCCTCTTCAACGAACCAACCCGAATATGGTAATTTTTCCTTCATCTCTACTTCAAATTCATCCCTTCTTCATTCATGTGATAGCTCCTGGTGATTGATACCTCTCCAAGAAATCTTATAAGCATTTGACACAGCCTTTCTTGCATCTGTCACTCTCAAGCAGCACTTTTCACTCTATAGCAACAACATCAACACTCCATCAACTCCATATAGAAAGTGTGGAACAAACACCATTGCAGCAAAGGCTTGAGTCCTCTCATTTTCTCCCCCATTGGCTACTGAGTTCTTGGTGGAGGTGGTAATATTTCTACTCCTCTCCTCTACGATTTGGTTGGGTAGCATAACATTGTTTTGTAGTGCTTTTGTGTTCTTTCCTTCATTTCTTGCTTTATCATATTTTTCTCCATTATCATAATCTTGGTTTTCCATGGATGTGGAAACACCAAAATGAGGTTCTGACTAAGGAAGACCCCTATGAATCCCCCCAACAATTTTCCTCTCTCTTGTGTGCAGGTGGAAGCATTCTTGGAGCTAGCTGACAAATGAGAACTTTTGTGAGATCATTCTTGCCATCCTCACTCTTGTGTATTTACTTTATCATATTCATGCATATTTTTCTTACGTCATAGTGTTATTTTGGCCTTTCAAAAGTAACTAGCTAGGTTGTTAGTCAATTTTCATGTGTTTGACCTTGTCTCTTTAGTCCTCTGGTCGTACAAACGCCAACACACATGAGAGATGCTAGTGCACCGTTCTGTCATCTTGGAGCCGTGCTTTCATCCTCAGGCAAAGAACTCTCTGAGGCACAGTGTTGAACCCAAAAACTGACTCACCTAGCCCCATTTCGAGTCTCAAGTTTGCACAATGATCGAAGGACCTTATAGTCCTCATCGTTCTCATCTCGTGTTTCCTAACACTCCTTTAAGATGAGGTAAGTTCGGGAAACCTTCTGCTCTCGGCCCTTTGTGACCTGGGGCCTTGATGTGGTTGGTCCCCCTCTCTTACAACTATGTGAAAGAAGATGTTGGTATTTTTTATGATGAATCTGATTATGGAGATTTTGATGATAATGAATGTCTATTTTTGGCTATAAAAGAAGAATCTCGCTTTTCTAACCCTAAAAGTTGTGTGAAGGAAAGTGTTCTAGAGATGAAGGATAAAGTTGAAGGTACTTTGGTATCTAATTTTCATGTCAAAGAAGATAAGAATTAATGGGTTGTTGATAGTGGTTGTTCTAATCATATGACTAGAGACAAAAGTAATTTTGCTAAACTTGAAAAATATGAGGGGGATTAGTAAAATTTGGAGATGATTCAAGAGATAAGATTTGTGGAATAGGTTCAATTAGTTTTGATGGAAACCATAATACTGAAATTATTTAATATTTTAAGGGATTAAGACATAATCTCTTGAGTTTTGGATAAATGTGTACCAAAGGGTATAATCTTTTTTTTAAGGATGAAGAATGTGAGATCAAGAAAGGGTCTGAAACTGTGATTGTTGTAGGTAAGAGAACATATGGAAACATCTATCAAATTAAGGGTGTTGATGGTCATTGCTTTATGTCATAGATTAATGATAGTTGGTTATGGCATCAAAGGATGTGTCACATGAATTTTGATAATTTGGCAAGAATTAGTTTGGTTCATACTATGAGAGATTTACCTAACATCACAAAACCTATCAATGTTGTTTGCAAGAGTTGTCAATTTGGAAAACAAACAAGGAGTAGCTTTAAGGGAAAGGAACAATATACTACTGGACTGTTGGAATTAGTGCATATAGATCTTTATGGTCCTACAAGGATGAGAAGTCTACAAGGTGACAGATACTTTATGCTTTTGATTGGTGATTACTCTAGAAGGACATGGGTTACTTTTCTTAGAGAGAAATCTGACGTATTAGATAAATTCAAGGCATTTAAAGTTGTGGTTGAAAATAAAATGGATTTGAAGATAAAATTTTGGATGTCTGACAGAGGTGGTGAATTCACCTCCAATAAGTTTAACATGTTTTGCGAGTTCATGGAATAAAGAGGCATTTGTCTACCCCTACAACTCCTCAACAAAATGGAGTTTTTGAAAGGAAAAATAGAACTATTCAAGAAGCCGAAAGGACTATTATGAAAGAGGCAAATCTAATGGAAGTCTATTGGAGAGAAGCTATTCATACTACTATTTACA
Organism: Sequoiadendron giganteum; assembly: GCA_007115665.2. Lineage (NCBI taxonomy): Eukaryota > Viridiplantae > Streptophyta > Pinopsida > Cupressales > Cupressaceae > Sequoiadendron > Sequoiadendron giganteum. Next base: position 664,595,434 of record CM021101.1, on the reverse strand, counting down.
TACTTAATAGAGTTCAAGCTAAAGCTAACAACACAAAGACTCCTTTTGAGCTATGGTACAGAAATATTCCTATTTTAAATTACTTTAGAGTGTTTGCAAGCAAATGTTACATCAAAAGAGATGAAGAAAATTTAAGAAAGTTTGATGCAAGGTTTGATGAAGGTATCTTCCTTGGATATTCTATTAAAAGAAAAGCTTACAGATGTTACAACAAAAGGTTGAGAAAGATAGTTGAAAGTGCAAATGTTACAATTGATGAAAATTTGTAGAATTCTATTGCAACTTAGATGGATATGTGTCAGATGAATTTGATTGCAGAGAAGTAGAAGGAATAATTGATGAACAAGAAGTATAGGATGAAGAGGACGAAGCTCCAAAGAAGACCCCTAAAACTCCTAAATATGTGCAAAAGAATCATTTCAAAGATCAGATTATTGGAGATAAGAGGAAAGGTGTACTAACAAGAAGCAAAGCTTTTGAAGTTGAGGTAAATTTGTGTTTACTTTCTAAAGTTGAGCCTAAATCAGTGAGTGAAGCATGTAAGGATGAACATTGAATGAAGGCAATGGAAGAAGAACTTATGTAGAAGAACTTAGTTGGTAATAGTCATATAAAGGCTTGGAGTTTGCATGTGTATTGTAACTTTTGATTATTACAAAGTACATTGAGTTGTTTTAAAGAGTGGGCTTTTTATCCTGAAAGGGTTCTTTCCACTTAATTAATTGTATGATGGCATATTATTATTATTTTTATTTGGTTGTAATGATGTCATTAGTTTGAATTTTTACACATATATCCTTGAAAATATAAGTGAAGTGTCTTACGTGCCTATACTTCTTTAAAGAAATTAACATTTTCAATGTAATTTCCCAATTCAATTCCTTCCTACACAATATCCCAAGTATTATGGAGAAAAATAATAATAAATAATGTCCCCACCCTCACATGGATGTATAATTTTTCCATTCCATGATGCTTGAAGATTATACATTATTTATTATTTTCATAATTAAATATAATTTACAAGGCCTAAAATTTGAAAGGTGAATATCACACCTAATTCTAACATAGTTTCAATTAACATTTAAATTGAAAAAATAAATGGAAACTAAAAATAAATCAAGCATTGGAAGAAGAAAATCCCATGGCCTCTTTATACCAATTATTTTTTTGTGTTCTCACTAGCTTAGTGAGAGATTTTTTTATAATAATCATAGTGACCACCTTTTATATTATGACTATACCAGCTCCAATAGTCTCATAAACAAAGTGATATTGAGCATCAATATTATTTGTACAAGCATGCTATATTGTGTTCTTTTAAAAACAAATAGCACTCTAAATATCACATTTAATCTTGACTTATCTATAGTTCAACCCAAGATCTAAAAATAATATATGTAATCACATTGCCTTGTTGTAGGAATATATCACATCCATGTACTCTACCTCTATAGTGGAAAACATAATTATAAGTTATTTCTTACACATCCAACTAACATCTCCAAATAGAGTGAACAAGAAAATGATAATCATGTAACCAAATATCTCAATCCATGCTTTCTTACACACATATACAAGTTACAAGAGATTCACAATCCAACCTTAATAGGTATAATCCTAAGGTAATAGCATCCAACCTCAACAACTGCTCATGTGCTTTATTTTATAGAAATATGCTTACACAAAACCAAAGTGAAATTACAGAAACCATGTGCCTCTAAACCATAATCTTTTAAAACCATGTCCCCCTAATTTTCTTTTTGATACTAAGTTTTCCCTTTTGTTAATTTTTTTCAATATTATTTTTTTTCAATGTGCAACCCACATTAAATAATTATCTCAATATGGCATACAACATAAAAAGTGTCTCCAATAATATTTGGCCCATGTAGTATCCACCTCTCTAACCGAATTAAATATTATATTTTAATCATTATGCAAGGTGGACAACACACCTTTCCCAACACTAATGGGATGATATTAAGTCCTCCATGTTCACCTTAATTAGTTTTTGATAATGATTTTTCTCTTTTGGTACTAAATTTTCTCAATATTAAATATTTTTCAATGTTACATACAACATACAACATGCAACATCTCTAAGATGCACCACAATTATATATTATATTTTCAGAATTATATAAGACAAACAATAAATGTTTCTCAATATTAAGTTAGGACACTAATTGAATGATAACTTAATACTAAAAGGTAAATTAATACTCATTTACCTACTAATTTTCATAGATCTAAGATGTATTTTGTAACCCCCAAATCTTTCAGTGAAAGGCGCCAAATAATTAACTTATGAGCTCCCTAATTATATGCTTATTATTTCCAATGAACATGTCATCAAAATACAAAACAATGATTAGTAATCAATCATTAATCAATTTTAAATATACACAATGATCACATTCACTCCTAATAAACCAAAATTTTAATACAAAAACATCAAACTTCTAATACCACTTTTGAGTTGACTAATTTAGACCATAGAATGACCACTTCAACTTGTAAATGTTAGAACATAATGTTTTTAGGGGTCACACACTTATAACATGTATACATTGTTCTAATATAAAGTTATAAAACTTAATATATTAATTTTTTATTAAGTATACTCTATTTAAAACAATTATATTCTAATAACTATTATATTATTAATTATTTATAAATAGTAGTTTTGAATAGATGTGACTAATATCCTTTTTAGCATTTTTTCACCCATTACCCTTTCAGTGAGGAGGCTCTCTCTCATTAAGAGGTATTGAATTTTGAGATGGTCAGTGAATTCTATCATTATGTATAAGAGGTATTATTGGCCATGTGGAAGTGGGGAGAAATGTTCCCCAAGTTCTATCTATATTTTGTATAGACAATTTTGTAAGTGTTTTATAATGAAATAAGATTTTATGAGGTTTTCCTTATCTATGTAATGTTAAATCTATGCTTGTATAATTTTTATTTTTTTTATTTTCCATTTTATGTATAATGATTAGTATCCTAAGATCTTGATTTCTAACATGGTACATCAAAGTAGGTTAGGAAATGCTAGTCACTTTTTTATACATGATATTATAGAGGATTTTCCTAAAATACTCATGAAGTTCCATCTATTGGTTTCTTTCTCCTGTTAAAAGTTTTGTTAAGAAAATCATTATATTTAACTACTACTAATCTATAGTGGCATTCAAGAAGATAAAAGAATAGATGTAAGGCCATTATAAAACATAGCAACTAGGTTCACTTTATGTGGTATTAAGTTCCAATTTGAGGTGGCCCTTATTTTTCACAAAATTGTGATAAAAATATTCTTTACTAATTTAATTTAATTTCCTCTTCTTGATGATTTGATATCTAAATTACTTGCATCATCATGACTAGACTAAATCAATACCATCAAAAATAAATAAAAATTGAAGATATCTTGAAATTTGATTAATTTTTGAATTCACTTACATCAAGACGAAAGATAAATACATTGCATTCATTATTGATGACACAATATTTAACTTTTCTCGCCATATTTAATAAAGGTTGAACCTCTTCAAAACACACATCCACAATTTCTATTAATTCACAATTTATGAAAGGATATATTTATTAGTTAAATATGTGCACCACATCTCATCAGATATTTTCCACACCTATATTGATAACTTGTACAGATTTTTTTTAAGAATCCAGCCAACTCCTTTACATGGTACTCTTCTATTAATATCATTGGCAGGTTTTGGCATGATTGGTCAGCAACCATTAGTTGGCACACCTATAAAAGTAGTTGTGAATTTGATTGTTTATTTTCTTTATGTGGCTGACTTGATACAACTGATATAGCCAACCTTACACGTTCTCAGTTATTATAAACAACAATCACAACCAAAAGCCAATTAGCTTCTTTTTAATATCATTTGCAGGTGATCAATCTCTGGCTGGTTGCTAGACCATGACATATTCATCTACATGCATTTTAAGAAAATAAAATATATATCTATATATTAAAAAAAACCTATTTTAAATATTATGAATTGGGTGGTTGTTCTTAAAAGATTAGTATTGGTTGTGTTCACAATGATCTTATGTTTTTGATAAGATAAGAAACATATACAGGGTGCTGTATTCTTTACACAGAAAGTTCAGAAGGTCAAAGGAGAGAATAGTTTAAACAGAACATGAACTAGAAGCACAAACAGAAACAACTGGCGACAGTTGTAGAAAAATAAAAAATAGACAACCTCCGAAATAGAGAGGTCTAAACCGACTCCCCAAACCCAAGATCGTGAAGAGACAACAGATTTTATGCTGATTTCATATTAATTTCAAATAAACAAAAAATAATTGTAAACGATTATCAATATTAAAAAATATTATAAACTCGCCAATCTGACAAAATCTACTGATACTTAATGGACCTCTAGATTCATCTAGAACGTTCTCAGAAGGCAGAGCCATGGGTTTCAGACACCTCTGTGAGGAAAGACAGAAGAAGAATATTTGTCAGATTATCCCTATTATTCCCTAACTGGACCTCCATACTCACTCATTCTAGATTGTCTGCCTCCTCCACCTCATGTTTTGTTATGGAAGTAGGTCTCAAGTTCATTGACAAGGCTGCTCTCCACAGGATCTCATGTGATCCAAAGAGATTTTTTACTACTTTTTCTTTAATGAATAAGGTGGGCATATTGTCTTCAACGAACACTTGGAAATGTTTTGTTTGGTTTTAGTGGATCTATGCAATGTTTTGATTGGTTTTAGTGGATCTATGAACGAAATTAATGGGACTTGCAGATGTTTTAGATCTATAAAAGAAAAAAATAATGATTCCATGTGGAGCTTGTTGGTGGTGGTGAAGTGGGTATGCCTTTCAGGTTTCTTCCAGCATTTGCCACATCATCTAACTTAGGAATATTCCTATTGCATCTCAAATCTGTGTGGAAATGTCTGCGAGTGTTGGTTCATCAGGCATCATTCTGAGTTATTTTATTGACATTTCTGTTAATACATTAACAAGTATTAACAACTTCATAAAGGTAGCAGTGTTGTGTTTTTGGTTGTAAAATAAATGTTTTTATTTGTTGTTGTTTTTAGATTAGATTGTGTGAGTTTTTGTATCAATGTTTGTTTTGGTTGTAAAAAAGGATTTTTTTTATTCGTCATTATTTTTAGATTAGATTGTGTGAAAGTTTTTGTATCAATGTTTCAGATCACATTCCATAATCTATTATCGGAATGATAAAAAGTTAAGAGAGACATAAAATTGTATCAATATTTCAGATCATATTCCATAATCTATTATCGGAATATTAAAAAACTAATAGAAACATAAAATAACTAAATGCAAACTAAAAATATTTATATTGTCTTAAATCATTGATCATTTATCTAAACTTATGAACTAGAAAATATGTTCTCTAAAATTTCTTTGATTTTGTAACTCCTCTTTCATATACAATCTATGATCTACAATGATATGTAGCCAATATCTCAATGTCTAAATAAACAACTGAGACATTTTTCCATAATAGTGCATTTGTTCTAGGAAATTAAAATTTAATCCTATAAAGTGTGGTAGATTTGACAATTATTTATGCTTTGATCAATTGAATATGACGATAGCCTAATGGTTTCCATGTGCTATCTAGGAGTAATAGATATTGGTGACGTGGCATTCATTTTAATACTCCAGTAAAATGAATGTGTCTTGGCTACCTTGGTTCCTTTGGATCTTTTAGGAGCTCAATTAAATATATCTAGATGTGTTTAGATCTATATATAGAGGTCAAATTCTATTTTTCTAAGTCCTATGTAGATGTTACCTAGCTCATGAAATTTTAGGGGATTGGAAGCTTATACAAGGTGTATTATGTGCTGTTTTAGTAAGCCCCAATAAAATATGTTAAATTAAGTTTGTGGAAAAATGTAAGTTTGTTCATATATTTTTTGAACTTTAAAATTAATTTTTTTAATTTTGAAACAAATAGATTTTTTTAATAATAGAATATGTGTAATGGTGAAGTGAACAAGTATTATTCTTTTAAGTAATATGAGGTAAGATAGTTGATATGAATGCAATTTTTTTGAGGGAGGATGGATCTTTTGGTTAGATTTCTGTTCAAGGGATTCTATATGGTATTTAAGTAATATGAGGTAAGATAGTTCATATGAATGTAATTTTTTTGAGGAAGGATGGATCTTTAGGTTGGATTTCTGCTCAAGGGATTATATATGGTATTTTAGGTGATCAAATGGAGTATATTAAATCTAGGAAGAAGTGATATAAGAGTTTTTATAAAGCATGGCCAAAGATTTGTAAGAAAATACTACATATTGGAGGCATATTTTCTATAAAGGTCAAATTCTATTTTTCTAAGTCCTATGTAGTGGTTACCTAGTTAATAAAATTTTAGGAGACTGGAGGCTTATACAAGGTGTATTATGTGTTGTCTTAATAGGCCCCAATAAAATATGTTAAATTAAGTTTGTGAAAAAAATTAAGTTTATTCATATTTTTTTGAACTTGAAAACTAAATATTTTTAGTTTTACTACAAATTAAATTTTCTATAATGGAGCATGTCTAATGGTGAAGTGAATGGGTATTATTCTTTTGAGTAATATGAAGTAAGGTAGTTGATATGAGTGTAATAATTTGAGGGAGGATGGATCTTTTGGTTGGATTTGTGCTCAAGGGATTCTATATTGTATTTCAGTAATATGAGGTAAGATAAGGGAGAGGTGTCGATCATGGGCAGGGGACATGTCGTGGGTATAGTATATGACAGCCTGGGACCCCCTTTTTGGTAGTAAAAGAGCCAACAAAAAATTCAAATATTTGTGTTAATATGATAGGATAGGTCATATCAAATTCACATTATGTCCTATCATAGGTAGACTATTTATTTGCCACCTTCCCAATATTAGGTGAATGCAAGTTGATATATTTATTTCCACAATATAAATATTTTTTCAACCTTCCCAATAACAGTAATGAAAATGGATATATTTTTATCCAAAATATATGTTTTATTGCATTAAAAGGAGTTGGCATGCATTCAAAGTGAGTTGACATGTACAGAATCCATTGTCAACTAAGTGAGTTATAAATATTTTTTAACAAATTACAATAAAACATGTTCCATTTCTCATCCTTTTTTGACAAACTATTGTCTCCGCCATGTCCATATACACCAATCTTTTTGTGAATTTACCTACAAAAATGAACTCTTAGGCTCACTATGAAATACAATTTTACAAAAAAACATGTAATTATTGAAGTATTCTTTACAAATAAACATAAAATCAAATAATTAGAACAAAATATTAAAATTTATTAGAATTACAATTTTTTTAAATATCCTTTCAAATCACCAACCAGATTTCCTATCTACCCATTTCATATCACTTCTACCATTAATTCCTTCAATGCAAAATCAAATTCCCTTCCAGAATTCAAATTTTTCCACTTGCACCTACCAATTCAAATTCTATCAACCTATTTATTTATACAAGAGACCTCAATTGTGCAATGCAAGCTACCTATTCACAATTTGAAATTTTTGAGTTTGTGTTGGAGACACCTGATCGACAATGAGCTCCTCCAAAGTGATGTAGTCTCCTCCTTCAACTTCTACAATATATTTGAAACCTACCTTCAGTATTAGCTATGCATTCGTGTATGAATTTGTTATTTCATATGCCTTGTCCATTTACATTTAAATGAATTGAAATTGGTATTTAATATACCATGCTCATTTACATTTAAATGAATCGAAATTGGTGTTTCATATGCCATGCTCATTTACATTTACATCATATTAGTTTACGGGTTTTCTATTACTGTTGTCACACTCTATACGCATGACACAACCCCAACCCAATATCAGCCACTCTCCCTTACAACTAACTATGATATTTTTATATACATTCAAACAAGAGTATGCTACAAATATTTCCAACCCTTTCTGATATAACATTATGATACATACATATACATATATATATATATATATATATATATATATATATATATATATATATATATATATATATATATATATATATATATATATTGCAAAGATACATAGATACGTAGGTTTCCTATAGCCTTCTTCATTTACATTCAACTTACACATATATATATACGATGCCTATTACTAAAATTGATCATATTGATATTTTTATATAACTTCAAAGTTCAAAAACCAATATGGTACAAATATTTCCAACCCTTTTTGATATAGCATTATGATACAAACATACATACATACATACATACATACATATATATATATTATAGAGATAGATAGATAGATACATAAGTTTCATGTAGCCTTCTTCATTTACATTTGACTTAATTAGATGTATGCTTTGTTTGTTCTCAATTACAGTGACTGTAAATATCGGCCCCTCTCCTTTATAGCTAAATGTGATAATGGTTAACTCCTACTTTTGTTATAACCATTTCTGAAATTTATATATAACTGGAGACAGTAGTATTATATATGTGTATATATATATAAATATATCGTAGAGATCTAAATAGATACATAAGTTTCCTATACCCTTCTTCATTTATATTCAACTTGATTAGATTTATGATTTGTTTGTTCTTCAATTACTGTAACATGTATGGTAATCTTTTTCTGACACAACATTAAATGAATTTTTTATATAACTTGATACAACAGTATGATAGAAATATTTCAATCCCTTTCTAGGAATATATTGTTGCTTCAATTTATATCATAATGTTGTTTTAAGTTTTATTTGTATCATACCGCTCTTTCAAGTTATATGTATTGTATCATACTGTTGTTTCAAGAACTTATATATGTGTGTGTGTGTGTGTGTGTGTGTGTCATTATGTTGTTTTAGGAAGGGTTTAACATGATCACCCAAAGATTCATAAGAATTAGAATTGGGGATATGATAGTATAACATGCATTATTTGTTTCATTTAACATGATCACCGAAGGGTTTATAAGAGTTAGAATTGGGGATATGATGGTATAACATGTGTTGCTTGTTTCATTTAACATAATCACCCACGGGTTTATAAGAGTTAGAATTGGGGATATGATAGTATATCATGCATTGCTTGTTTTAGTGCACACATACCCTTGATCATTTGCAATCAACTCCATTAGATGCATGGTTAGTTTGTTCTTCAATTACACTCACTCTTACATGTATGAATTTATTGTTTCAATTTGTATCATTCTTTTAATTGTAAGAGTTAGAATTGTATGTTATTTACTAATTTTATGCTTGGCTCAATGCAGAGGAAGAATAAAGCAACAACAAAAACCACACGAGTTGTAACCAAGTGAAGGCGAAAAAGTGTGCCTGCACACAAGAGAGGTGTGAGGCTACCACATGTCAATGATGATGATGCACTTAATGTTCAACAACTGATCAAACCTATGGGTCTACCAAGCAGTGATGAGGACGAAGTAATTCCTGTTGAGTAACCAACTAGACTTGTAGTCCAAGTAAACCCAACTATAACAACTAAAAAGCTTGTAGTGCGTTGGGAATGGACCACGATTGGAATGGAACATGTCATTGAAGATGTTGAAGACAATGAAATTTCAACAAGAAGGACATCCAAAAAGTGGGGTCTTCCAACTACCACATTATCGAATTGGTTGAGTGGTGTTACCACTATGAAAAGGAAAAGGCCCCCAACAGTCTTAAACGATGACAAAGAGGCAAAGGTCATGGAATGGTGCAAGGAGATGACTATTTTTGGCCATGGTTTGGAGATTGTGAATTTGAAATCTAAAGTGTCCCAAATATGTTTGTCGAGGCCTAATCCCTTCTAAGATGTATTTCTCAGTAAGTCTTGGTGGAAGGGGTTCAAAATAAAGCATATTGGTCTATGTTTAAGGACAACCCAAGGGAAATATAGTGATTGTGTTGTCAATCTCAGGCCTACAGTTGTAGTTGCATTCTATGAAACACTGGAGAAGGCATACACAACCGAGAATTATGGACCACAAAGGATTTGGAACTGTGATGAGACACGGTTGCAAGTTGGGTGGAATGGTTGAATGAAGGTGCTTGCCAAAAAGAGTAGAAAAAGTGTTGCATATATTATCCCGAAGAGTTGGGAGTGGATCACAATTTTGGCTTGTGCAAACGCTCTCGGTCAAAAAATTCTAGGCTTTTACTTGTTTAAAAGAAAAACTCACGTCCACAACTACATAATCAATTGTGAGTCAAGAGCATGTATGGTTGTTTAGCCTCATGCAAGGATAATGAAAGACCTTTTTGTGAGATGGCTAAAACACTTTTCTATGCAAGTACCTAGGGTTGCTCACCCAGCCATGGACACTTCCTCATATTTGATGGCCATGGAAGCCACATAGCCTTTTCTACCATTTCTGAAGCAAGGGAACTAGGCATTAACTGGCTTACCCTACCAGCCCACACATCACACAAGCTACAATCACTTGATGTGAATGTATTTTCCTCCTTCAAATCACATTTCAAAAGGGAAAGAGTAGCATGGATTACTAGACATCCAAATTTGGAGATTAGAAGGGTAGAATTGGCTACACTTGGTAACCTTGCTTTTGGGAAGGAATTGACAATTAGGAACATAACAGTTGGGTTCAAGACAAAATGTGTTTGGCCTCTTAATCCAGATGCATTATTGAATGACATGAGGCCTAGCGAGACATTTTAGTTTGCTGCCCCTGGGGAAGCATCTGCTGCTGAAAAAATTCTCAGTCTATTCAACAATGGTTTACCACAAATTGAGGGCAACTATACAAATGGAACAATAGAAATTGTAGATCAACAAAGTACACTTGAAGCAACTAAATGTGCATACCACCAAATTCCACCATGAACTTCAAATTTTTAAGACCACCAATCACTAACAACAACAGTTTTGAGAGAGAAAAATAGTATTGTAGACATCTCTATTTCCCTACTGAGTCCACTTGAGGAGCACTCCTGGTTGTTAGAGGGTGATACAAATCTTGAAATTGATTTTCATGTGGATCTAGATCAAATTCTTACAATGCCTTCTCCATTGCACACCATGGGCCCAAACACCTTAGTTCATTATTATGTTGATTGGGGAGACAGTCAAGCTGAGTAGTTAGGAGACGAATTGGATGAAACGGCTAGCTAGGTGCAGGAAACAAATTATGAGGATTCAATGGAGCCATTGAGAGGCCAAAAAACTTCACACCTCTCTTGATTCTTGGAGCTACCTACTCATGTTGTCAAAGACAAGTCCAATCAAGTAGCTGACTGTGGGATTAAACTTCCAAGAGGATCCCAATTCCTCACCACTGATGACTACATGGTGTTGCTAAATGAGCAAGAGGAGAAGAAAAAGGAAATTCAACTATTGAAAGACAAGAAGAAGGAATGGATTGAACAGTGTAAGATATAAAGAATTATGGTAAAGGAGATGAAGGAACAATTTCAAATTGAAAGAGAACAACAATGAGTAGCAACAAAGGTTGAAAGAGAAATGCAAAAGAAGGAGTAGGAGTAGAAATGGGAGCAATAAAGGATTGAAAGGGAAGCTACCAAAAAAGAAAAATAATTGGAGAGGGCTAGAAAAGAGGCAACAAGGGAGAGGGGACTCAAAAACCCTCTAAATCCCTTGCCTAATCGTCATAGGATATTCACAAACTTTGTGTCTATTCAATTCCCCTAATACTTTCCACCCTCTCCTACCCCTAGTATTAGCCAACCATTTCAAAGTTGGAGTCCTACTCATTCGAAGTCCTATCCACCCTCACCTACCCCAAGTATTACCCAACCAATTCAAATTTGGAGTCCTACTCAGTCACAGGCCACAAACAGCATGGAAGATAGCTTCCATTCAGATTTCACATTTCCAAGTTTTTTAACTTGAATGTTAAGTAAGAACATTTTTGTTGTGATTGTTTTGAAAGTTTCCAACCGATGTAATTTTCTAACTGATTTTTAGATTGGGAATAGTTTTGTTGTAATTGTTTTGAAGGTTTGTAACTTGAAACAATAGAATGATATGAATACAAACAACATATTCTTACATGTTACAGTCACTGATTGTTAGTCAGTGTAATTGAAGAACCAACAAGGCATACATATAATTAAGTTGAACATGAATGAATAAGACTATAGGAAACTTATGTCTCTATCTATCTCTATAATACGTAGTTGTGTGTATATATATGCATATACATATATACATATATACATATATATATATAGATATATATATATATATACCAACAAAGCATACATCTTTAGAATTAAGTTGAATGTAAATGAAGAGGACTGTAGGAAACTTATGTATCTATCTATCTCTGCAATATATAGCTCTCTCTCTCTCTCTCTCTCTCTCTCTATATATATATATATATACATATATCAGAAAGGGTTGGAAATGTTTGTACCATACACCTGTTTGAAGTTATATACAAATTTCAATATGTTGTATCAAAAAGGGTTGGAAATATTTCTACCATACTATATTTTGAAGTTATATAAATTTCATAATTTTGCATCAGAAAGTGTTGGAAATATTTTATTGTCTTTGTTTGTGTTTGTCCTTGATGACTAGCATCGGTCTTCCTTGTGTTGACTTGACGTGGATAATCATTTTCTTGGCTCACGTGGTTTGTGAGTTGGCAGCTTTGCAATATTCTTTGGCATACTCGTTGGCTTAATCTTTTTTGTCAGATGTGAAGGCATTTTGGTCTTTGAAAGTCATGGATGTGAAGGCATCATTAGTTTTATGTTAATGATGTGGTTTGTTGACCTAATCTGCAGCGGATTTCAAATATCATTTTATTTTGCCTATGATAACTGGAAAATGATGTATTCTTTACTAAACCTAATTTTTTTCTCAGCCGCCGCTCGTGGATATTTGCAAGTGGTTGTTTTTGCATTGAACGGGTGTTTGTAATCTATTATTTCAGCTTGGTTGATGTTCTACACAGCTGCGGACAGTTTGTTCTTTGGCACCGAGTTTTTTGTGGTTAGTTGATTTTGTTTCTTTCACCATGAACCAGGTAACACAATGATATTTTATTATCTACTTCTTCTGATCAAATTCATTTAGTTTCTTTTAATAAAAGGAAAACAAAAAGTTTGGCTTCAGTTATGTTTGTTTAAAATGGAAGTTGAAAGCAATTCGTTATTTGTTAAAAGATTTGTTTTTGCAGTTAACCTGAGTTTAACACTCTAGGGTTCTAATTGTTTATATCATTGTTTTTAGAATGGCTTTGTGCTTAAAAGACATACAGAAAATTATTAAAAACCCTAACTGGGTTGTTGAAATTCTTGGAGAGTTTCGTTTGTTTTTCTGTTATAAAGCCTAGTTAAGGGATTCAAGTTCTGGAATGATATAACTATTTTGATTCTGGTATCTTCAATAACGGGCTATAAGTCATTTAAAAAGAGAACTGTAAAAATGGAAGGGTGTGTGAGAGATACAGAAAAAGGAGAGGTATTTCTATTGAAAGATTTTGTAAACGAAAAAGTAAAGACATATTTTTGCTGACTCTAGTTTTCAAAACAGAGATGTAGTTTTGGTTTACATTTTGTGGAAAAATGAGCTGAGTTTATACACTGTAACTGTTATCTTTGCATGATTTATTTTTGTACAGTGGAGATTTTAGGATTGCACATACAGTGCAGTTATAAGATCCTTACTTTGCGAAAGAACACTACATGTAAGAGATATTTTGAAAAGAAAAGGTTTTGATACCCCTATTGAAGTTGGTGCTTCAGATTGTATCAAGGACTGAGTTGGTGCTCAGAATATTGTTGTAATACTTTTTAAGATAAAGCCTTCAAGGCAATTTGGAGTGGTTTTTCTACCCCTGGAGGGTTTAACACTCGGCATCTTTGTGTGTCTATGTTATATCTTTTTCTCAATTTGTTCTTCTTTGTCTATACTGGAAAAGTTGTTAGTTAGTCATTGCTCTGATATGTATACTTATCCAGTTCAATAACCTTCAGTACTATTTGCTTAGTTTTTCCTTCATGCTGAAAATATAGTTATGTTTACTTTTGGAAATAAAAGCATTTATCTTGTATGCTTGTTCATTCTCTCGTATAAAAAAAATGATGCTATGATGTTGTCCATTTAAGTTTTTATGTTTTTGTTGCTGGTCATGCTCTATATGTTTTCTAGACAGTAATATTTGTCATAGAGTTTTGTATAAGCTAGTTTTTGGTGGTTCTTGAGGAATTGTTTTTACAACCCTAATTCACCCCCTCACCCCCCCCACCCCCCCCCCTCTCCCCCCTCTCAGTGTTGTTCCACTTCCAACATATTTGTACCATGGTGTTGTTTGAAGTTGTATATACATTTCATAATGTTGTATTGAAGAAAGTGTTGGAAATATTTGTACCATAGTGTTGTTTGAAGTTATATATATAAATTTAATAATGTTTTTTCAGAGATTCTTATAACAAAAGTAGGAGTCAGCCATTCTCATAGTTAGCTATAAGGGAGAGCGGTCGATATTGGGTACATACATATGCATGTGTATATACATATACATATACATATACATATATATGTATATATGAATATATATATATATATACATTTACATATATATATGAATATATATATACATTTACATATGATTATGTATATGTATATACATATACATGTACATATACATACACATATTAAGAGTGAGTGTAATTGAATAACAAACTAACCATGCATCTAATTGAGTAGATTGCAAATGATCAAGGGTATGTGTGCAATGAAACAAGCAATAGAAATTATAATATCATATCCCCAATTCTAACTCTTAAGATAATGATAAAAATTGTAACAAAAATTTCATACATGTAAGACTAAGTGTAATTGAAGAAAAAACTAACCATGCATCTAATTGAGTAGATTACAAATTATCAAGGGTATGTGTGCGATGAAACAAGCAATGCATGTTATACTATCATATCCCCAATTCTAATTCTTACAATTAAGAAAATGATACAAATTGTAACAAAAAGTTCATACATGTAAGAGTGAGTGTAATTGAAGAAGAAACTAACCATGCATCTAATTGAGTTGATTGTAAATGATCAAGGGTGTGTGTGTAATGAAACAAAAAAATGCATGTTATACTATCATATCCCCAATTCTAACTCTTACAATTGAAAGAATGATACAAACTAAAATGAAAAATTCATACATATAAGAGTGAGTGTAATTGAAGAACAAACTAATTATGCATCTAATTGAGTTGATTGCAAATGATCAAGGATGTGTGTGCAATGAAACAAAAATGGCATGTTATACTATCATATCCCCAATTCTAACTCTTACAATTAAAAGAATGATACAAACTGAAACAAAAAATTCATACATGTAAGAGTGAGTGTAATTGAAGAACAAACTAACCATACATCTAATTGAGTTGATTGCAAATGATCAAGAATGTGTGTGAAATGAAACAAAAAATCCATGTTATACTATCATATCCCCAATTCTAACTCTTACAATTAAAAGAATGATACAAACTAAAACAACAAATTCATTCATGTAAGAGTGAGTGTAATTAAAGAACAAACTAACCACGCTTCTAATTGAGTTGATTGCAAATGATCAAGGGTGTGTGTGCAATCAAAAAAAAAAATGCATGTTATACTATCATATCCCCAATTCTAACTCTTACGATTAAAATAGTGATAAAACTGAAACAAAAAATTCACATAATTCTAGTGTTGTTTAAATTTGTATCATTCTTTTAATTCTTACTCTTACAATTAAAAGAATGATACAAACTGAAACAACACTAGAATTATCTTTGAATGCTATTATATGATACACAAGGGGTATATTTATACATATGATAATTTGAGAACAAAAATCTTTCTTTCTTAAGTAACTAAAATATAGGATAATTAACTTACCAAAGTTTTAAAATGGTTATGGAGAGATTATATGGCTTAAAATCTTAGATGAAATATGAAAGCAATAATGACATAATACCAAAAATAATAGTTGCAATTTTTTGATAGTTTATGAAAAAGGCATAAACCTATTGTCCACATTCTACCCACCAAAATGGTTTTCTTAGCATGTTAGATAGGTCTCTACAAACATTGAACTTAATTTCTAGTTTTGTTAAATGTCTTATACAAATTATGAAGACTGAGTTACAAAATTTAGATAGAGTAAAAAATAAACAAAAACTTATTTATACCCACTAAAATGGTTTTTCTATCATTTTTAGCATTTTTATAAATACCATGTATTAACATAATCCTCTAAAAATCTTGGTCATAAAGAACCTACTTGTAATGGGTTGCTATCACTCTAATAAATTGTTTGAGAAGCAAACATGGAAAGAATAGCTCACTTTTTGCTTAATTTTTGTATGGATTAATACTATTTGTTTAATAGCACAACTATTTTTTTCTTAAAAGAGACATGAAAAAGCATTCATACTTATGTTCAAAAAACCTCACATGATCTCCTTGCTAGAGATCATCATATTATCTAAAATCAAATTGATTATATTATAAATTTATATAGAATACTATATGCTCATTGGAAAATGACAAATGAATGATTAATCACGGTCTTTAATTTTCATGCTCCAAGAATCAACTTTATTTGATTATTGTGTTACTAAGTATTCTAGTGTCCCTATTAATAAGAAAAACTACTTCAAAATATAATGCAAGTGTTATCACATGAATGGAGTAATAATCTAAATGCTACATTCTATTTCTCTTTCATCATATGATGACTACAAAAAAGTAGCTAACAAAGAATCAAAATTGCTAAGGAAATCATCATAAGGTTTTAATTTTGGGTAGTAGTGAAAGTCTCAGTTTATTATATGATAACCAAAGTTCTTTATTCTCACCAAAAGACATATATTTTCAGCAATAAAGCACATTGAAGCTCATGATGATTCCACTCAATGGAAAGTATTCTATCATAATAAAAAAAATCTCCAAATTTTGCTCATTTTATTATCAAGTGGCATATAATGATCAAGAGGAAATAGACTAAAATCTCAGCCATCACATATCGAACCTATGTGCAGTGATTGGCCTTAAGGTGATGTCATTGAGGAAAAGTGTGTGTGTAAATGACACCTCCTAGTAGATAAATCTTGGATGTAAGCCCTAGCAATCATAACATAAGACTTATAGGCATTATATGATCCAAATTCATCAATGCTTGGCCCTAGGTGATTCCATTGAGGGGGGGTGTGCATGTCAATGACACCACCTAGTGGCTAAATTTTAGATGTAAGACCTAACAAGCATAAAATAAGACCTCTAGGCTTGTATAATTCCTTTAACATTCATTTGGAATTATGAATATTAGAAGAAATAAAGTGTACATTTCAATGTATTTAAACATTTCTCTATGAACTTTATAAAATGAACATTATGAAATAGTTTTATGATGAAGCTAGAATTTGAAAATCACAACAATTCCCTACGCACCTTGAAGTAGTTAATTTATTCTGTTATTGGAGAGCTTATACTAAAATAGAGACATAGTCCCATATACCTTTATTAACCATTCATCTCTCTCAACTACATTGTTGCAAGAGTTGAAGTAAAGTTGCATATCCACCACTATACATGATTTATCAAGTAGTTATAAAGGATAACTTAGTGTTAATATTGTATTGTGAAATTTGATTGTCAATCAAATGGGAAGAACTCTTATCACCAGCTTATTCTTCTTTACATAGATCATAAAGTAAAGTTTTGAATGTTTGGAATCTAGGATTATTGCTTTATCTAAAAAATTTAGTACAAGAAATGGGATATCAGTGTTGGTTAAGGTATTCTTTTGAATTCATTTCATGAAGCATCTTTAAGAACTTAGAATTTCCAATTTTCAATCAACCTAATAATTATATTTTTAACTCAATATAGCAAGATACTTGCAAAATCTTTGTTCCTATAAATTGGAGTTCCAATTATAAACATAATATCAATCCACTAATGACTCCATAGTCTACTCCCCAATTAATGCTATCTTTAACATAGAGGATAAATGTCTAACCAATTGCACTTCCAAAGAATACTATAAAAAATTACTAGCTTAGAAAATGAGTTATCGAACTAGTCCACACCAAAGGTGGAGACATTTGGTCTTTCCTCCTTTGACCTAGAAAAAGAAGATTTAGAGAAATAGAAAATTCCAAATTTGCAAAGAAGCCTAATCACATCCTACAACTTCATGAGACTACAAGTTGTACAAATGTAAATTATAAAAATACATATTGTAGATTTTTCCAACCTATAAATCTACACTAAAGCTCCCCATCTCTACTTATGTATGGATTACAAGATGATATGGTCTTATGACTCGACTCAAGTAGTTTTCTAACACAATATGTGAAGTAGGAGAATCCCTGGTTGTAGAACAATCTTGCATCAACCAAAAATAGTTATTTTCTTGCATTGCATTTAGTAGAAATTTTACTAGTTCATTTTTCATTTCACCACATTACCGTTTCTCAGCTCATGGTTCAGGATATAGCATCTACACATGCATATCTACCACATATCTGGATTTCAAATTGTTTTCACTTGTTGATCAAAAGTTATCACTCTCATAATTTTATTGTATTTTCCTAATCAAAGTATTTGGGGCCAACCTAGCTTAGTTTCTTAGTGTGGACCTATTCTAGATCGTGTGGAGCCTAATGAGACATGATACAAGCATCTTGGGCTCATTGGGACCTATCTTGGAGGTCTACAAGTTACATCATTGCCTATGAAGTTAATTCTTCTTATCTTAAGGCCGACCTTCATGATTGATCTTTCATCAGGTTATTAACCCTTGAGGCTGATCCAAACCTATTTGGGAGTTTGAGAAGCATATATATAAGCATTATAATCATTTCGGAAGAGGCATCTTTAGTTCATGATCATTAGAGATAATTAGTAGTTCTAGTTTATGGTTTCGTAGAAACCCTTCGGGGGCATGTAAGAAGGCCTTCGGCCAATTGTGATATTGTAAGCCTAGAAGGCATGGCCTATGAGCCTGGAATATTTTCCCTAGTGGCTAGTGTTGTATGTAAGCATACTATATCAAGGAAGATTCATACTTTGTTTCAATTTTTCTATGTTATTTTTGATGTGTTAACTCATTATTGTATGACCCAGACTATTCCTTTTGGAACCCTCCTACTGTGACTGCACCAAGTGGTATCAGAGCAAGTTTATGAATCCTGAAGGCATTACTGGTGGTGAGAAGATTACTAACTTGAGGCAAACTACATTCATTTTCAATCGATCACCGATTGTGAGGCAGTTGAAACCCTTATAGCTAGATCGTTGAATTGAGGCAGTTGCACCATTTTGAGGAGAGATATTCCACCAAGGAGAATGCCAGCTATGGAAAATTTTGTTGGAAGAATGGATGAAATGTTGGAACTGATGCATGAGATATGAGTTCAGCTCGATGCAGTTGAATAAAATAGAAGGTGAGGTCTAAACCTTAGGAAAAATGATGAGAGTGATGATGAATGTGATCAAGAGAATCCGATTGTAGAAGCCCTAAGCGAAGAAGAAGAAGAATTTGAGAAAACAAAAAATGTTGAAAGTAATCTCAAAGATTGGAAAAATTCCTAGAGTTGAAATTGAAAATTACACAAGAAATTTGAATCCTGAGGAATTGATCGATTGGATAAATGAAATGGAAGAATACTTTGAATATGAAGAAATTGAAGATTCAGAAAGAGTTAGGTTTGCAAAAACAAAGCTGAAAGGCCAAGTTGCACTATGGTGAAAGAGGACAAATTGGATAGAAACATGAGAGGCAAGGAACAAATCATCAAATGGGATCGAATGGTGACAAAATTAAAGAATCAATTCATACTATCCGACTATGAACTAGACTTGCTGAAAAAGTTGAAAAATTTGAGGCAAATAGAGTTGACAGTGAAGGAATATATAGAGGAATTCTACAAAATTATAATCAAAATAGGACATATTGAAGCAAGCAAAGAGAATCTTGTGAGATATACCAATGGACTAAGAACAATCATTCAAGAAGAATTGAGCCTTGTGAAAATGACATCAGTCAAAGAAGCATATCAATTGGCATTGGAGGTGGAAGAGAAACTGAGTAAGAAATTCGAACAAAGGCAAAAAAGTGCACGAGGGAGATTTTAGAAGGTTGGATCATAATCCAAAGAAGGAAAACCCTATATTGAGAAGAACCAATAAGCAAAACCTTATCAGAGCGAGGTGAAGGATAGAAATTCATATCGCAGACGTAACGGGAGTCACAACTCTCATCGAAGTGATGGGATCTATTCAAGAGAAAACCATTTAGAGGAATTTATTTTAAGTGTGGGGGTGAAGGACATAGAGCTTTTGAGTGTTGTCAGGGAGATACCAAAAAGAAACCAGAGCACACTGGAAGAACAACATATGTGGAGGAGGAACCTGTTGAATCACCTAAATCGATCAGGAAACTAGAGAAAGGAGAATCACTAGTGATGTGCAGAGCTTTGATGCATGAAGAAGTAACTTTGGAACCACTGCAAAGGCAAATTCTATTCAAAACCAGATGTAAGTCTCGAGGAAAGGTATGTAAAGTTATCATTGATAGTGGTAGTACTGATAACCTAGTCTCAGAGGAAATGGTAACCAAGTTAAATTTGAAGAGGTTGAAACATCTAAACCCTTATAGGATTGCATGGATTCAAAATGAACATAAGGTGTTGGTAAATGAACAATGTTTGGTGAAATTTCATATTGGATTATATAGAGATGAAGTTTTGTGTGATGTTATGCCTATAGGTGCTTGTCACTTACTATTAGGAAGACCACAATAGTATGATAGGAAATCTATTCATGAAGGAAGAAGAAACACCTATACTATGACATCAAATGGAAGAAGAATCAAGTTGATACCTTTGGAGGAAGAAGATAAGAGTAATATTTGTAGAACTACCAGACTATGTTTGGTAGATGGAAGGAAATTTCTCAATGGATTGAGGCATGAGAACATGTGTTTTGAATTGATTCCAATGAAAAGAAACTATCTGGAAATAAATAATCACACCCGAGAGAATGAAGAAGTTACAAAGTTCTTGATAGAGTACAAAGACATCATATTAGACAATGTATCAAATGCTTTACCAGAGATCCAAAGCATCAGGTATCATATAGATCTAATACTGGGAGCAAGTTTACCAAACAAAGAAACACATAGGATGACACCAGTAGAGAATGCAAAATTGAATTGTTAGATACAAGAGTTGTTGAGGAAGGGATTGATCAAAGAAATGTTGAGCCCATGTGTATTACCTATTGTACTTGCACCAAAGAAATATGGAGGGTGGAGAATGTGTATTAATTCCAGAGCCATTAATAGAATCATGGTCAAGTATAAATTTCCATTGCCAAGGATGGATGATATCATGGATTGTTTGAGTGGAGAAAAATATTTTACAAAGATTGATCTTAAGAGTGGATACCATCATATCAAGATCAAAGAAGGGGATGAATGGAAGACTGCATTTAAGACAAATGAAGGATTTTATGAATGGTTAGTAATGCCTTTTGGATTGACTAATGCACCGAGCACTTTCATGAGGTTGATGAACAAGGTATTGAAGAAATTTTTTGGGTAACTTTTTCATTGTTTACTTGGATGATATTCTAATTTTTAGTAAGACCAAAGAAGAACATTTGTTGCACATTAGTTAAGTCTTCTAGAGGTTAAGAGAAGAGAAATTGTTGATAATATCAAGAAGTGTAGTTTCATGAGGATGAAATTGGTATATCTTGGATTTGTTATTTTTGCAAAAGGACTAAAGATGAATATAGAGAAACTGAAATAAATCTTAGATTGGCCTACACTAACAAACATTAGAGAGGTAGGATCATTCCATGGACTAGCTTGTTTCTACTAGAAGTTTATCAAAAGTTTTAATAGTGTTTGTAACCCTATGATAGAGACAATGAGAGGAGATAGGAAGGATTTTAAGTGGACATTTGAAGCACATAAGAGTTTTTAACTATTGAAAAAGAAGCATTGGGATTTGAAGAGTTGAAGAATATGTATGAAGAAGATACATATTTTGGAAAAGCATGAAAAGCATGTAAGGAACCAATTATGATAGACCGGAACTGATGGTTGGACTATTTTATTTAGGAAGGTATGCTATTCAAAGGAAACCATTTGTGCATTCCAAGGAGTTCAATGAGAGAAAATTTGATTAAGGAAAAGCATAGTGGAGGTTTAGCAAGAAATTTTGGAATTGATAAGACAATAGCTTTGGTTAGTGAACACTATTTTTAGCCGTAGATGTATAAGGATGTAACGAAGTATGTTCAAAGTTGTAGAATTTGTCAAGTTGCAAAAGGGAATAGTCAGAATACTAGACTGTATAAGCCTTTGGAAATACCAGAGAGATCTTGGGAGGATTTGAGCATGGATTTCATTTAGGATTTCCTAGAACACATAAAGGACATGATTCAATAATGGTAGTAGTGGAATTTTTTTCTAAAATGGAACATTTTATTCCTTGTAAGAAGACTAATGATGTGTGCATGTGGTTGATTTGTTCTTCAAATATATTGTGAGATTGCATGGAGTACCTAAGAGAATAGTTTTAGATAGAGACACCAAATTCATTGGATACTTTTGGAGAACATTGTGGAAGAAGATGAAGACCGATTTGAAGTTCAGTTCAACTTATCACCCACAGACCAATGGACATACAAAGGTGGTGAATAGAAGTTTGGGTAACATGTTGAGATGTTTGGTTGGAGACAAGTCAAGAAATTGGGATCTAGTTCTACCACAAGCCGAGTTTGCCTATAATAATTCAATCAATCGGAGTACAGAGAAGACACCATTTCAGATTGTGACAGGGGTAAGTCCTAGAGGAGTTGTAGATCTAAGAGACATAAGAAAGGAGGATAAAAGGAGTGCAAAGGCAGAAGAGTTCGTAGACTTCATGAACACATTACATAAATAGGTTTGAAAGCATGTGGAGGACATGGATAACAAGTATAAGGAGAAGGAAAATGAACACTAGAGACATAAGGAATTTATAGTAGGAGATGAACTGATGGCATATTTGAGGAAGGAAATATTCCCAATAGGCACGTACAATAAGTTACAAATGAGGAATTTTGGACCTTGTAGGATTTTGACGAAGTTTGATTTAGGAAATGCATACGAAGTAGAGTTGCCAAAAATAATGGGTATATCACCTATATTCAATGTTGCAAATATATACAAGTTTCATGTGGGAGAATCAAGTGGTATTAGTGATGAAGTTGATTTGGTAGACCAATTACCACACCAGGAAGTGGAGGAAATTGAGCAAATTTTGGATACCATAATTGGTAAGAGCACTAGGAGCAAGAAGTACAAAGAATACCTTGTGAAGTCGAAATGTAGACCAATAGAGGATTCATCATGGATGTCTTAGGTTGAGCTGGACCAATTTTGTTTTCCTCTTAGCACTATAAAGTGAGGGACTCACTTTTCTTCTAACCTTGGGTGTTTGATGCAGGAGCATCCCTGGTTGTAGAGCAATCTTGCATCAACCAAAAATAGTTGTTTTCTTGCATTGTATTCAATAGTAGTTTCACTAGTTCATTCCACATTTCACTGCATTACCATTCCTCAACCTGTGGTTTAGGATATAGCATCTACACATGGATATCTACCACATATCTAGATTTCAAATTATTTGCACTTGTTTATCAAAATTTATCGCTCTCAAAATTTCACTATATTTTCCCAGTCAGAGAATTTGGGGCCGACCTGGCTTAGTTTCTTAGTGCAGACCTATTCCAAATTGTGTGGATCCTAATGATACATCATACAAGCATCTTGGGTTCATTGGTAACTATCTTGGAGGTCTACAAGTTACATCATCGCACATAGAGTTAATTCTTCTTATCTTAAAGCCGACTTTCATGATTGATCTTTCATTGGGTTATCAACCCTTGAGGTCGGCGCAGACCTATTTGGGAGCTCGAGAAGCATATATATAAGCATTTTAATCATTTAGGAAGAGGTTGTTTTAGTTCATTATCATTAGAGATAATTAGTAGTTCTATTTTCTAGTCTTTTTGCAATAACCCTTCAAGGGAATGTAAGAAGGCCTTCGGCCAATTGTGATATTTTAAGCCTCTAAGGCAAGGCCTTGAGCCTGGAACATTCACCCTAGTGGCCAATGTTGCATGTAATCATTCTATATCAAGGAAGATTCATATTTTGTTTCAATTTGTCTATGATATCACTGTTGTGTTAACTCATTGTTGCATAGCCCAAACTGCTCCTTCTGGAACCCTCCTACCATCACTACACCAAGATGACCATACTTAAATCACCTACAACAAAGAGTAACAATTAATGATCTTTGACTCAATCAAACTTAAACAATAAATCGCTTTACAAATGACTCAAAATGTTGGCACAATCTTAGAGAAGATGATTTGATTAGTGATTAATGATTCTCAACTCAACAAACACTTTTTAATGACTTAAAAAGTGACCTTGTTTCTTGAATGACCTATGACTAAGAATATTTGATAATAATATTTTTTGTAAGATGGATTTTTTGGGGATTAATGCTATAGCTGCACAGATTAAGATGATCAATTCTAATCTAACAAATAATCTAAATCAAAACAACAAAGAATGAAGTAAATGAACATAAAGAAACTAAAAAAATAATTGAAAAGATCGCACCGAATATGCGTCCACTCCTTCGAATTATCTCTATTTCCCTTCTCCATTTTGTTGTTTCAGTATTCTTTCCCTCAAATTTTCAGTATTGATGCAACCATAACCTTGTTGAATGTCTAAGAAAAATATCGAAGATAATTTTCTTCTCAAAAGTGTATTGATTTCGGGAGGAGGAATAATGATAATGATAGGCCAATTTATAGATTTTTGGTTTTCGAACGATCGGCTCAGATTCAAAAGAGAGATCGACTGATGAGATTGATGAATGTCATGCGATGTGAGTTATGTGTCAGTCAGAACATGAGTGTAGGATAAAGATTAAATTAGAACAAAAACTTAATCTTGTGTCAAGACTGTTTGAAAACAAAAAGAACAAGAGTTCTAGATTAAATAAACAATTTAATATTCAGTTAAGACTCTTCAAAAATAGAAGAAATAGACTTTGAATGTCAAAGACAAAGTTAGAACTCAAAGAATAATTCATTCGAATGCAAACATGAATTAATTAATTAAATAAAGATATTTAATTCATAAACGCATTCATGCATATGAGTTAGAACTAGTTAAATGACTAGTTGTGATAGAGAGTCTTCTCGCAGAGATGATCAGATGTCGAACCCGAAGATAACTAGAGAATTAAAAATAGATCTTGAGTCAGAAGGTGAGTGAATGATTAGTCAACTGAACGATAGAAGAATGTGACATAAACAATAATCAAATATGAATTCAATGTTAATTTAATTCAACATTCAAAAATGAGAGATTTAATTAAATAAATAATGTAATTTATTTAATTGACTGTTGAAAAGGATTAAATGAATAATTAAATAATAAATATTTGATTATAGTTGAAATATGATAAAGGGGTAGTTAAATAATAAATTATTTAATTAAGAAGGAGGAATTAATTAGTTAGCGACATAATTAAATAAATAAGACTTATTTAATTAATCAAGTTGAATAAAGGTCATTATGAATTAATTAAAAGGGTTATTTAATTAATAGAGGAAATATGTGTTTAGAAAAGGTAATTAAATAATTAACATTATTTAATCATGACCATGGATAATAGAAAATTATGTCAAAAGTGGTACTCGCAGGCCTAGACCAATTTTCGGTATCTACAGTTTTCCCCTCTTTGATACAATGTTGTTATGGTGTTGTGTCAAAGAAAATATGCCCCGATTGTGCCCCAGCATGAAACAATTTAGGGTATGCCCCCTCAAGAAAATTGACAATTTTTTGAAAAATTTCAAAAAAATCAGGAGATATTCCCGATAAGTCAATTTGATGGTCATAAATGATATGGAGTTGATGGAATTAAATTTGGATGTGTTATGGACGTGTACGGGTCAACAAAAGTCGGAAGGTTAAGCAACCAATAGACAAGGTTAGAAGAAATGCCACCCAAACCCTAGGTATAAATAGGAATTAGGTTAAAAACCAATTCATTTGCACCCAGAAGAGTTGAAGAATTGAGAAATTTGCTCTGAGCTTTGGACGAAGATGTCTCCAGTTCCCTACACTGCGCATCACGGATATTGGATCCGGACTTACAGATGGCCAGCCAACGCACGACCACCGGTATGTACCCTAAAACGAGCCTTTGAAATTTCATTTTGCACATACTTTTAGACATGTAAAAGTTTAATTTGCACTTGCGGTCTTTCGTGTTCGATGCATATGCGTTCGTGCGCAACGCATGTGTATGCGAAACGACGCATTTGCAAAAAGATGCCTAGGATAAGTTAGGCTAGTTTAGGCATTAAATGCATATGAATTAAAATGCACCACATTTGTATCTATAAATCGCATATGCATTTAGGGTGAACGCATGTAGGATAATTCACCGCATTTGTAATTTTGAAATGCATTTGCATTTTTAAGAAATGGTATGGGTTTTGTGAAATGCATATGTAGCATGCATCACAAATGCTTGTGATGCAATGAATTTGTATGAATGCACTGCATTTTTCATAGTGAGCCGCATTTGGTTGGTGAATTTTCCGAAAAAAATTTTCTAAGAAAAACTTGAAAATTTTGACATGTTGGTTGAAATGCAGGTTGTTTTAGATCCGATCTATACTCAGGAAACACATCCTGATACCTTTGAGTTGAGATCCCGATTATTCAGTGGAGAGAGTCGTTTACTATGGAGACTCGGACTACAGCATGTGTTGACTATGCCCACAATTCGGGCAAACAGAGGCATGTTGACTGCGTTGTGTGAGTGATGGCATTCTGAGACTTCATCATTTCATTTGTTGACTGGGGAGGTGATTGTGATCTTGGAGGACGTATATAGGATACTGAGACTTCCTATTAGAGGAGAGCAGGTGATGTATGATACCCAGCGTGGATTTAGTGAGTTGACTAGATTCTATGTTGTTGACAACATTAGGAGGCTAGGTATAGAGCACTACGACATTAGATAGAAGGTTTTGGCTGACATGTACGATAGGATAGACTGTATCCTATGCACATTGATAGGGGGGATAGTTCTTCCAGACCGGTAGGTCA
Source organism: Sequoiadendron giganteum (assembly GCA_007115665.2). Lineage (NCBI taxonomy): Eukaryota > Viridiplantae > Streptophyta > Pinopsida > Cupressales > Cupressaceae > Sequoiadendron > Sequoiadendron giganteum. The sequence continues at coordinate 664,568,219 of CM021101.1, read as the reverse complement.
TGGTTTTCCTATCGAGTGGGGAGAGATGTTGGTAGGGATGCTAGAGAGGGAGACTGTGTATGCCTAGGGTCCATGTCTACTACGCATGCTATAATTTCATCTACATGATATAGTGTACAGAGACGCACAGTCTATGAGTTGTGGTACCACTCTACTCATGGTTTGGGCATGGCAGTGCATTGCAGTATTTCATCCTCTTGTGACTACATAGCAACAAGCTAGATCACCTTATGTTTTCCAATATACGAGAAACATCACTCAGAGTCATGTCGACAATACAGGTTACTAGAGACATGCACTTGATACTTTGGATCAGTTTACTTGGAGGCCATATATGGATTGTGAGAGATGGTTTGATGAGGATGAACATTTGACTTACTGTAGATAGACATACTACCTAATTGGGAGGACTATTTCAAGTTTTCATATCATTGAGAGACACTTGCCAGATCGAGTATTGAGACAGTTTGGGGAGGTTCAAGATGAGCCTAAAGGTAGAGTAGAGTTTTCTTGATCATCTAAAGAGGTTCCACATTGGGGGCCTATGATTCCAGTAGCTACTATAGAGGCAGATATATAGGCATTACAACCATTACAGTGAGGATGGAGAGACAGAGTAGTAGATCCAGGGACTACAACTGCATATGACACATGGTGGGAAAAGCATCATCATGTTCCTTACATAGATCTGGATCAGCCGGCACCAGTAGAGAGATGAGGTATAGGGCCGAGAGGGTGGTGTAGAGGTAGAGGTGGTGTCAGAGGTGGTGGTAGAGGTGGTGGTAGAGGAGGATGGAGAGGTCGCAGAAGTGGTCGAGCAGGTGGACTATCACCTATTTGAGAGGCGGAGGTGGAGGATGTACCAATGTTAGACCTTAGAGGTGGACCAAAGGGATAGGTTGGGGATGAGCATGTTGTCAAGGAGGTAGTAGCAGAGGAGCATGCAAAGGTAGAGATTGGCGGAGAGGACCCTGCAGAGGAGGAGGAGGCTGATGTGGATATTGATCCTCTTGAGATTCTGGCAGGTTATGGTGAGGATGATGTTGAGGAGGAGATACCTATGGAGAAGTAGGAGAGAGATCTCCTAGATCAGATTGTAGAGGGGAGACAGGATGAGGAGGCTCCTAGTGACAGCGACAAGGAGGATTTGGAGGAGAAGTTGAGACTGGTCATATCTGAGCTAGATGCCATGCGGATAGAGAGAGACAGTGCATTCATGGAGAGAGATCAGGCCATAACTCAGAGACAGGAGATAGAGCAGTAGTTCATAGAGGTCAGACGTCTCTGTAGTGGCACTTCATCTGATGGTATGGTACATGACATAGTTAGAACAGTAGAGAGAGCTACCTATTACAGGGATCTATATGAGGTAGTGGTGCCAGCAGAGAGACGAGCACCTAGATTTTCAGAGGTTCGCAGTCACAGAGTAGGAGTCAGACGAGGACACAGAGTACAGAGGGTGTGGTAGGACCATCGAGGATAGGTCCGTATGACAAGCCTTCCACCTCACAGAGAGTACCTCCAAGGCAGTTTCCACCACCTTCACCACATGATAGCAATGGTAGTGGGACACGTTGACACTTGTTATATGTGTAGAAATTGTATTTTGATCATAGAGCCTACGAGCTCATTTTATTTATGGATACATTCTGACATAGTACTGTGACACATTATTTTGAGCAATAGATATATGATTTTTAGCGGCTTCTATATGATATGCAGTTATATTTTATGGGTGATGCATTATTTCTATATGATTATGTTTCCTATATGATGTATGTAAAAGTGTTATGAATGAATATTTCTACATGCGATGAGTTTATGCAGTTTATGATGTTTATGATGTTTATGATGATTCTATATGATGATGGATGTAATGTTCTATATGATGTTATTTATATGTGATGGTGATATGTACATGTAATGTTTACATAATGTATCTTATGATGATGGAATGCCTATTATCCCATGATTTTGTAGATATGCAATGAAAATGTCAATATAATGTAACTATATGAAATGCTTATAATATGTATGCATATGCAGATGATCGAATTTTTTTTTTTGTGTCACAGGACTCTATCATTATGTCAGAAAAGAGAAATGTTAGCATGGATGATTCTTGAATGTTAGTAAGAAACAATTAAGGATGGTTGATTGAGAAAAATATATGATCTTTGATATTTTTCCATATATGCTAAGCTTGCTTCTTTTTTTATCATCATTGGGCGGGAATGGCACAAATAGATAGTACACATCATGATATGAGATAAACCATAGTGTACAAAGTCATCCATCTGCGAAAAATAGACAGTCGTAGACAAGGAATGTCTTAACTCATACTAAGGACAAGATTTCCCCAGTCATTTTGTCTTGACAAACCACAAACAACAAACAAATAAAAGATGGGTCATGAGATGTCATTGCTCCTCTAAATCCTTGATAGGACATCCTTGAGGAAACTAGTAACATGACTCAAAAACCAAAGTTAAAAAGACAGTTGACAGACAGTAGCCCAAAGAAAAAGAGTCTCGAGACATCCTTGCTTCTCTAAATCCTTCAAGGGACATCCTTGAGAAAGCTAGTAACCAAACTTATTCACAAATCGATAAAAAGATAAAACAAAATAAGATATAAAGTCACAAAGCTAAATAAAATTATTCGCCAAAACTTGATCTTGTAGGATTCTTTGATTGTTTGATGTTTGACATAGCGTAATGTGAGGGATGACACATACTGCATAAGACGTTGAAGTCTAGTTTCGACTTGGTGACTATCTGTATAAGGCATGACAAAGCCTGGTTTTAGAAAGACACGTGTCGTATAAGACATTGGAGCCTGATGGCATTGATGTGACAAGCTACATGAGGCTATCACAATTTGACAACGTCTATTGACATGAAAGACATATCTTGCTTAAGACTTTAGTTGATCATTCTGACAATGTGTTTGATATTGACTTGATGAATTTGAGATGTTTTTCCTTGTTGATGCATGACTTTTTTTGATTCCTTGACTGATAAAAAGTGTGTGTGTAGATAGTGTATGACTTGAGATGATACCCTAAAGGACTGACCTAATGTAGCCTCAGGGGCTCATCGATTGATTAGCCTTGCCTACGTTGTACAAGTAGAGACCTCGTAGTTCGACACAACTTTAACTAACATAACTGACTGAAGATATGTACTTAAGCTGATGATATGCAACGTGTGTGATAGTGAATGTGATAAACCCTATTGGACTAACCTAGTGTCATCTCGGGGGCTCATAGATTGATTAGCCTTTCCTACGTTGTACACGCAAAGACCTCGTAGTTCGACATGACCAATGACTTTGAATGTACAAAGAGTCATGATTTTAATGTGTGATACATGACAAACCTAGACAGACAAACCTAATCCCTCGAGGGCACATCGATTGATGGCCTTGCCTATGTCCCAGTCCCAGAGGCAACGTAGTTCGACTATGTCTACGACTGACTTAACATGACTAACTTGACTTTGTTTTTGGGATTTTCTGATATGTTTTGATTTTTTTTGGATTTTTGAAGTTTTCTAATGTTTTTGGGATTTTTCAGGACATTTTTCGATGGTGTAATAATATGTACAAGGTCCTCATCGCACATAACAAGGATTTGCCCCCAGTCGGGAATAAGACTTGTGAGATGAAGTGTGGAATGTGACAGAATGGACTTTGATGTCAATCGTTCCAAGTAATGGATAGGACAACCATTTATTATGATGGATGTTGAAAAAGTTTGATTGGAATGATGGTAGATGAAAGAGCGAGTTTGACTACACATGGTGCCTGTTTTCCAAGTTTTCACCATGGTACTTATCCATAGCACCACCAAAGTGGTTTTCACTATTGGACGGATTATTTCTCTTTACTATTTTGACTGTCCAATTTTTTTGGTGTTACAAAGATGCCTGTTTGCCAGGTTTTCATCAAGGTAACCCTTTTTTTGTTTTTTCCATTTTTTTTGTATTTTCTAGATTAAGACACAGATTCCCAGAAGCTATGCATAGAACCTTTTCAGATGAAGGTTGTTTATTGGTGACAAAAGTGGCTCTCCTTCAGGGGTAGAGAGTTGGTACGCTCCTGATCCAAAAGCTTTTGTACCTATATAGGGCCCCAACCAATTAGATTCAAACTTACCTGACTTTTCTCATTCAGCTTGATTCTTGGGATTCTCCATTAAAACCAGGTCACCAATGTCAAAGTGTCTATTTACTACTTTCCTATTATAGCTATGACGAAGATGATTTTGATATGCTTGCAAATGATCTAGTGCTCTTTGTCTCTGTTCATCCGGTAATTCTAGCTCCTATAACCTACCTACACAGTATTCTTCATCGTCAATGTGACCTTTCAAGGATACCCTCAAGGAAGGAATTTCAACCTCAATAGGTAAGATAGCTTCAGACTCAAATACTACGGAGTATGGAGTGGCGCTAGTGGGAGTATAGATGCTTGTGCGGTAAGCCCATAAGGCAAGATTAAGTTGTAGGTTCCAGTCACAACCAGCATCATTAGCAGTATTTTTTAGGATTCTAACAATGGTTTTATTAGATGCCTCAGCTTGGCCATTACCTTGTGGGTAATACGGGGTGGAAAAATGATGTTTGATATGGAGCTCTTCACATAAATGGCATACTTCTTGGTTTTTGAATGGGCGGCCATTGTTTGTGATAATGGATTGGGGTACACCATAACGACAAATGATATAGTTTAGGATAAACTTGGATATTTGCATGTCAGTGATGTAGGTCATGGGAATAGATTCAATCCATTTGGTGAAGTATTCGATGGTGGTTATGATGAATTTATGGTCGTTGGATGATGGAGGGTGTATCTTACCTATGAGGTCAAATCCCCATTGGGAAAAGGGCCATGGTGATGTAATCAGATGAAGCTCCTATGTTGGTGCTCTTATCAAATCTCCATGTATTGAGACATCACATTAGGGTGCTATCTAAGGTACGTCTATACAGGGTATCTCTAATGATGGTGTATTTAGCTAACTTTCAGATAAAGGTTCTGCGTTGGTTATTTGACAGGTCTAGAGGTAAGGTTTGGTCATTTAGATAGTCAAATACGTCTTTGTACCAAGGGGAAGTAGGACCAACAATCATACACACCATCACAATATCAGGGACATCATAGGTAGGGACCAACAGCTATTCAACCAAAAACTCAAACTTAGGAACGTTACTCGAAATATCTAATAAGGAACCCACGGTTGCCATAGCATCTGCATCCCTATTCTAAATACGTGGTATTTGCTGAAAGGTAATGTCATCAAAGTACTGCTTGAAACTGTCGGTCATGCGCTTGTAGGGGGTGAGCTTCTCGTCCTTAGTCTCATAATCATCATTTACTTGTCGGATTACTAGCTGAGAATCGCCAAAAACATGTAGACTCTTAATCTTTCAATGTGCTGCCATTCTTAGTCCTGTCACTAAGGCTTCATACTCTGCTATGTTGTTGGTGCAAGGGAAAGCAATCCTGAATGATTTAGGAATAGTATCACCCTGAGGTGTAACAAATAGGATACTTGCTCCTGAACCACGATTTGTATGTGACCTATCAAAGTATAATTTCCATTCGGTTCTAATGTCAATGTTCAAGAGAAATTCATCAAGAAAATCTACCACTAAAGGATGGTCCGCCTTCATGGGTGCATCCACTAACTGATCTACAATCACCTATCCTTTTATAGCCTTCCTCTCCACATATTGGATGTCATACTCACTAAATATCATAACCCACTTAGCCAATCGGCCTCTTAATGTTGCTTTACTTAGGATATATTGGAGGGGATCAATCTTTGTGACCAACATTGTTTGACAATTTAGCATACAGTGCCGAAGTTTCTGAGTAGCAAAGACTACCGCAAGACAGGCATGTTTTATGTTGTTGTAATTCAATTCATATCCTACCATGGTATGACTGATGTAATAGACTGCTCTTTCATGACCTTGATCATCGTTTTGTGCAAGAAGAGCTCCTAATGTCGAATGAGTTGCTGAAATGTATAGTATCAACAGTTTTCCATCTGTAGGTGGCATTAAGATAGGTGGAGTGAGCAAATAATCCTTGATTTTTTGGAAAGCTTCCTGACATTTAGGTGTCCACACAAATGGTACTCCTTTCTTGAGTAGATGTTCAAATGGGTGTATTTTGTTTGCCAGTTATACAATGTAACACCTGATAGACTGTAATCTTCCCTATAGTGTTCTTAGTTGACCAATGCTAACTGGAGGAGGCATTTCTATAATAGCTCTTACCTTCTTTGGATCTACTTCAATTCCTCTTCTAGAAATGATATACCCTAGAAGTTTCCCTGCTTTCACTCCAAAGACACATTTCTTCGGATTTAGCCCGACGTTGTAATTCTCTAGCCTCTGGAATATCTTGTCTAGAACCTTCAAATGATCTGCCCTTGTTTCTGATTTAGCTATAATTTCATATAAATAATCTTCCATGAGAGTATGTATAAAGTCATGGAAAATAGTAGTCATTTCCCGTTGATAGGTAGCTCCTGCGTTCTTAAGCCCAAAAGGCATAACATTTCAACAGTATGTGCCCCATGGACACGTGAAAGCTATCTTGTGTTGATCTTCAGCTACAATTTTGATTTGGTTATATCCAGAGAAACCATCCATGAGGGATAGCATCTTGTATCCTGCTGTAAGATCTACTATCATGTCTATGTTCGGCAAAGGGAAGTCATCCTTAGGACATGCCTTGTTGATGTCTCTAAAGTATGTGCAAATGTGGATGCCCCCAGTTGGTTTAGTCACTGGCACAAGATTTGAAATCCAGTCTACATAGTCTATAGTCCTTATGAATCCTACATCCAAGAGTTTCTTAAGTTCTTCTTTGACCAGTAGAGCAATCTGTGGATGCATTTTCCTTAACTTTTGTTTGACTGGCTTAATACCTGGTTGTAATGGTAGATGGTGCAATATTAGGTTTGGATCCAGCAAAGGCATGTCTGCATATGACCACACAAATTTTATATGTATCTTTGTGAAGAAGTCATGAAACTCTTGTTTTTCTTTCTTTGTCAATGAAGCTGCAAAATATACCATCTGAGGGTTTTCTTTTGTATTTATGTTGACTTCAACAGACTCTTCTACTACCATCGGTGACTTTTCCTGTTCAACAGGGAGAATATTTAAACCTCTATCCTTCGGTGCCTCAAAGATTTTTTCACCCTCAGATACGTCCTTTATTTTGACTATTTCTTCATCCAAAGGTGCCTTTCAGTTTTCACCTAGGGACTCACCATTTTTCTTTTCATTGTCTTTTTTCTTTTTATTCTCATTTTTGTGACTACAGGTGTAAATAGACTCCCCAAAATATTATTTGTCATCCAATTCTATGGTAAAACCATCTTTATGATCCCTTCTAATTATGCCTTCTCAAAGTCCCATGAACTCAACTAGTGCTTTGTCATTCTCGAATGTGTCTAAGATGGGTGTACCTTGTTGATCCCAATTGATAAGTTCGGGATATATGAGGGGCATGTCATCATCAGAGCTATCATAGGTGGAAGCTGACAAGGTAAATATAGAGTAGTTGGCATGGTCACAGAAGTTTTGGACTAACTCCTTTTTGTTGTTCTTTTTCCTAGGGGTAGGTAAACTCTGATGTGGGACTATTGTAAGGGCTAGGTTGTCAAAAGATGGTTTGTCAAGTGCCCAAGATGCATGATAAAGGGTTTCCCAATAATAGTGCTTAAGCCATTCTTCTTTGGACAAGGACTTCTTATGACGAGGACTAGATGACTTTGGTAAGGATTTTATCATGAGGTCAAGTTCTCCAAATAGATTATCTAGGTTCATGGTACTGGTAGAGGAAATGGAATCCCATTCACAATCGCTTGAGTCAGGGGATTCATCATAAACTGGGGGAAGTGGTTTGTGAGATATTTTGATGTATGTGTAAGCACTCACTTCCTCTTGAAATGGTGATGAAGTACTAGGAAAACCAATTCTAAGCGGTTGAAACCCTAGCCCTAGGTATTTCGGTCATGGTGAGACAATGATCGGTTTCGTCCTTCCATTTTGATGTAGGCCTAACCCACTATGCCTGTCATAGCCTTTGCTTTCCATTATCCTAAAGCCTTTTCCATGTTGATCCTTATCTATTTAAATAGACGACAAGCGATATTCATTGTCTTCCTGATACAACCAGGAGGTAATATCACTTTGGTCCACAACCTCTTCACTTAACTCTCCCCATTTGGTCAATGTCATTGTAGGGGTAACGTGAAATGTGACTACTGACTGTCTTCTATTTGCCATGGGTAAGCCATATGCCTTAGGTGGAATCAACTAACTAACACAATAAGATGCCTTCAAGTGATATTCTCCATAGATCTTATCTTGGATCTCGACCTTAGGAGTGGATGATGGTGGTTTGAATGAAATGGACATGGTAAGATGTGATGGATCAATGTATAGGGATAAAGTGGATGATGAAGCTTCTTGATTAATGGGTACCTGTCGTTGTGGAATTTCCCTTAGGATTGTACAGTATTGAAAAGGATCTGGATCACCATCAATCATGATCTCAGTGCCATTATATGGGAATTTAAGACATTGGTGATATGTGGAAGGTACGGCTTTAATTGCGTGTATCCAAGGTCTACCTAACAACAGGTTATACGGAAGGGTGAGATCCAAGACTTGGAAGCTGGTGTTCATGACTGCTAGGCCAATTATGATAGGAAGTGTGACAACTCCCTTGGATGATCTTTCCTCATCATCGTAAGCCTTGATGACTATACTCTTAGAGGTGTCTACGCATTCTTCTGAAAATCCTAATGCCTTAACCAATTTTAGGGTACACAGGTTCATACCTGCTCCTCCCTCTACCAAGACTCGTCTGACTTTGGTTTGATGGACCAGGACTTCAACATGTAATGGGTCATTATGATCAGTCTTTTCGGTTGAGTAATCCTATTGGGAAAATGTGGCGTGATGGGAGTTGGTTAAATATCCTACCATTTATTCAAAACGTTTGACATCTAAGTCTATAGGGACAGTTGTGTTTTGTAAGGATTTGTTGAGAATGGCTCGATGCTCAGGTGATAAAGTCAACAATTCCAGAATGGATATATGTGCAGGGGTTTTGCTCAGTTGATCAAGGAGATTGTACTTAGACTTGGAAGACTGTGTAGGTGGCTTAGAAGATAGACCTGGAATAGTTATCTTTGTTTTGTGTGTGTTCACAACACATTCAGGATGCTTCTTAATGATGATGGTATTGACATGTTCATTTGTAGCTCGGAGGTGATTTATGATCTTTCCTTTTCCATAGTCATACTTGGTATTTGCATAATTGGCTGATGGAGAATTCTTGGTTCCCAAACTGGAGGCTTTTCCTTTCGTCTGGTCATGTAATGGGTCTGTGAAGACCTTATGATCACTGTTTTGTTCATTGACCTCTATGGTTCCCTTTTCAACAAAGTCTTGTATAATATTCTTCAATTGGCAACATTGTTGTAGGTTGTGTCCTTTTGTTCGATGATAGTCACAATAGGCGTTATCATCCCACCATGAAGGTTTAAACTATCCAAGATCATACTCTCTTGAATCCAAAGGTTTAATGAGATTATTTTTAATCAACTCTTTAAAAATTGTGTTGATTGGTTGCCCTAAAGGGGTAAATTCATGTGTAGGAAATCTCTGTTGTGGTCGTTGTTGCTATGAATTTTGGACATAATTAGTTGTTTGATATGGACTATTCGTCATGTCTTGATTGGGGTTGTAACCTCTAAGTGTGATAACTGGTCCTGTATGTATGTTTTTAGCATCAACAATGTCGTAATTTGTAACATTTTTGTTTCTACACCAGAATTTATTTCTATCGTTAGGAACGTTTTGATGTTGAACAACTGGGTTTCTGCCTGGTACTTTTATTTCTCCTTTGTCAATAAGGCCTTTTTCAAGGATGATTCCCTTTTGTACCAAGTCTAGGAATGAAGTATAACAGTGTACCCTTAAGTCACTTCTCAGTTTTGGGTTGATGTTTTCAAGGAATATCGTGACATTTTGCTTTTCTGGTATTTCAACTGGACATCTGCTAGCTAGACTTCTCCATCTCTGGAAGAAACTGGTGAAATTTTTTCCATCTTCTTGTGTTGTGTGGCACAAGGTATCTATGGTTATTTCATTGTATATGTTAAATGCAAAGTGTTCGATAAAATTCTCAGCTAATTCACTGCAGGATCGTATGCCATATGGTAATATAGAGAACCATTCCAATGCTATTCCGATAAGGGTTCACAAAAATAGTCTCATCAAGTATGTGGGGTCATATGATATGTCCATGCATGTCGTTGAGAATTCTCTAATGTGTTCCAAAGGATTCTTCCTCCCATTATACTTAGGTAAATTTGGTATAATGTAGCCATGGGGAAGGGTGTCATGTAAAGTGCTTTGTAGAAAGGACATGGACATAGATCTTGAGCTGAGATAGTTCATTTGCCTGACATAAACATGTTGTCCATCTTTTGTTGAAGCATTTGTATTTGGTTTTGGAGAACATCTACTTGTGTCAAGGACATGTTGTTTGCATTATTCAGATCAATCTAGGTGTTCCGAAATGTTGTGTTCTATGACAGGTTGTGATTTGGCAAGGGAATATATCCCGTTTTAATGTTCTGATTTGGATTGGGGATATTTCTTGTCTGAATGTTTTGATTTGGATTAGGAATATTTCCTGTTTGAATGTTCTGATTTGGATTGGAAATATTTCCTGTCTAAATGTTCTGATTTGGTATAGGAATCTTCATGCCAACTTTGGATCTCTTACCAGTAGTGTTGGTGCCAAAGGGGTTTGACGAAGTTGCTCCCACAGTAAATTATAAACCTTGTTTTGGTTTGAAAGGGATTGTGCTTATAATTGATGATGTTTGAGTAGGTATGCCAGTTGATATTGTTGTGGTAATTTGGGGAATAGAAACACTTGACGTCACAGTTTGCGTTGGTTGAGTAGACGGTGTTTTCAAAGCATGAATATCAAATCCTGGTGGTAGTGTGGCACCTTCTACTAGCAACTTTGCTAGATATCATTGGGGTTCATTTTCCAAACACTAATACATAAAGGATGCAAACTCAGGATCTTGTACAATGGCATCTATGTCTTCAACAAAAATTTGTCCATGTGTGTCTCTAGTGACTAGTTTTTCAAGCAAAGCTTTGTGTGGTTTCTCTTTCCCTGATGGTTGACTTTCGAAAGGATTGAAAAATTCGTTAGGGTCCGATATTGCTTTATGCTTCTTTTGAGACCTTGTTTCGACCATGAAAAGTTTCTCAAAATGGGGTAATGCAAACTATGTCTAAAAACTGATATGACCTATTTCTATGTTTTTTTTTGGATTTTCTGAAAATAAAGGATGTAGCTAAAGATTTCTAAAATGATGTATACTAAGATGACGTATGGTAGGATGGACAATATGCAAAATCTCGAGTAGACTATGACGGTATATGATTCTAAGTTGGGTATAACCTACCACCTATGGAATAAATGCATGCGATGATTTAAGTTTGACCAAGGAACCTGATTGTAGGACAAAGACAGTTGACAAGGTGAATTTTCCAAGCTAGACTGTTGAGCTGAAAAGATTCACTAATAGGACCAAAGTGACTAGGTTCAATGATGAGGACAAATCGGAAAATGAACATATCCAATGATGCGAAAATTTGTTCTATTCTACTATATGCACTCTCCTAGGAAGTCTCTAAATGCATGCAACTTAGGATGACTTATGACTAGGACATATATGACACCTAATAATGCAAGGTTTTTGAGCAAAAGTTTTCCATTTTTTGTCCAAGTTTTATCTTTAGAAATAGAAGGGAAAAAGACAGTAATGTTTCAGACTTAATTTGCGGGTTTCGAAGTTTTTTGTTGACAGTCAAATGCGGTTCACCTATCAGATGCAGTTCTATTTTTGACAAATGTGGTTTACCATGCACATGCGGTGATTTGACTAAACCTGGTTTCATATGTTTGATAGGCAGTTGCGGTTTTCTGATAGATGTGGTTTTCTGTATAACAGATGTGACTCAATTGATCATATGCGACTCAAAATTTAAACTCTGTGAACCTAAACTTGTTGACAGACACATGCGACTCAAAAATTGATAGATGCAGCTTAAATATACACATGTGACTCGAAAATTGATAATTGCGGCTCGTAATATCCAGATTGTGAAACTGAACTTTGTTAACAGACACATGCGGCTTTTAACCTAATAATTTGTGACTCTCTAAGACAGATGTGGTGTTAAAAAATGACAATTGCGACTCACTTTGACAGTTGCGATTTTTTGAAGATTTTTTCAACTGACTCTATTTGTTGATCAATTTTTTTGACAAATACAACAAAAACAAGCACAAAAATGAATGTGTTTTCAATTTTGTAGTGATAGATCTGTTAAAACTAGAGAACATTTACAACCTAGGCTTTTTGGACAATATTTACTGAGTTCTTACTTGGGTAAGTCTAGCTATGCATATTCAAGGCAGATGACTAGTAGCTTGACCCCACTAGCTCCCCTCCACAACACTCGCTTATACGGGGCAGCCAAGCTACTGTACCCATGAAACTCCCATGGCATACATCTCATCTCCACACATGAACCGTAAGAATGTAAGACGGTTGCACAAGTCCGAACCTGCTGCACCAGCAAATAGGTAGGATTTTGGCAAAACTACATGGTTTTTAGTAAGGGCATTTCGTTCATGGGGCACCATCCAGTACAGCGAAAGACTATTTCTTCCCTTCTCATCGAAATAGTGAGCGTGATTTCTGGGGTTTCCCCCAAAAATCTATTTTTATATACTGAGTGGAAGTCGTTGGCTAAAGCGTGTTACCAGTCTGAGTCGTCTTGGGGTGAGTACTTTTTCCCACCAAGACAGTCCCAAATTCTAGAGTCAGTAACCATTTCTCTTACACCTAGGATCACATGACTACGCAAGGGAAGAGGATACTTCGATATACCGAATCATAAAGGGTTACAAAATGTGCTTTCGCACCAGACAAAGCAAACACTGATTCTTTTTAATCCAAATGACAATTATTTATCTACCAAACAGAAAGCTTTCCAAATACAAAAATAACAAAGTCATTAGGTCCTGCATGCAAACTGATCAGTAGTTCCTTTTTTTGTCTTTGTCTTTCGTCCTGCAAAAAATATGTTTTTGGTTTTTATTTGTTCTATGCTTCGTCCTGCAAAAACTAAGTTAATCCACCTTAACACAACTGTAAACAAACATTAGCGAAAAATGAAATAACATGAAAAATAAAAAATGAAAATGCGAATGTACGGAAGTTAATAAAAAAGTGAAAAATCTTTTACCAGGTAGATGCAGCTTTTTGAGCCACAGATGTAGCACAATGTTGACAGGAGGATGCGGTTCGTGTTGACAGTCGGGCATGATGCGAAATGTTCACAGTCAAATGTGGTGCAGGATGTCGCAGATGTGGTGCGGAATGTCAGATGCGTCGTGGCATGTAGCAGATGCGGCTCGCGAATACGGATGTGTCATTTCTTTGAGCAGATGCAGTGTTCCGTATGATAACCTGCAAAATAAAAAATGGAAAGACGAAAATATGTTGCGCAAATTTCAAGCATGTTCACGTCGGGTTCACCAAATGTAAGATAGATTTTCTAGGGATTTATGCTATAGTTGCACAAATTAAGATGATCAATTCTAATCTAATAAATAATCTAAATCAAAACAACAAAGAATGAAGTAAATGAACATAAAGAAACTAAACAAATAATTGAAAAGATCTCACCGAATATGTGTCAACTCCTTCAAATTATCTCGATTGCCCTTCTCCATTTTTTTGTTTCAGTATTCTTGCCCTCAGATTTTCAGTATTGATGCAAGCATAACCTTTTTGAATGTCTAATAAAAATATCGAAGATAATTTTCTTCTCAAAAGTGTATTGATTTCGGGAGGAGGAATAATGATAATGATAGGCCAATTTATAGATTTTGGGTTTTTGAACGATCGGCTCAGATTCAAAAGAGAGATCGACGGATGAGATTGATGAATGCCATGTGATGTGATTTATGTGTCAGTAAGAACATGAGTCAGAACATGAGTTCAGGATAAATATTAAATTAGAACGACAACTTAATCCTGTGTCAAGACTGTTCCAAAATAGAAAGAACAAGAGTTCCAGATTAAATAAACAATTTAATCTTCAGTTAAGACTCTTTGAAAATAGAAGAAATAGACTTTGAATGTCAAAGACAAAGTTAGAACTCGAAGAATAATTCATTCGAATGCAAACATGAATTAATTAATTAAATAAAGATATTTAATTAATAAACACATTCATGCATATGAGTTAGAACTAGTTAACTGACTAGTTGTGATAGAGAGTCTTCTCGCAGAGACGATCAGATGTCAAACCCGGAATTAATTAGTTAGCGACATAATTAAATAAATATGACTTATTTAATTAATCAAGTTGAATAAAGGTCGTTATGAATTAATTAAAAGGGGTATTTAATTAATAGAGGAAATATGTGTTTAGAAAAGGTAATTAAATAATTAACAGTATTTAATCATGACCATGGATAATAGAAAATTATGTCGAAAGTGGTACTCGCAGGCCTAGACCAATTTTCGATATCTACATTTTCAACTCAATCAATTATAGAAAATATAATTTTATAAATGAAGTGAAAAGCTTGCATAACCTTTAAGGAGACAAGTTGACCAATAGATTTCAACTTGATGGACTCAAAGTTTAAAATTATCATAGTTAAAATTTGAGGAGGACTTGTCAACTAGGTTTTGTTGCCTTAGGGACCTTCTCAAGAGTGTAATATGAGAATCTTCATGTTCTTCCTCTAAACTCTTTGAATCTAAACCTTCTTCTTCCTCTACAAGTCTACATCTTCTTGTCTAGCATTTTCTTCTTTCGTTTTCTTCTTTGTTTTATTTCAAAATGCATAGTCCTATTTTCCTTTTCTTTTGGTTGTATATATCAATTTTTTTTCTAAGTTCCCAAAAAATCACCTCTCTAGAATAAACCATTTTCAAGGTTAAAGGATTTTAAATCTTATATCTCTTAACTTTATCACCATAACCTATGAAAATAATTATTTTAGCCTTGAAATCCAACTTAAACTATATTTAAGCACATGAACAAAAGCCTCACAACCAAGAACTCTAATATGTGAAACAAATGGTTTCTAACCTATCCACACTTCATATGGTGTTTTTTCAATCAAAGTAGACATGAAAATATATTGATCAAATGTCAAGAAATTTTTACAACCTCAACCAAAAAATATTAATCCAATTTAACTCAAATTAACATAATTTTGCCTTCATCCATTAATGTCTTATTCATCCTCTCTACAATGTAGTTTTCTTGTACCATAAATAAAGTTGTTTTTTTCCTCACAATACTTATGTGTCTATATAAATCATCAAATTCTCTAGAGCATTATTCGCCTCCATATTTGACCTTAATAATTTGCTACCTCCATGTATGTGAGCAACAATTGAGGAGCAATAAAAGCTCCAAATTCCACCCTATATGTTATTAGAACTTCTAACTTAGAATTATAAATTATATATTCACCTTCTATACCATTTTGGTTTTCAAATTGTAGATGCAAACAAAAATTCTACATCATGTACATAATTTTAAACTTCTTATTTGGAAAGAGCAAGTCATAATAAAACTGCAAATCACACTATCAAGATCCTTGGGTAACACACATTTTAGAGGAATTAGGACCATGTCTTACAACTTTGTATTCTCATAAATCTATATTTAAAAATTAACTACAAATTCCTCTAGACATAAATATAAAATTTAAGCATGCACAAACTTTAGAAGCACCCTTTTAATGTTTTGTTGAACCTTGTGATTCCTCTTATAGCTTCATGGGAATACAAGTTGTTAAAATAAAAATTAAGGAAATACATATTCTATATTTTTGCAACCTATGAATCTACACTAAGACTCCCATCTCTACTCCTAATGATTATGTAGTATTTTAAATACTTATCTATAGATTATCAAATGTTATGGTCTTGTGACTTGACTCGAGTAGTTTTCTAACACAAGATGACCAAATTAAAGGTACCTACAACCAAGATAAACAAATAATGATATTTGAATCAATAAAACTTAAGAAATAAATGGTTTTACATATGACTTGAAATAATAGCACAACTTTAGAGAAGATGATTTACTAATTATTAATTATTCTCGACTCAATGGAAACTTTCTAGTAACTTAAAATGACTATTTATTTCTTGAATCATTTGCAACTAAGAATATTTGATACTAATATTTTCAACTTTATCAAATCCCAAACAATAGAATTTTATAAATAAATTTAAAATCTTGCATAACCTTCAAGGAGATAAGGTGATCAATGGATTTCAATTCGATGAACTCAAAGTCTAAACTTTTCATGGTTAAAATTTGAGGACAATTATTTTTTTATTATTATTGTTCACCTCATATGCCTTCCCAAGAGTGTGGTATGAATCTTCTTGTTCTTCCTCTAAACTCTCTAAATCTATACATTCTTCTTGCTCTACAACCTCCTATCCAACATGTTCTTCCACTTGTGCATCTCCCTATTTCTTTATTTGTTTCAAAATGAACGATCCTCTTTTACTTCTCTTTTCATTGTATCTAATCAAACTTAACTTTGAGTTCCTTGGGAATCATATCTCTAGAATATAGAATTTTCAAGGTTAAAGTATTTCAAAGCTTATAACTCTTAATTTTATTACTATAAATAATGAAAATGAATTTGTATACATGAAATATAACTTAGAGGATCTATAAGAACATGAACAAAATACTCTTAACTAAAACCTCTAATGTGTGAAAAAAGGTTTTCTAACATGTCCACACATCATATTATATTTTACCAACCAAAGTGGAACATGAAAAAAAATTAATCAAATAATAAGTACTTATAACCTCATCCCAAAATACCAATTCAACTAAGTACTAATTAGGATAATTATGCTTTTATCTATTAATGTCATGCTCATCCTTAAAACAAAGATTTTTTATTCCTCAAAAAGAAAATACTTACATAATGAATAATGCAAGAGAGAATGAATGCTTTATAAGATAAACCCTGCTAATAAAGGTATTAGATCATGACAAGTGTCAACATCTTGTGTGAGGAGATGGAATGATCTAATATTAGCTCTATAGTTAACATAAATAAAGCATTGAATTAACTAATAGAGCAATCATAAGTTTAGCTTAAGTGCATGAGAATTAGAATAATAATTAATTAATTATTTTCTAATACATGATAACTCTAACACCCCCCCCCCCCCCTTAAGTGTAACCTAGGGAGTAGCTAAAAACTTCTAAAAACCAATGCATAAAAAGCAAAGAAAGCATGAATGGGTCCCAACAACTTGGCCTAATGAGGCACCCATGTACAACTAAAGATCTTTGAAAAGTGGAGAAATGGAGAAAACCTCATGGGAAAAACTCCACTCTAAAAAGAGATGAAAGCATGCAAGAAAAAATCATGAAGGAAGGCCTCATGAAGACCCCCCAAGGAAAATTCCTTCACCCCGAGCATTGATCATAGTTGAAGATAGTGATACAATGCAAAAGGTTTCATGATGATGTATGTAACTTGCTCCTCTATAGGCATGTACTCCAAGGTGAGAAGACCATCCTAAATCAGCTATCGTATAGACATGTGGATCTCTTTGTGCTTAGTACGGTGATGCTCTACTGGATTGCAAGAAATGTGAATGAAACTCTCATTATTGCATCAAATAATATTGGGACTATCAGGAAGAAACCCAAACTCAATCAATGACTTCCAAAGCCACAAAACCTCCTAGTTGGCCAAAACTGTTGCACAATGCTCAGCCTCTATGGATGATAATGCAATAGTAGACTGTTGTTGCAAGACCATGTAATGGGACCAAAACCAAGGCAAAAAAAAAGCTAGAAGTGAACTTCCTATCATTGACATCACTAGCCCAATCTAAGTCGATGAAGCCAATAATTCAAGGATCTCCTAATGTATAGTGAATACCATAATGTGAGGTGCCTTTAATATATCTCAAAATTCATTTGGAAGCTTATCAATGAATCGCATGTGGATCATGTGAGAATAGAGAGATAAGACCAACCACAAATGAAAGATCATGACGTGAATGTGTTAGGTAAAAGAGACTGCCAAACAATTGCCTATATAATGTAGCATCTACTGAAGGATTAGTATAAGTGGAAGACAATACAACACCTGACTGGAATGGTGTGGGGGAAGGCTTGCGATCAAGCATGCCAAATCTATGAAGCATGTCAAGAGCATACTTCTATTGAAATATGGAAATCCCATTTGAAGACTGAATAACCTATAAACCAAGAAAGTAGTGCAGAAGGTTGGGATCTATCATCTCAAATTTCTCCATTAAAGCTTGTTGAACATTATGGATCATGGAGGATGAACCACCTGTAAGGATTTGATGAAAGAGGGATTCTGAATAACCCTCTTTTCTGAAAGCAAACATTTAAACAACCTCAATAGTGCATATAAATCAACAAGGGTTCATGAAATTAATTGAGGTTTTCACAAAAGAACTTCTCATTATGAAAAATCCGATTACATAATATATTTCAATCATCAAATGACTGAAGGGAAGCAACATATTCCCTTTAAATAATCTATAAATGAAATAAAACAAGCTACAACAAAATAAAATCAAACTGTGTTCTTCATGAGCACCTCCAAATCCGTACTTTTCCTCTTGCAACAATCACCTACAACTCTTCAATTCTCAAATATGGAGTCTTGAACCTTAAATAGTTGTAATAAACCTTTCAACCTACAAAAAACCACTTCAAAAATATCCTAATAAATTCCATGCCCAACTCTCCAATCTCCAAAACCTACAATGAACAATGAAAACCAAAACATGCAACCAAAACCCTTCACCAAAAATCCCAAAAAGGAGATTTTTTCCCCCAATTAGAAAATCAACACCCACCTCTGCTAGAAAGAGTTGTTTCCAAGATAGAAAAATCAATAAGTGATTTTTTAATGTTATTTTGTAACTCCTTAATCCCAACACCTAAAACTTGCTTTTTCAGATTTTTCAAAAATATGCAATTACACCTCCACAACCCCACCTCCCAACTTGCATAACATAGCTGGAATTTTATTTAAATAAATAAAATTAATCTCACTTATTCAAATAGACTCCTAACCATTAAATTAACCTCCTAACATAAAATACAAATGAAATCTAAAATTTGAAATTCTTTGGTTGATGTTGATTGTACTTTCACCTAGGATGCTCTTGCATCAGACACCCCAGGTAGAAAGAAATGTTTCATGATTTAGACTCAAAAAAAATTATAGGCCCTATGTCTATCTTGGATCCACCTCATTGCCTTGTCCAATAGAATATTTTGTGCACCACTTTTTGCAAACTTACAACATTCCCATGTTTCATCCTTCCTCTACTACCTGTCATGTAATTCAAAGAATCAAATTTATTTTCCAACAAATATACTTTATCAAAATAAGAACTAATAATTAAAATTATACCTCTTCCTTCATCAAAACAAATGTATTTCTTTGTATCATTTTCTATTATACCTTTTCCATCTCTTTCAACCATATCCCCTTCGTGAAATTCCACTGTTTCAATGTCTTCTGAAAGACATGACACTACTGCAACCTAGTTTCCTTCACTCAAAATAGTATTAGTGATACCATCAAAAGACTCAATTTTCATATTACCTAACAAGGAACCATGATCACTAATCAAAACATTTTCACCTCCACTATTCTCAAACAATGATTCTTCAAAAAAATATTTATTAACCTCACACTCCACTCTTCCAATTCAACTTTATCAAAAGTAATTTCTGCTGCAATAAACTTATATATTCCTTTCCTCTCTTTCTCATCAAAGGAAACAATAAAATCTTATTTTACCTTACCCTCTATTTCTACCTTCATTCCACTTGAGATCTCTGCTTCAATCTCAGTCAACAAATCACCTTTCTCATCTTCATCATGGTCAGTGTTAACAAAGCCAACATATTCATGCCTCATACCATCTAAAGGCATGATTTCATCAAACAAACAAGACCTTTTATTTTTGTAAACCTTTGCCATTTCTTCTTTCAATGGCTTCAATTTGTGTTTCACTCCATCCTTGATCAATGTGTATGTCTTGGCATAACCATTGTGCACCACCTTCCTGTCAAATTGCCAAGGCCTTCCTAACAAAATGTAGCATGCATTCATAGGAATAATATCACATAAAATTCCATCTCTATAACCTCCTATATTAATATCTACCAAACTTTTTTCGCTGATCAAAATTCTCCTATCATATTGTAGCCATGCTATCTTATACAAATGTGGACGCCTTCTTCTCTCTAGCTACAATTTTCTCACCATCTCTTTGGAAACGGGATTTCTTGTGCTACCTCCATCTATGATGATATTACATACATTGTTCTATAACTTGCATCTTTTTCTAAACAAATTTTTTTTTGAATTGATTTATCGTCTTCATTCAATGGGGTTCTTCTAGCCATTAAAGTTTCACCATCTTCTACTTCTTCATAATGTGATGATCTTGCATCTTCTCTATCCACATTTTATGCTTTATTCTGATTTTATGATCTTCTTCTCAATATTTCCTCTTCATGAGAACAATCATATGCTCTATGACCCTCTTCCCGCCACTTGAAACAAGTTCCTCTAAAGGTTTCTCTTCCAAAACCTCTACTCGATCTTCCTCTACCTCTTGGATTTTGATCTCTCGGGCCATATGAGTCATCATATATCTATTTTTTGTTGTTTCATTGGTCTTTTTTTTTCTAATTATTATCTACTCCATCTTTTCTTTCTTCAACCTCATCATCATGACCTCTTCCTCTTTTCTTAGTTTCATACCTTTTTTTCATTCTTTCCTCAAATTTTAAGGGAATTTGGTATGCATCTTCCATTGTGTAAACTCTCATGAAAGTCATCCCCTCTTGTATTCTTGGTCTCAAACCATTAATATATCTTGCAACCTTCTCCTTAGTTGCTTTAGCATGTCTTGTTCTAATCAAGATCCTATGAAACTCTTATGTATATTCTTTCATTGTTTTGGTTCCGTGTTTTAACCCTTGCATTTTTTTGAGAAAATCAAGCTCATAGTCAATTGGAATGAACTATATTTTTATTTTCTCCGTCATTTTATCCCACTGAGTAATTTTATCCTTTCCTCTTCTTCCTCTTTCTAGTTGAATCTCTCTCCACTAAATTGAAGCATGTCCTTTCAATCTAGTTTTTGCATACCTCACTCTATCAGGATCCTCAACTTCTTCAAACTCAAAGAATTCTTCTATTTTGTTGATCCAATCCACTAACTCTTCTAGATTAAAATTCTAGTGCTAAATGTAGGAACATCAAATTAATTTTTGTTCCCATCCTTGATAGGGAAATCAACAATGGGTCATTGGCAACTGGTGCTGCTACATCTCTTTGTTCACTTTTTTGGCTGGCATCCTCCAAGGTTTGTTCTTTTGAACGTCACTTACCAGTTCTCTTCTCTATCCAAACCCTCTTCTAATTTATTCTCGTAATGATTCTACCCACCTTCTCAAGGATCTAAAACAATTGTCACAAACAAAACTAACACCTCTTCCTCTACCCCTACCATGTGGGGCTCCTCTTGCATGTACACTTTTCTACACACCCACAAACTCAATCCTGGTGCAAACTTCCTCTCTTCGATGGTTTGTTCACACACTAAAAATATTCTTTCTTTGATACCACTGATGAAAGAGGGATTCTCAATAACCATATCTTATGAAAATAAACATTCAAACAACCTCAATAGTGTATATAAATTAACAAGGGTACATGAAATTAATTAAGGTTTTCACAAAAGAACTTATCATTATGAAAAAAATGATTACACAATATATTTCAGTCATCAAATGTCTGAAGGGAAAAAACATATGCACTTTACATAATCTGGAAATGAAATAAAATAAGCTACAACAAAATAAAATCAAACTATGTGCTTCATGAGCACCTCCAAATCTGCACTTTTCCTCTTGCAAGAATCACCTGAAACTCTTCAATTCTCAACTATGGAGTCTTCAACCTTCAATGGCTTCAATAACTCTTTCAACCTGAAAAAAATCACTTCAAAAAAATCCTGAGAAATGTCATGCCCAACTCTCCAATCTCCAAAAACTACAGTGAACAATGAAAACCAAAACATGCAACCAAAAATCCCAAAAATCCCAAAAATCAGATTTTTTCCCCCAATTGGAAAATCAATGCCCACCTCTGTTGGAAAGAGTGGTTTCCAAGATAGAAAAATCAATACATTATTTTTCAATGATATTTTGTATCTCCACAATCCCAACGTGTAAAACTTTATTTTTCAATTTTTTCAAAAATATGCAATTACACCTCCACAACCCCACCTACCAACTTGCATAACAAAGGTGGAATTTTATTTAAATAAATAAAATTAAACTCACTTATTCAGATAGCCTCCTAATCATGAAATTAACCTCCTAACATGAAATACAAATTAAAATTTAGAATTTGAAATTCTTTGGTTGATGTTGATTGCACTTTCACTTAGGATGCTCTTGCATCAAGATTAAATCATCCACATGTAGCACAAGGATCAAGAGATCACCCTCCTATCTCTAAATGTAAACTATGGGATCATAATGACATCATGTGAAGCTAGAAAGAAAGAAAAAAAGTGTCCATATTATCATACCAAGCCCAAGGGGCCTGTTTGAGACCATATAGTGAACGATAAATTCTGCAAACCAGTGAAGAGTCCTTAGTAAAACCATGTGGTTGCTCCATATAAATATCCTCATGAAGATCACCATGAAGGGAGGTACTCTTCACATCCATCTGAAATATTGGTCATCCCTGTGAAGCTACAAGGGAAAGTACAAGACGAATAAAATTCATCTTGGCAACAAAAGAAAAGGTCTCAAAATAATCAATACATTCAACCTGATAGAAACCCTTTGCAAAAAGATGAGCCTTATACCTATCAATAGAACCATTTGTAGCATATTTGGTACAGTACACCCACTTGCACCAAACCAACTTTCTTCCCTTAGGAAGAGGAACTAAATCCCAAGTATGATTCTTCATCAAAGAAGAATACTTATCTGCCATAGCACTATCCCACTCAAGAATACCAACCACCTCTCAAAACTTTTATGATCATCCAAAATGGTATGACTCAAAAGACTAACACCCGATTTAGTAAAAGTTTCTCAAAAAGGTTCAATTTGGCCCTCAAGATGATCTAGGGGCTAAAAAATAAGCCCCTAGTCCTATGGCGGACTAGGGGGCTAGAGACATGTGTGTGGATGGAGCTCCTCATCTCCAATAGGACTGCCAGAAGGGGTTGAACAGTGAAAGGGGTATGGGAAAAATCCTAGGATCACCGATGTGACCGAGTGCCAAAGAAAAGAAGCTCGTGAGGGCTAAAACCTAGGTCGAGTGGAATTTTCAGGTTGCATCACCACTAGTGGCCATTGTTGTCTATGGTGGTGCAACTTTTTATTGAAGTGTCTATGCTTTTAAAAAATGTAGTTTTTATTTTTTAAATTTTTTTTTTAAAACATTGTATGGTATGACCTGACAGGGCTATATAGGGCCCTATTGAAACAAAATTGGCTCAAAAATCTCCGACATAAAATTTGGACAAATTTATGATCAAAATTCATCAAATCAGCTTCTTGAACATGATGGTGAGATCCGTTTTGCACCAAAGTGCTCCTAAAATTTGTCCACCTCCAAATTTTGCAAAAAAAAGCATTGAAAATTCCATATTTGGTCCTATAACCCTAGATGAGAAAAAAATATAGAAATGAAAAAGGGGTTCATTGAATCCTTGCTCTGATACCATGTTAGATTTGTGAATAACATGATACATAGGATCAAATAATGAACAAAACACCTTCCACCCAAGAGCTCTACAAAATAAATATTTGTTATTCCTGGGAAAGAAAATACTTATAGAATGAATAATACGAGAGAGAATGAATGCTTTATAAGATCAACCCTAATGATAAAGGGATTAGATCATGACAAGTATCAACATCCTATGTGATGAGATGAAATGATCTAATATTAGCTCTGTAGTTAACTAATAAAGAAATCATAATTTTAGCTTAAATGCATAAGAATTAGAATAATAATTAGTCAAAGATTAATTAATTATTCTCTAATACATGATAACTATAACAAATGTCATGTTCATCCTCTCGAAGGTCCTATTTTTTTGTGGCATAGGCAAAGTATATTTTTACCTCACAATACCTAAATGTCTAAAAAAATCATCAAATTATCTAGAGAAATATCACCCACCATTATTTGACCTTAATACTTTTATTTTCCAATCCATCTAATTTTTAACATGAACATTAAAGTCTTTAAGATTTATAAAAAATTTAAGTTTATAGTTTGAAAAATAATTTGAAGTGTAATGTGAGTATTCATCAATAAAGGAAACATAATAACAAGATTTTTAAATTGAATAAACATGCACAAGACTAAAGAAATCAATATGAATAACAGGTCCAATAACCTCTTTGTTCTAGCACTGCTAGAATTAAATGTTGCTCTAATATATTTTTCAAACACACAATGCTCACAAATATTGAATAATCAATAACCCATCCACCATACTTTTACTAACTAGGGTTTAAAACTCTTATTTCACTAATTTTCCCAGACCTATGGAATCACAACATACATGAATAAAATTTCTTAGCAACATAGGTTGACTTACAATAAGTAAATTTATATAGCATATCACACTATGGTCCCTTAGCACTAAATTAGCATGCATGCTCTCATGATCTAGTATTATAACTCAAGGAACATCTTAAGTGATTGAAATCTATTTAGATAGTTAGAGGGTCATGGCATGTATACCTACAACTTGCACTTGTGTATACAAATTTAAATGAAGTCAATTATGGGATATTGTATTGTTGTTAATTGTGGGTGCATATGCAAGGCTATAGTTATCAACTTAATGAGATTTTTTTCATGCAACTAGTTAGTTTTTGGCTAGTGACAAATCTTGGCCTCAAGCATACATTGAATATAGCTATAGTTGATTTATTGTTTTTATCATTCCTAATAGTTCTATTGATGATGTCTCTGCAAAATACCCTCTAGGTTTTAGTTGAGTCTAAATATGAGTATGATATTAGCCACACATAATTATTGGTCCTTTCATACCACATTTTGATCATGTCATTCTTATCACCTATTTTGATATTCCCTAGCCTTAGATGTTGGTGCAAACCATTAGAATTTATGAATTGACAAGGCCAATCACCAACAACATTGTCACCAAGGAACCTTTACCACCATCATAGGTTATGTATGAAGAGAACCACTCCTTATGAGGATTCATGTGATACAAGGCACTTGAATGAATCAACCATGAGCCATCACTAGCAATATTAGTATAATTGGATAAATCATCATTTTTATCGCCAATTGATTTATCATTAGAGGAATATTTAGAATAATTTATGTTTCTACATTTCTTCTTTATATGGAACTTCACATAGCTCTACCATTTCACTTTACTCTTAATAACGGTTTGGAACCATCCTTATAACTTGGTTTTCTTTGTAATCCTCCTTTTCTTACCACCTTTCTCCTTCAAACTACCCCATACATATAGCACTTCCTTGGAATTTTCCATGGATAAAGGTATCCATATTAGGCTCTATACCACTAACATTAATTGTGACTATTATATTCTCTCACAATTCAAGCAAAGATGAAAGTAACAATATATATTCATCCTCCTTATCAAGCTTAAAATATATACTTCCTCGTTTACTCAAAATAAAATAAAATATATGTAAATGCTTGGTTATAAATGTTTCTTCATTTTCATGAATGTAATTTTTATTTTAAATTCAACTTATTAAATAGACTCTTATTTTGGTATATTTTTCCTATCATTCTCCAACAAACTATATGAAATATTCTCCCCAAATACATTAAAAATGATGAAATCAAATAGAAATTGTACTATTTTCCCCGAGCCTTCTTGTCAATATTATTCTATCCATCATCTAATAACCTAGTGGGATTGTTCGTGTTTCTCGTAGACTTCAATTGATCTCTTTCCTCCAAGAGATCTTTCATTTTTAATTTTCGTAGCTTGTTATAAAGCCATTGAGCTTCTCAATATTTTAATGGAATGTTCTTGTCATGGCTTCTATAACCACACTTAGATCTAAAAAAAAATATTAAACAAAATACTCTTGCTACAACCAATAAAAACTCACAACCCTACAAGAAAGACATCCCCTTCTAGATTAATTCATTTCTCTAATGCCAAATGTTAATTAGTAGGGAAAATGGTCCACAATAATAATATTGACAACATAGATATTTGATCTAATAAATAATGTGATTAAGCCAATAAAATTAATGTGTCAATGAAGAAATTAATAATAAAAATTCAAACCATATGAGCATTAGATTTACATGGATAAATCCTTAAAGGAAAAACTCCACCACCAAGGAGACCCAAGGTTTTATTAATATTCACAAACACTATATACCAATGTAACTACTTATATCCCTCTATTAGAAAGATAAATACATAAGAGTATTGACAAAAAAAATTGCTATCCTCTATTCCATTTCCATAATATATTAAAAAGTTAAAAACTATTTATACCACCAAGTGGTATCCAAACTATAGGTCAAAAACATGATCTTTAACAAAAATCTAGTGCCCTATATTCATGGTCAATCAATATGTTAGGTCTCAGAATCACTACTTCATTTCCTAGAATTAGATGTCATTCACTAGTAATCCTAAACTTATAGATAAATTGGCAAGATGGGTCAACCAACAATTAGCTCTAACTCCTAAGGAAAATGAGCAACAAGATCATAAAGGAAAAGGAATAAAAATTACAAAAATTTCTGGAGAAAAGAGTTGTATGTTAAGACAACGTCTCCCTAGAGTAGTCACATAAAAAAGACAACAATATAAGATAGATGGTAATGGCATAGACAAAGAGGTTATTGGCTATGAACCTGGTAGATGGCCAACCCCAAAAATATTTGCTGTGATTAATTCTATCAAAAATTTATGGGGAAGATTGGAAAGAAGCAAAAGTATTTTGAGGCCCAAAGAAACTGGATGGCCTATGATTTCTACATAAAAAAAAATGGATGACATGGTTGTCGACATTAGAAATTCTATAAATAGGGCTAGTGGTAGCTATGAGAAGATGGCCTCTATTTATCAACTTCAACTTAGAATAGATTCTTTAGTTTCCAAATTAGAAAAACAATCTTAAATTCTATATTGGGTGATACTTTTGGTTTGACTTGTCAATTAAGAAATGTTCAACAAACAATGCAAACATTAGGTGTAAATCAAACCAGACTTGAGAACTACATTACACAAGTCTAAATGATAGTCAACATAACCATGAGAAGAATAGGAAACAAGATGTTTATGGTACAAAAGCCATGATAGATTTTGTGTCTAAAAAACTTGATAAGATCAGGCTAGTAACCAAAAAGATAAGAAATCTCAAACTAGCCATGAAAGCTCTTTAGAAGAAGAAAGACAAAAAAAAAGAAAAAAGAAAAGGTAACAACTGAAATAGCTAAGCCAAAGAAGATTTTGGTTCAAAGAAGGAAGAGCATATTCTCAAATGAAAAAGAAGAAAAAACTCCTTCCTCTTCAAATTCTACTAAAAATCCTACAATTATTATGCCAAAGGTAAAAGAGCACAATTTAGTTATCTAGGAGTAGGAAAGAGATTGACTACAAGAATTATATGCTATTACTGAGAACACAGAACCAATATACATGGATGAACCTGATTTTGAAATAAAGAATCTAAAGAACATTGGGAAAAAGAATCAATTGAATTAACAATTGATACTAATATTTCTAGCGAATCTGATTATTTTATAGATACTATATATAACTTTGTTGATGATTTTGATGAATTAAAAAAAAATGTATTATAAACAACTTCAAGAAAAAGATGTTACAAAGATGATTTTCATTGCACCAAAATATCAACCTATTAATGCCCAATGCAACTACCAGAGTTAATGAATCCATGGGAGGCGGTTAAGCCATGTCATGAACCAGGGCATTGTGTTGCACAACACAAGGAGACCAAGGGCACACACCTTGCAACAATCCCCCCAGTGCAAGAAAGGGGTTTGAACTCATGACCCAAGCTCTGATACCAATTGTTATAAAGATGATTGTTGTTGCACCTATTAATGCTCAATACAATCGCTAGATTTAATGAATCCACGGAAGGCGGTTAAGCCATTTCACGAACCCAAGCACTACATTGCATAGAAAAAGGAGGCCAAGGGTGCACACCTTGCAACAAAAGAACCTTGGGAAATAGTGAATAAGGTTGAATTAGATGTTGAGATGAAAGATGCATTCATTGAAAATGCAAAACCTGGACAACTTAGACCATATGCAACAATAGGCTATATCCTCAACATTGATAAAATTGTAGACTTGTATGATACAATCTGTACATGGGAAGACACTTTAAATAATTTATTTCACAAAGGCAGTCATTGGTTAGAAACAAAAATAAATAATTATATCCAGTTAGACTTATGTCAGGAAAACTCAGACACTAGTGGAACAATCTACCAGATGATGGCCCTACAATGTAGATTAGTGCAAATGAGGAAATTGTCAAACAAATTGATATGAATAGAAATGATATTTTTGTAGTTGGTTTTCAGAAAAAAAAAAAATTTTAATCATTGATTTATTTTGTGGTGACCAAAAGAACTAGGCTACTTAAGCTAAGAAA
Organism: Sequoiadendron giganteum; assembly: GCA_007115665.2. Lineage (NCBI taxonomy): Eukaryota > Viridiplantae > Streptophyta > Pinopsida > Cupressales > Cupressaceae > Sequoiadendron > Sequoiadendron giganteum. Next base: position 664,539,297 of record CM021101.1, on the reverse strand, counting down.
ATGTTACAAGCTATGAAACTTAAAAATTTGGCTAAATTCCATGAATGCAATATTGCTTTTGAAAATTATATGATCATAGCTAATAAGACCAATGATGTTACCATGAAAGAATATTATCTAAATTTTTTACCTAGTGGTCTTGGTCAATGGGCTAAAGATTGCAAAAAAAAAAAAAAGGAAAACTAGTAGCCCAATGTACATTTACAGAGCTTAAGACTTTGATTAGTTATAAGTTGGAAAAACAATGTACTTAGGGCCTTTACAGAATAATGTTGACAAATATAATTACACATGTAATCTTAAGGAATTCTATGGTTTTCCTCCCATTAACCAATTGAAATATTTTACTAATCTGAAGAAGTTCAAGAAAAAATCTTGTGGCAGAAAATGTAAATGCAAGAAATGTTCTACACCTTTTAGTAGAGATACCAGATTTGAAGGATAATATATGTTTAAAAGGAGAAAACATGGTAAGTATGGTTGCAAAAGGAGGTATAAAATTGTTCCTTTCCAAAGGAAGAATTTTTCCAAAAATCATCCACAATATTTGTTAAAAATAAGAAATAAAAGAGTCCCTAGAGGAGTTAAATGTTTTATATGTAAGGGACCGCATTATTGTAATAGATTGTCCTAAGAAAATAAATCTTGGTACTAAAATTTATGCAATGTTTGAACATGAAAATTGGGATTGGAAAGTACTAAATATTCAAGATATTTCTGATAAATGGACTATTTGTTTGAATTGATAGAAGTTGTTCCTAAAAGGTATAATATGATTAGGTATAAATCGTACAAAGATAAATATAAGAGGGTTTCTTCTAGTTTAGAATCTGAACCATCTTTGTTTGAAAAAGATGAATATTTTCTTGTCACATTACTAAAGAATTTGTTGAAGGATGTGCAGATGAAACTTCATATTGAGAAATCTAAGGATCCTTACAAATAGGTAGGAACTCACGAAGAAAGGAGGAATTATGTAAATCAACATCTACTCAAAATGAAGAAGCTCCAAGCAGATAAAGAGGAGCTTCAAAAATAGTTGAAACTATGGGACAAAAAGGTTTCTAACAATCCAAATAATGGTTATAAGATTCCATCATGGAAAAAGAACAAAGAAAGTTCTTAAAAACATTCTTCTTCCAAAAAATAGATAGGTATAATTCAGATAATGTTGCTTCAATTGCAATATTTAAAAAACTAGATCTACTTGTTGATGATGTTGCAAATTAAAAACTAGTAAAGATGGAGTCTAAGGAACTCAAAAATCTTTCTTCCACCATGGGAGAAATTAGAGATATTATGTTTAAAGTTGATTAGCAAAATTCTTAGTCAAACCAACCTACAATAGACAAAAATAGCAAAAATAGTGAATATAGTAGTAGAAGCACACACAAAAGCAAAGATAAGGCATGTTCTTTATTATTGGCTAACAATATATTAGGATAAACTTTTTTTTTCTAGGATTTAAGAAAATTCCAAATGGATGCATTTGTGGATACTGGATCATCAAGGTGACTTGCTAAAACAAATGCAATTCCTCCTGAGTTTTGGAAACCTAGACTTGATATACCACATAGTTATTCCATCAATGGAGAGCACATCAAAATGGTCCAATATACACAAGACAAACATATAGAGATAATAGGTAAGATTTTTGTCATTGATTTCATTGAATACAATGATTTGGGTGAAGCCACAATAGTGGTTTACAATTCAAGTGAGGAAGGAAAACTCACAAAAAATGACCCCAAGGCAAAAAAAGTGATTTTAGGGGTTCGTACGAACCTATTGGTTTGACCGAACCAAAAAGGGGTTCGCTCGAACCAGGGTTTGATTAAACCCCTTTGAATCTTGGCCACCAAAGAAACCAAAACAATGCATAGGAAAGGGGTCTGAGTGAGCCTCTTTGAAGGAGTTCACTCGAACCAGGGTTTGAGTGAACCCTAGTTTGAGCAAACCCTTTGAGGTTCACTCGAACCCCTATGGGTTTGAACAAACCCCCTTATCCCTCATCCCCCATCTCAGACACAAAAAAAAAAAAAAATTGGCTCTTCGGAGCTTGGGTTGAGGATGAAAATGGAGGAATCTTCACAAACCCAACTAGAATCAGGTAGTCCTTAAAACGAGCTATCCAATGAATATAGTTTTAATATGTTTTGGTTTTATTATGTATGTGTTTTTTTAGTTTTATTAAACATAGGTTTTTCACTGAAAACCAAGCTCTTTGTTCTACACATGTGGAAAAATAGTAGATTATCAAAATAAAATTTTAAAAAATACTTCCGGGTTGGGTATTGATGTCCTTGATCCATTAAAAAAATAAAATTGAATTTCGATACATACAAAAAAAGTTATGATGTATGCAGTCCGCCTATGTCTAAATTGCAATTGGTTTGACTTTGAAACTTGATTAAGGAAAAAATATTCAATAAAAAACTATGAGACCAAATGAAAACTCTAGATATCATAGTTACAAATCTAAATTTTAAAACTTAGAATTTTATCCTTCATACAAAAAAATTTATGTTGTATACGGTTAGCGTCACTTTTTTAAAATGTTGTTTTCTGAAGAAAAAAAACCAGTTTTCGTGGGAGATGGAAAAAAAAGTGCAATCTGATTCCAAAAAAATTGAAAAAAAAAAATTAGAATCTACAGACAAAATGTGATGAGACTCTAGTTTGCATCATCTTCAAATTCCTCACGGTTTAGCTGCTATAGGTGCCCGAATATGAAGATTTAGTTAAAAATAATAATTTGAGTGTCCAGTTTGGCCAAAAATTGTAAACCACTATTGTGGGATCACCCATTTAGAAGATATGTTATGTTAGAATATCATTTCCTTACTAAGTATGACCCATTGCAATTTTGGAAACATAAGATTTCCTTAAGACATGAAGATGGCCAACTTGATATTGTAGCTTTAAAAATTGGTAAGCATAAGTTTGAAAATAGTGGAAAAGATAAGAGAAAAGAATCTATGAAAGAACTATAGAATATCAAAAAACTCTTGCAAAGTTGTTTGATGAAATCAAACAGATTTGAATAAAATTGTTGCAGTCTCTAGACCCATTACAATTCTAGTCTCAAGACCATGAGGAATGCAAAATTCAAATTCGGGTAGAATGCCAATCAGTAATTCCACATGAACCTGCTAATGCGGGCCAATTATGTTCTATTTTATGCCATATTTTAGCCTATTTTATACACCTTCATAACCATTCCTACATTCCATTTTCGTTCTATATCATACCATTTTACCATTTTATGTTGCATATGATTTAATATATATAAGTAATATTTAATTTAGTTTTTAAATAAAATATATGAATAATGAATATTGGATTGAATTTACTAATCTTTTCTTCTATTATGTTAAGAAAATAAATCTTTCAATATTTTGATTTAAGGATGCAAATCTTCCTATCACCTTCTATGTAGAAAATCTTCCTATCACTTTCTAGTCAAGAACTTCTTTCTATCACTTTTTGACCAACAATTTGTTTTTGAAATCTTTTTAAAAGATGATGTCAACCTCCAAAGTGGCATCGGTTACCTCTTTAGGGATGAATCTAAATAAGAACAAGAACCTATGAGATTATTGATAAATAAATCTGAATGGAGATGCAATTGCTAGCTATGTAGAGGAAACCGACCACCTTCTATTTTCACTATCTGTTATAACAAGACAATGATTAATTTGTGGCCACCAAAAAAATAGAGCAGAGTACACTCAACCAAGGTTCCATGTGTGTCATTCTTGTAGTGATTGAAATGGACTAGGGAAGGAAACCCATGGTGGAGATGTGTTGCTAATTCGTTGGAGGAAAAATCCACAAATCTTCACGTCTTCTATTCTCGTCTATTGTTATAACTAAAACATTTTTAATTTGTGGAAAGTAACTAAGCTTTTATGTAAGCTATTCACTTCTAAGTTTTTTGGTCATAGACCAAAAGAAACTATTTCATATGTTGGGCATCATTTGTTATAAGACGCATATATGTGTGTGTGTGTTCTAAAACATAGTTTTCAACCAATATAATATTGAAACCTTTTTGCTTGTGGATCAAGAATTGTCTAAAATCTACAAATTTTTGTGTTACTATAATTAATTAATTCACCCTATGAACTGGGAGCAAGGGAACACTCCTTGAGGAAGCATGGTGATATTTTTCTTTGCATTCTATTTCCTTTAAGTTTGTGTGTGTTATGTTTCCTTTCAGTTCATTTAAATCAACAATGTGTGTTAATTTTCTATAATGCCTTTATTAGTGGACTATTATTTAGTTAGTTGTGATCTGGTTATTAATTGAAGAGATATCAGATGCAAATATTGATAATTCCTTTAAATATTATTTTTTCCATTTAAATGCTTAAAAGTGCGAATTGAATTGTGAGTATATCCAGGATGCTAGTATTTAATAGTCTGTGACAGTTCCTATTACTTCCTATCATTGAATATAGCATAACAGATATATAAGTTTGAACCAGATTTTCATTATAAGTGTTATTTTGTGTGTTTTAGTTGTATTTAATCCCCACTCATCTTGATACCTACAACCCTTGTGCAAATAGCCATGACATCTTTCACAATCTTACACTCTCAGATTGACACGTAGACCAAGCTGAATCTAGTTATTAATCTCTCTTATTCTTTACTTTGATTTTGGTCTATCACCTACCTACTTAATGAGCCCATCAAAGGTAAAGGAAATGGATGGGAATCTAAATGAGTTACTTGAAGGCTATTTCCTTCGTCGCAACAAAAGCCCTTTCTCATGCCCAATATTTTTTGGTAAACAAGAGAGAAGAAAAAGAAAGAGGTAAAAATAGATTTTATATAAATTATAAACCTCTTAATGATGTATCCTTCCATTTAATTATTTGAATCCATTTAGTGTTGGTTTAATCAAAAGAGAAACTAACAAAAATATTTTCTCTAAGTTTGATTGCAAGTCAGGCTTTTGGAAAATCAAGGTGAAATAATTAGACAAATATAAAACTACCTTTTTTGTTCCTCAAGGCCTTTATGAGTGGAATGTAATGCCATTTGGTCTTTTCACAACCCTAGCTTACTTCCAAAGATGAATGGATCAAGCATTAATGCATTTAAAATATTTTTGTGCAATTTATATTGATGATATAATTGTATTCTCTGATTGTGAATCTGATCATCTGCAACACTTAGAAAATCTCTATACAACAATCAAGAAGCATGGAATATTCCTATCAGCAAAGAAAATGGTAATTGGTAAAAATAAAATTGATTTCCTAGGATTGCATTTAGACAGAGGAAATATTAAGTTACAACCTCATATTTTGCAAAGAATCCAAGAATTTCCAAATATATTTTAGGATAAGAAACAAATACAAAGTTTTCTTAGTTGTTTGATTTATGTTTCACCTTTATACAAAGGTCTTGCAGAATATCGAAAAGAAATTCAATAACATCTTAAGGAGAATAAAGAAGGATGGTCTTTGAAGGCAATGGAAGTAGTCCAATGCATTAAATCAAAATGGCAACATTTTCTTTCACTACAGATACCAATACCAGGTTTTCCACTATACTTGTATACGGATGCTTCTAACACAACTTGGTCTAATGTGTTAACACAAGAATGGGAAAATAAATATATGTGGTTATTGATCAGGAACATTCATTAATATGGAAACCTGATACCACATCTTTGAGAAGGAAATATTGCCTATAGAAAGGGAATTGAAAATTCTAAAATTTTCATTAATCCAATAAAAATTACTGTTAGAACTGATAGTCGGGCAATGAGAAGGATGTTAAAGAAAAATCCCAATAAAGATAATAGCCCAAGGCAGAATTGCAAGATGGTATTTTGAATTTTTTGGGTTATGACTTTGAAATAGAATGGATAAAAGGGGAAAATAATCCATTAGTAGATACACTTACTAGAGAATTTGGAGCAACCATCTATAACAGAGGGATAAAATTCAAAGATGTAGATTGGGTCAGATCAGATGGCACTTATATGTACAATTTTCAAGATTATGACATTTCCCTTCCATTTCTCCCCAATTTAAAATAGTTGAATTTTTACTAGAATCTTATTTTTTGAATAAATGACTAACATATTTAAGGATTTTGATTGCAGCTAATCATGAAAGAGGAATTATGGAGCTAGAAGCAGGATTACAATTTCTTCAACAATTTGGTCTAGAAGAGGCACCACTCACATTCTATGTCAGGAATCCTTTATCAATTGATGTACACATTAAAAGATTTTTTTGCATGATGTGGTCAAAGCATAGCAAGATGAATCTTTTAAAATGTCTTAAATATGGATTTATCAATAGTATTACCTTCAATCAACCTGAACTTGAAGAATAAATTGAATTAATTGGCATTCATTTTAACCTTGATATAAAGGGATTTTTAGAATTCATTCATGGAAATATATATTATGCCATGGGAGAATGTATGTATCAATATTTAATTCAGTATCCTAATGTTGGATATGATTTTCCAAGGGTTGAATATTATCCATTAGCTACATATTGGTTGGTTGGAGGAAAAATAGAGTTTGGCATTGCATATTGTGAGGAGGTTGAAAAAATAGTGTATATATTTAATCCAAATCCTGGGGATTGGGATTACATCTACCAAGAATTTTCAGAATGAATAATGAGTCTCATACCATTTTGAGCTAGCACATGGGCTTTTCAGTGTCGTGATTCGCCCACGTTAAGACATGACAACAAGATGCAACCCTGTCCAAAAAGAAAAATTATTGTAGCCACTTACGAGTGTTATGTGGAACTTTCTCACTCATGGGTATTCAAAAAGTGATTTTGTTTATCTTCCATTGAGTTAGTGCTCATGAAGGACTGCCTAACAGTTGTCTACTCCTTGGTGTGGTAGATTTATTCATACACACATCAAGATTGTATGGTTGGATTTCAAACTCTGAGTTAACTTGTATTGGGGTTACAAGCTCTACCCATTCTATAAATTTTTGGGGACGCCTCATTGTAACATCGAAATTTGTAGATTTGAGTCTTGAATATTGAGTGTCCATAGGTCCATAGGGAGTTAGCAAGCATATCACATGTATGCTCTTATCTTGCACCTCGAGTGATCTTGGTAATCAAAAATCTGAATATGTAGATATATGTAATTTTGAATGCTTTAATGATAAATCTTGCACTATTCTGAAGTTTGTTGCAATATTTGTCTTGATAGTTGGAATCATTGTTGCCATTATCTCATATTTCTCTCACTAGTCTTTCATTCCACAAATTGAATGCCTTGTTCCATAAAACATTACACACTATTGTTGGAGTACAGGACCACTGAGAGGGGGGGTGAATCAATGGTCAAATAAAATCAATTTCAAAACTTAACCCACTTGATAATTCAAAGACTTTAGATACTGTATGATGAAAATCACAAAGATATGCAAATCAGGACACAACATCTGAATCAGGGATAATAAACCATGCACAAAGTAACACACCATCAAGGAAAAGCAAACATAGGATTTATAAGTGGAAAACCCCTAAAAGGGTGAAAAAACTTCTTTGAACAATCGCTTTATTAAGCCACACTAGCTAAAACTTGTTGTTTAGAAATTGTATGCATCACTAGCAATACAACAAGCCTCATTGGAAATTACTCAAGCCTCATTGGCAATTACTCAAGCCTCGCTGGCAAATTACTCAAGCCTCACTGGAAAATTACTCAAGCCTCACTAGCAGATTCCCATGCCTCACTAGCAGAACTCCATGTCATGTTGACAATGTTCAAAAGGAAAATAAAAGAATACATAGGGTTACCCTGTCTCACTTCAAATCACTACCCTGCTATCATATTTTTAATAAAAACTCTACATCTTCTATGTCAAGACTCTATCAAACCTTAAATCACAACATATCTCAACAATTTGAAAATACGGTTCAATCTAATTCAATTACTTTTTCTACAATCACCATGCTCAAGTTAATTCTATCTTCAAACTGGGGCACATCCTTCAAACCGGGGCACATCACACACTAAATACAAAAGAACCTTTTCAAAACTCAAAATATTAAACACCCTTCACTCTACATGCATTCCATCTTCAAAAATAAAAACCCCAATACAATACACTGACCATTGATATTCACAATCATATAGATTGAAAACTACATCTTCAATGTTTGGCGCCAACCAACAATCAATTCACCCGTTCATCTTCAAGAAATTGTAAAGAAAAACTGAAAATACATAACTTTTGGACTCCCATCAAATGAAGAACTTCAGGGAATAGTTTTTCACTAGATTTAAATTCAAGCCTTTAATTTTGAACTCCGCCAAATTTATCTTTAAAAGACAGTCAGTGATCTCCAATCGAATGAATTAAACATAGCCTTCAACCTCCTCGACCGATTAGCCAAAAAGAGGGACTGATTGATGAATGATTTAAAACCCTTAAGACCCTAACTTAAAATATCTTTAATTTTCTATAGCAAGTCACTTTCCAAATATAACAAAAATGAATTTTCCATTAGCTTTACACATTGACCTCCAATTAGGGTTTTAAAACAAAAGTGTTAATCAACAAACAACCCTAAACCAATTCAAAAACCCAATAAAATTGCACCTATGATTGTTCATGATCTCAGTTGTTTATCATATGCCCTTGATGTCAAATATTGTGTCATTGATATTTGATACGAAGAATAAGCTTTGATGCTTTTAGGGTTTTGAACCTTTGATTCTTTTAAGGTTTTGGACCTTTGACTATCAACTCGTGACAAGTACCTATCAACACTAAACTACCACTAAACTGTATGGGCTTTGTATGAGCTTTGTATGAATACCAATGAACTATCAACACAATCATCAACATTATCAAACACCATCAATAATGCAATACCTTGAAGCAAGCATGAAATGACATCACAACAAGAAAAACCTATGACATCAATGACAAAAAATCATTCCAATGCAACAACTACATGGTTGATTTCATCATGATGAATACTCTATGCATTTTTTATTTGCTCTTCTAGCTCTTTGACTTTCACAGCAAGTTCTTGATTCTCCTTTATCAAATTGTCTAGAATTCCTGATAATGAAGAACTTGTTGCATGCATATCAATTAGGGGAGGTGTTGCTTGATTCTCTTGAATTTTCAATTTATTATACACAGCAATAAGTGTCACATGATATTTTAACAATTTATCATACTCGCCCTGCAACTTTCTAGCTATTGCTCCACTAAATTTAGCAATATAAACCACTAATGAAGCAACCTAGGGAGAAATAGTGTCTGACACTCTCTTTATTATTAATCCTCTCCTTAACACTGTAATAAGCCAATCTGCAAGAAAAATGGAGTTTGTTTTCTAACAATTTGAAAGAAAAAACAAAGTTCAATGTCTTTGATCCTAGTCTTCCATTTTATCTCTCTAAAGTCTAGAATATCCAAGTAATTACATCCAATTGAAATTGATATATTGGTGTCTTGAATAGTTATTATGATTTATATTTCTTTCTTTCTTTTTCTCACAAATTTGTATAATTCCATTAACCTAATTAGATTCATTGTGAACAATAATTTATAAATTTCAAATATATAAGAACAGATGTAAGCCTTCTAAAGCAATAAATAGAACCTTTTATCATTAACTCCAATAATGCATTTACAAATCTATCTACTAGCTGACACTCCTCAAGCTCTTGTAGAGCTATGGAAAGTAGATTATTTTCAATGAATTAACCATGAGCCATCACTATCAATATTAGTAGAAATGGATAAATGATCATTTTTATCATCAACTGATTTTATCATTAGAGGAATATTTAGAATAATTTGTATTACTGCATTTCTTCTTTATATGGAACTTCTCATAGCTCTACCATTTCACTTTATTCTTACTAGTTGTTTGGAACCATCCTTATAACTTAGACTTCTTTGTAATCCTCTTTTTCTTACCACCTTTCTCCTTGCAACTACCCCATACATATAGTGCTTCTTTGGAATTGTCCATGGATAAAAAAATTCATCTCACATTCTATAGCACTACCATTAATTGTAACTATTATATTCTCCTAAGATTCAAGTAAAGATAAAAGTAACAATATACATTCATCCTCCTTATCAAGCTTAAAATTTATACTTCTTTGTTGACTTAAAATAAAATTAAATATATTTAAATGCTTGGTTATAATTTTTTCTTCATTTTTTATGAATATAATTTTTATTTTAAATTCAACTTATTAACTAGGTTCTTATTTTGGTATATTTTTCCTATCCTTCAACAAACTATATCCAATATTCTCCTCAAATACATTCAAAATGATGATAAATCAAATAGAAATTGCACTATTTTTCCTCAAGCCTTCTTGTCAAGCTTATTCTAGCCACCATCTAATAACCCAATGGGAGTTTCCTTATTTCTCATAGCCTTCAATTGATCTCTTTCCTCCAAGAGATCTTCCATTTTTAGTTTTTATAGCTTGTTCCAAAGTCGTTGAGCTTCTCAATCTTTGAATGGAATTTTCTTGTCATGGCGTCTATGGCCACACTTAGATCTAAAAAAACTATTAAATAAAATACTCTTGCTACAACCAATAAAAACTCACAACCCTACAAGAAAGACATCCCCTTCTAGATTAATTCATTGCTCTAATACCAAATGCTAATTAGTAGGGAAAATGACACAATAATAATATTAACAACATAGATATTTAATCTAATAAATAATGTGATTAAGCCAATAAAATGAATGTGTCAATGAAGAAATCAATTATACAAATTTTCAAACCATATGAACATTAGATTTACATGCATACATCCTTAAAGGAGAAACTTCGCCACCAAAGAGACCCAAGGTTGTATTAATATTCACAAAAACTATATACCAATGCAATTACTTATCCCTCTATTCTAAGAAAAATAAATAGACAAGAGTATTGACAAAATAAATTCACTATCCTCTTTCCATTTTCATAATATATGAAAATATTAAAAACTATTTAAACCACCAAGTGGTATCCAAACTATAGGTCAAAAATATGATCTTTAACAAAAACCCAATGCCCCATATAGTCATAGTCAATCAGTATGTTAGGTCTAAAAATCATTGCTCCATTTCCTAGAACTAGATTTCACCCACAAGGCCAAGATTGTCGAAAAATGAATGAAAACAGCTGATCAAAAAACTATGGATGAGTCAGAGCTAACTCAACAAGAATGGTTGTATCTCCTACACTTTGAGCTCATCTTAAACTCGATAGGGTATTTCAAGGGGTATACCTTAATACATATTGAAATCACCTATGATAAGAGACAATGAACTAAATGATAGCTAAACCCAACTCACCTACTTTTCCCCAAATATTGTCTCTAGACCAAGTAAAACTAGCTATCTCAAAACCCCTATATAGTTGATGACAATTTACAATCATAACCCAAAAGGAAAGAATTCATTTTAGGATCACTAAAGATAGATTATTGGTTATATCATAGGGTTATGAGTGCATAGAAGTTCCTAACCTAAGCTACTTATTTAGGTTTTGGATTCATGATGTGAGATTGGAATATGGTCCTAGACTGATGCCTATCTATTGAGAAACAAAGTCACAAAAATAAGAAGAGAAAAAACATGCAACTATGCATTTGCATACACCATTGAATGTGAAACCTTTCTACAAAACAGAATTAGTAATCTAAACACAATTAAATATATTCATACATAAAGTGAGAAAGATCATTACAAGTCATGCAATTTTTTCATAACATTATCACATTCATCTAACTCAACATTAATTTTTTTCCAACAAGTGTGGCATGGTAAACTCCTTATTTGTGTCTAATAAACCTCCTAAATACATACGTAGTTCCATGGAAACATTCTGCAACGTAAAATACCATTAAAACACTAATCTTATTTGATTTCATAGATCTATAATATCTCATAAAATTGAACTATGGTGTTAATGGATGCCATGTAATATTTATTGGGTTTGAAGACCACACAATGACTAACCTTTTGAAAATGAGACTCTAAAACATACATATACCTCTGGGTGCCAAAACCCTAAGTTGTTTCAATGTAGCACTTTCACGTCCATGGTGGAGGATGAGTCACACTTAAACTAGATGCTATGAATTGAAGGAAGAGATCAACATTAAGTTTTGGTGGTTGAGTGACCATGTGGTAGCTGAAATCAAATTCTACATGCTAGAACTTTTGGTGCCTAAACACATTCAATAAATTTCCAAGTAATCCTTAGATGGTGAAATATACATTAATGGCATCTTAGTTCAGCAGAGGAGTGGGTGAGAGATAATCACATAGAAAAACCATAAAAATTCAAACATTTAGATTCCATTGGAGCCTTCTACACATTGAAATGAAGCTTTGTGGTATTTTTGAGTCCATCCAAATCATTTATGGGAAAAAAACTCCATCGAGTCATGTGGGAAATGAATGTCCAAGTGCACCTATGGGAAATAGACATATATGTGAAACTTGCAGGTTAGGAACCTCCATCAAGTAAATTTTAGAAGTTGGTCATCATTGGAGCCCATGGGAACTCAATCAACCTTTGAACTACACCTCTAAATAATGCACGTATTTTTTTAGTTTACTTGGAACCACCCACAAACCTTCACCTTTTTGTCTGCCTTCTAGAAAATATACCTTCACTAGAACAATGTGAGAAATTTTCCTCAATGTGAACCTATCAGAAATTTTCCCACCAAGTAAACACTTTGGGAAATTGGTCACCATCAGGTCCTTTGCAAAATATAAACTTCCATCACACTTTTACAGAGATTTGACATCCATTGGAAACTGTAGGAATTTAATTAGAAATTGAACTTAGCCTATCAAGAAATCAATTGATTCACTTGGAGTTATCTACAATGTTAGGAAAGGTGACATTAACCTTGCATTCCTATGTCATTCGTGTGCCTCCACATTCCTTGGAAAGTGTTCTAGGGGACATGAGAGGAAAAATAATTAATATGTATTTTACATGTGATAAATTTTAATTGCATTTCAAAGAGGTTAATATGTGTCACTGGGAGTTACATAGCATAATGGATAAATATCTCTTTTAGGAATCCAACTTTGGAAGATGGAAAGTCATGCCTTGGGTGCCCAAAGTGTGGGAGTTGATTTTTTTTTGTTTGTGTTCCATTGGGGATTCAAAGAGCACTGAGGAGTTACATTTATTATTAGTTATGGGCTAGGCACCCATGTGAGAAGTTATGTGAAGGAAATTAATGTTTTATTATGTCAATTGGCTTCATTATTCTAGGTGTGGGTTTTTTCATGTTTTTTTCCTCTTATTTTGGGTTACCACTATGCTTTTCCCTCCCTCAATTTGCTATAAATTAGATTCATGGCATAGTAGTTTTATATGATTCTTTTGCAAGTAACAGGGTTTTGTTGGGTTGATTACAGAATAGTAGTGAAGTGTATTATTGGTGTATCTCTTCATTGAAGATTAATAATATAATTTCCCTCTTTTTCGTGTGAATATTTTTCCCAAAAGGGTTTCTCCACGTAAATTCGGTGTCTCTTATGGTTTGCTGATTTTTACATTAGTGTTGAATGTGTAATCACATAATAACATTTTTTAATCTAATTTTCGGATTTGCGAGCACATCCTTAAGTTATTATTTTATCTTATCTTCACCTTATTCTCAACATTTGATATCAGAGCTAATGGTTTTTTTGAGAGAGGGACACCTTTCTCTTTAGTGTTGAAGGTTTTTTTTACTACAATAGGAGCTTTTATTTTATGTTTTATTGTAGATTTATGAAGAATATTGTATACCATGGCCACTATCTCTCACCAAGATATTAATAAATTCAATGGCACATGCTATAAGATGTGGAAGTTGAAGATGGAGGATCTCCTTGAAGAGAGAGATTAGTGGTTGCTAGTTCACAAGAAAAAAAGCTAGCTACAATGTTTGATGAAGATCATAAGAAGTTGGACAAGATGATATGAGGATCCATTCGGTTGTGTCTTGCAGATCCCATCCTCTTGGATTTCTCCATATAAGACAATGCATATGATTTATGGAATAGGATATGTGAAATCTACCAAACTAAAAAAATTTTTAGCAAGTTATATCTCGAAAAATAATTATATTATTTAAAGACGAAATATGGTGATTCAATTGTAGATCATTGAAATGCATTTAACTTGATTAAAATCAAATTGCACCAGTAGATGTTAAATTAGAAGATGAAGATAAGTGTATCTTGTTTCTTTGTTATTTCGTGAATCTTGGGAAAATTTAATTGTTGCCATAAGTAGTGGTAATGCAAAGGAAAAGATGGACAATATGGTTTTCATGCTCCTTTCAAAAGAGATGAAGAGAAATTCTATGAATGTTGGCTCCCAAGATGCCTTTCATATGTGGGATAGCTCCAAAGAGAAAGGGCCTAAATGGGATAAAAAGAGGGATAAGTCTAAAGGGCACTCTAAAACCCCCAAAAAGAGTAGAGTAAAGTGTTCGAATAATGGAAAAAGAAGGAATTTGAAGGAGAGTAAGAACAAGAAAAAGAGTGTTGGTTCCTCCACAAAAAATTCCTTTGATGATGATTTTGATGCTTTGTTTATTTCAGTTAACACTATTAGTAATAATTCTTGTCTTATTAATTCAAGTTTCTCCTACCATATGACTCCTCACAAGTAGTGATTTACTACATGCAAAGCATATGATGGGGGAGATTTTTTCTTCGTGATAATAGCATGACAAATATTGTTGGTAAGGAAACTTGGTAAAGTTGTGTTTCAGTGATGGGAGGATTAAAACCCTCTATAATATTTTTCATATTCCAAGACTTGGGAGAAATTTACTTTTAGTATCCAAGATGAACAATTCTAGAATGCATGTGACATTTGACAAGTCTAGTTGCAGGTTGGCAAGGGGTAGTTTGGTGATACCTAAAGGATTTTGGATAGGGACTTTATTTAGGTTAAATGCCTCTAATTTTTGTAACTCTTTCAATGTATCTATCACTGAAAAATAGATGTATATTGTGGCACTATAGATTGGGTCATATTGGTGAAAAAGGTATTAATACCATTCTTAGTAAAAAAAAATTGGTTAATGGTATTTCTGATTATTTTGTTGGGAAAAATGATTTTTGTGAGCATTGTGTGTTTGTTAAATAGAATAGATGATCATTTTCTAATGGAAATAATAAGGCAAAGAGGTTATTAGAGATCATTCATCTGGATATATGTAGACCGCTAGATGTTGACTCTTTGGTAATCTTGGTATTATGTCTCTTTCATTGATGATGTCTCAAGAGACAAATGGATTTATTTTATGCATTCAAAATCTAAATTTTTCACTAAGTTTAAGGAATATAAGGTCTTAGTTGAGAAGCAATCATATTACAAGATAAAAGTGTTGAGATCTTACAATGTGGTTGAATATTGTTCTAGAGAATTTGATGAGTTCTATAAGAATGCCAATATTGTTTAGAAAGAACTACTCCTTACACTCCCCAATGAAATGAGGTAGTAGAAATAATTAATCAAACCTTGATGGAAAGATCTAGGAGTATTTTCAGTGGTGCTAAGCTTGATAATGATTTTGGGAAAAAATTGTTCTCACTTCTTGTTATTTAATTTATAGATCTCCTTGTTTAGCTCTTATTGATGAAAATCCTTATGAAGTGTGGATAGGTAGAAATATTTTTTTCACACTTAAGGGTATTTGGTTGTGATGTTTTTTTTCATGTTCCTCAAGAGAAGCGATCTAAATTGGATCAAAAAGAACAAAAATGCATCTTCGTTGGTTACGATAAGAATGTAAAAGGTTATAAGGTTTCGAATCCTCTAACCTATAAAATAATCTTTTCTAAAGATGTGATTTTCAAAGAGTTCAAAGATTACTCAAGAGAAGAACAACCAAAGGAGAAATATAGGATAAATACAATACACTTCAAGACAAAGATTGAGAAACAGGAAGATGCACATATGGAAGAACAATCACATGGATTTTAGGATGGAGAGGAAGAAGAGGGTTTAGAGAGTTTAGAGGATGTGTAGGATGAGCACACAAAAGAAGAAGCAGAATCTATTCCATTACACCTACCTTGAGGAGGTCCAAAAGGAAAATTAATCTAGTTGATAGGTATAGCCCACCATATTTTAATTGTGTATTTTTTTTGTTGAGTACTAACAATGGACCTAGATCTTTTAGGGAGGCTCTCTCTTTGGAGGAAATTGAATCTTGTGTATAAGAAATATAGGTGGAGATGATGGCCTTAGATAGTTCACACCAATGATCTTGTTAGTTTTCCCAAGGGAAGGAATCCCATTAGTTGCAAGTGGGTTCTTAAAAATAAATTTGGTGTGTAGATATTTGGTTATAGTGGTACAAGGCCAAACTAGTGGCCAAGGGCTACTCTCAAAGAGAGAGATTTTATTTTGGTGAAAATATCTCATGTTGTTAAATTTACTTCTATTATATTCTAATTATCTATTGATGCTACTTTTGATTTTGAGCTAGAACAAATGGATGTTAAAATTGCTTTCTTGCATGGAGATCTTGACGAGGAAATTTGTATGTGACAACTTGAAAATTTTGTTGTGAAAGGAAAGAAACACTTGGTTTCTAGGTTAAAGAGATATTTTGTATGGTTTGAAATAGTCATCCAAGATGTGGTACCAGAAGTTTGATGTCTTTGCATTAAATTTGGGTTATGTTAGGAGTGAAGAGGATCATTGTGTTTACATGAAGGTTATTGATGGTCAAATACTAATTATTGTCTTGTATTTTGATTATATGTTATTTATTGGTAAAAATAAGGTTATGATTAGGGAGCTCAAGACTCAATTTTTTTGGCACATTTGATATGAAGGACTTGGGGGATACAAAATATATCTGTGGGATGGATATTAGCAGAGATCAAGTTCAAAGAAAACATTGGCTAAGTTAGAGTAAGTGTGATGATACCATTTTGTATATATTTAAGATGCAAGACTATAAGCTGGTAAATATTCAATTTTGGTTGATACTAAGTTTAGTTTAGACATGTGTCTTAATTCTGATGATGATTTTGATGAGTTTTCACTAGACTAGATATAGCCCAAGCAATGGGAGTTTTGAGCAAGTTTATGTCTGACCTTTATAGAGAGCATTGGATTTTTTTTTTAAATGGTGTTTAGATAATTGTGAGGTACTTATGATTATTGTTTGGTGTTTCATGGTACTAATGATGTGGTCAAGTCATCAGACATACAAGTGTTTGTTGATGCAGATTAGGTAGGTGACTTGGATAGTTGAAGGTCCACTAGTGGTTATGTGCTTACTTTCTCTAGAGGAGCAATGAGTTTGATTAGTAATAGATAGGATACCGTTGCATTTTCCACAACTAAATCAAAGTATATGGCTACTACACTTGCCTCTAAAGAGGTGGTATGGCTAAATAAAGTTGGTAATGGTATTAATTTTTATTACAAGACAGTAAGGATTGGATGTGACAATCAAAGTGCAATTTGTTTGGCCAAAAATCCTATGTATCATTCTTGTACTAAGTGTAGTCATCTAAATTTGATCACTTCCATATGATCAAAATTGTCTACTCTATTCATCTATTTCATTAATAGTGATTAAATAATTTATTTAATCATTATTTCATTTTTTGCCTAAGGTTCCTAAAGTATGTAATTAAATAAATTAAATACTTTACCTTATCCCTTTTCCTCTCTAAATTAAATAAATAAGACAATTTGTTTAATTTAGTCATTTGACCTATTTGGATTAAAACTAAATTTTAATTCCTCTTTTTCTCTCTCCTTGTCACATTCTCCATAATCCTCTTTTAATCCAAATTAAATTAATTAATCTATGATTAGGATGTGCACCACTTAATCTTGATTAAGTGTCACATCCTCCATAATCTCCCACTTGCCTCTAATCTCTCATTAATTATCCTAATCCTATGTTTGCACAACCTTAATCAAGTCATTAACCATATTTGGCTTACCTTTTCTGGTCAACCTTCCCACTTACCATTTTTAGCCTGGACTCTCTTTCCCATGTGAATTTTTAATTCACATTTATTTTCCCAAGGCTCCTCTCTTCCCCATGTGAATTTTTAATTCACTTTTGTCTTCCCAAGGTCTTCCCCATCCCCATGCAAGGGTCTAGAAGGCTTGACTTGTCACTTTACATGTGCCAAGGACTTCTAGAACCTTGGACTTGTCACATCACCCACATGTGACAAATCTCCAGCTTTTTTGAGACCTTCTTTTACCCAATAAACTCTCCAATGAATGTAAATTTTTAATTTGCATTTATTCTTCCAACCACTTCCCCTTTTCCCATGGAGATTTTTGATGAATTCTAAAATTCCTCAAATGTCTCTTTCATCCTCATTTGGGGACAAGAAGTTCCTTTTTGAGGAAATCTTCTCATCCCCCAAGGTACCTCAAAGGCACTTGTCCTTCATCCACCTCATTTACTTCTCTTCCACCTCATTTCCACATCATTCCACCCTAAGAAATATCACATTCCACATGTCAAGATGTGAGGGCTTCTAAGTCCTCAACTCACCATAGCCCTTCATCTTGATCTTGTTGGATCAATCCCAACCATTTAATTCTCTAGAGAATTCCAATTAGCCTATAAATACCCCCTCATTTCTCCCATTTTAAGGATCAATTATTTTGCTACCAAAATCTTGCCAATTTTCCATTTGAGCTCTCATCTCATAATCATAATAACCTCATCCATCTTGCATATCATTTTGCACATTCAACATAGCTTGTCATCCAAGGAGCACACAACTCTTCAAGAATCAAAGGGCCAACCAAGGAAGGAGCAACATAAAGGTATAACCAATTTCAATTAATTGTCATCTTGTTTTTATGCTTATCTTGCCTTAGGCTAATCATTGAGGTGCCCTTTTATTATGTTATCTCCTCTTATTGCATCATTTTAGCATCTCACATTAGGACTTGACATTTTATTAGGATCACACTAAGAATGTTGATGTTTAGTATCACTTTATGTGAGAATGGTTTAGAATGGTACGGTCTTGATTGAAATTTTTGACACTTTGGATAATGTTGCAGATTCTCTTACAAAGCTAGTGACCACAGATAAGTTTTCTTGGTATAGGAAGGCCATGTTCCTTGATCATTGCATTTGATCTATTATTTGTATCTCTTGGATGTAATTGTAATGTATAATTCCAAGTGCGAGAATGTTAGGAAAGGTGACATTAACCTTGCATTCTTATGCCATTTAGGTGTCTCCACATTCCTTGGAAAGTGTTCTAGGGGACATGAGAGGGAAAAAAATAATATGTATTTTCTATTACAAATTGTAATTACATTTCAAAGAGGTGAATATGTGTTAGTGGGAGTTACATAGCATAATGGATAAATATCTCTTTTTGGCATCCAACTTTGGAAGATGAGAATTCATGCCTTGGGTGCCTAAGTGTGGGAGGCAATTGGTTGTCCATTCATGTTACATCAAGGAGCTAAAGAGAATTGAAGAGTTAAATTTATTTCTATCTATGGGCTAGGTTCCCATGTGAGAAGTCATGTAAAGGAAATGATATTTTATTATGTCTATTTTCTGCTCATTATCCTAGGCATGGGTTTTTTCCTCTTGTTTTAGGTACCATTGTAGTTTTCTCTCCCTCAGTTTGCTATAAATTGGAGCCATGGCATAGTAGTTTTATATGATTATTTTGTACATAACAGGGTGCTTTTGGGTTGATTAGAGAATAGAATTTAAGTGAATTATTGGTGTGTCTCTTCATTCAAGATTAATAATATACTTGCCCTCTTTCTCATGTGGATTTTTTTCCTGAAAGGGTTTCTCCACATAAATTTATTGTCTCTTATGGTTTGCTGATTTTTACATTAGTTTTGAATGTGCAATCACATACTATCATTTTGGTAAATCTAATTTGTAGATTTGTAAATACATTCTTAAGTTATTATTGCAGCTTATCTTCACATTTGTTCAACATGCAAGACATTATTTCCTTCAAATTTTTGGCTTCCAACATATTCATGTGGGTTGGGAAGCTCCATCGAGTCCATGTAGGTTGAGGACTTGTTGTTGAACAAAACAAACTAACTTTGGAACGTTCACTTAGAAATTTTGACATGCTCTTATACAACCAATTTCAAACATTGTAAAAATTATGCATCCAATTGCATCATGCAGACTTGGAACCAGCATATAAACTTCTTCCTTAGCACTCTGAAAAAAATTTACCTACTACTAAATTGCACCTTTCGGCTTTGGGACGATTTAGTTAGACTTTCCCATAAAAGGCCAATAACAGACCAAAACCTTGCATGAACATAACTTAACCATTTTTTATCTATTTTTCTAGAATTTTAACTAGGGATGCCCATTTGAAGGTTCTACAAGGCACAAGCCTCATACCAATCCTAGAAAGCCAAATTCTATAATTCTCATTGGGTAAATGACTAAGGTAAAGGGAGGGGAACACATAGACAACATCACATAATCAACATGGTAACCCTAATGAATTGTCTCCAATCAATTATTTATGAAGGGCCATGAAATGGGCAAATAAAAATAAGGGACTCAAGACAAAAAAAGGGAAAATATAGGATTGAGTCCCAATAATTGATATGGTTAGGGATGTGTGCCTCTTGCAAGCACAATGAGAACTAGATCTCTAGGAGTAGACCATAAAACTTTGACAAACCCATAGAGGACAAGGCTGAAACAAGACAGACAACAAATCTATATACGTATGATGAAATCACAGTCAATTAGCAAGATAAAACATGCACAAAAAGGTATGGATATGACAAATAAAATTAACTCAAAGTAGGCCAACCTTGCAAAGGAATGATAAAATTACTTGCCTCAATCAAAGAAAATTTTGTTGAAGGAATTGATTTCCCTCAATCCACAATTGTTTCCTTTACATAGTTGCAACAAGTGCAACCTTCTCCCTTCAAGAATGAACATGTGATTATCACCAAACAAGTGAATACATGCTCCACCATTGACCTTACCATTACATGGTGACCATAAAATATAAGCCACCACATGGTCATGCATTGTATTACTCGTATTTATAGTGGCTATGGGCACCAGTTGAAAACTTAGGCTAGCACAAAGAGAAATACGACATCTTCATGCATGCTAACCTTCATGGGTGAATTGAGGAAAAAAGAGAATACATACAATTCACATTGCAAAGAAAAAAATTCCTCATCATGTTGACCTATAGAAGGAAACTCATCTTCTAACAAAACAAACTAAAAATCTTGAAGATAAAACATATAGGAAACTTGAGCAATTAGTTGATCATCAACTTAGAAAACTTGTTGACGCTCAACATCATCACAAGATACATGTTAGTTCCAACTGAAATACTTGAAATCAAGCATATTGATATCCAAACTATAAGAAGATACATCGTCAACACAAAGAAAAGCCTCATATTCAATTTTCCAATATTCTAGGATAATAAGAAACCATAATACCGTAGAATCACTTATGTTGATACAACCTTCATTAACACAACCACTTGGATCATGACACTTTATACAAAGAGATACACTCTTTAGATTGTCTCATTTTTTTAATCTCATCTTAACAATCTATTGTGACACATGTGTTGCATAAATCAGACCTATGGCACACCTCTTCTTCCACGTTTAACTCGATAACATCACTTTCAAATGACCCTCTTGAATTTCATTGTGAATGAGGAAGACTAAATATTGCACATCAAAGAAAGAGGTTCTCGTATGAATCCGTGATCACCAACATCAAATTCTTCAAGTGCAAAATTTTCATATTGAGAATTATTAGCTATACAAATTTTATTTCTACATTTGTCTCTTCATGTATAGTTGCACCTATGCTATCCTCATGCAAAAAATCAGCAACAATTTCAAAATAAGAAAAGAGGGCATAGGAAGGTAGAAGAATGAACAAGAAAACAATTTTTTCACTGCTTACATCACCAACATGTGCATGTCTTGCATAATTAGCTACCTAATTTGATTCATCTAATGAATCTCTTGCATACGCATCCTCTTCACTGTCCACATTTCTAAAATAAATAGCAAGGTCATATTCCTCACTCTCAAGATGGAGGTCATCATTGACCTTTTCATTACAATCATTCATAAATGATTGGTCCAATGCAAGGTCAGTGCACACACTATAATCTTCATCTATATTTTTGTCACATAATGCACCAATACCTTCTTCTACTCACCTAAAAACACAATCATCACTTTATATTGTGCTTCTACTTAATTTCACTTTCATACATTAGTTTTCTTCAACAACAAATTCACCACCAACTTTTGTTCCCGAGAATTATTTTGCAACCATGTCCCTTTTTAGACCATTAATGAAATCAATGAACCTATATTCCTATTGCATGTCTACAAAATAAAAATCTTCCCATACTAATCTGAAACAGAAACATGATAGGCCCCAAGAACACATGTCAATACAAGAAGGTATGTTAGGTCTACAATTTTTTGAGATCTTGGAAAGAGCAATGGAAAACCTATGATTGAAATCCATGATGGAATCTACCTATTGATATTTGATGTTTTTTAACTATTCAACAAGAGAAGTAGGGTTCAAAAGGAAATCTTCTTCAAATATAGTCATAAGTTGATTCCACGAAGTAAAAATATGCTCAAGAAATCTCAAATACCAATTATTTTCCTTTCCATCCAATGACCTAACAAAAAATCTCATCCACATGTCTTCATCTTTAAATTGATACTTTCCCATGAAATATGAAAATACCTCAACATGTGCATCTCGTTCCCAATGATCATAGCCATCAAACCTAGGCATCAATCAATAGATTGAATATCTCATCATTTTCATTTTTTAATTAACCCAAAAAGTTCAAGTTGCATATAAATGGGATCAAGCAAGACAACAAGAGATGGAGAAACCTATTTTTCTATAAGAGCAAGGTATTTTTGTGATTGTACAACCCTGACTCTTTCTTCACATTGCATTTTAAGCTCAAAAAATAATATCCATCCTCAACTTCTTTTCAAGTATAGATGTTTGTATATTTAAACGTGAACTTTTTCCTTATGATGGATTGTATGAATGATGTGGTGATTCAGCCTCATAATATTCCTGGATATGTATCCTCTAATACTCCCTAGGGTTTGTGTTATCCGATAGATTTTATGATGTATCCCTAGGTTATATGCATCCATTCCAACTATTTATGGTCAGTTATAACTATTTATGTAAGGTAGAAAGAGAGGAGAAAGAAAAAAAAATCTTTAAAGAAATCATGCTTTGAATTTGAAGAAAATGGGGTACTAAATACTATTTTAGTCAATTGATGTGTTCATGAAACATGAATAGAAGCATCACAACTTTCTTCTTTGACACCATAGTCAACACCTCACAAATATGAGGATATCCTTGAAGTATACAAACCTCCAAGGCACAAATTTGATTATGGGTTGCAAACACCAACGAAGTCTTCATAATAACATCAACCCAACAACCCTTATTAAGCTTGGTTCCATTATGTTGGGTGTGATTTGACAAGCTATCAAACTCACCCAAACAAAATGCATAGCTACAAACTTTTGTTACTAAGGTATTTAAAATATTTCCAATTTCCTAAGACCCAACAATGGCTAATTAATCCCTAGCAATGGTACTATTATATTAGGTCTCATAATCATAGCTCCATTTCCTAGAACTAGAATTCACCCACAAGGCCAAGTTTTTCAACAAATGAATAAAACTTGTTCATTAAAATAACTATGGAGGACTTAGAGCTAACTCAATGAGGGTGGTTTGTATCTTGTACACTTTGAGTTCAACTTAAAATTGGGAGGGTATTCCCAAGGATATATCTTAATAGGTATTTAAATCGCTTATGGTAAGTGACAATGAACTAAATTATAGCTAACCCAACTTGCCTACTTAGCCCCAAAGACTGTCACTAAACCAAGTAAAACTAGCTATCTCAAAACCCCTATATAGTTGATAACAATATACAATCATAACCCACAAGGAAATAACTCATTTGGGGATCACTAAAGATAGATCCTTGGTTATATCATGAGGTTATGAATGCACAGGAGGTTCTAACCCTAAGCTATTGATTTAGGTTTTGGTTTGATGATGTGGGATTGGAATATGGTCCCAAACTAATGCCTATCTATTCGACAATAGAGTCATAGTGTTGAGAAGACAACAAATGGAAAAATAAGAACATGCAACTATACATTTGCATACACCAATGAATACGAAACCTTTCTACAAAAAATACTTATTAATCTAGATATAGTTGCATATATTCATACATAAAGTGAGAAAGATCATTATAAATCTTGCAATATTTTCATAATGTCATCATATTCATCTAACTCAACAATGCATTTGTGCTAGCAAGTGTGACAAGTAAAAATCACTATCTACATCTAAGAAACTATCCTAAATATATACATATGTAGTGTCATGGATACATTATGCAACACAAAATCCCATTAAAATACTAATCTTATTTGATTATGTAGGTGTGCAATAGCTCAACAAACTGGATTGTGGCATTAATAGATGCCCTATAATATTTCTTAGATTTTGGAAACCACATAGTGGCCAACCTCTTGAAAATGAGACTCTAAAACATACATATACCTCTAGTTACTAAAACCCTAATTTGTTTCACTGTAGCACTTTCACATCCACAATGGACGATGAGTCATGCTCAAAATGGATGTTGATTGAAGGAAGAGATCAACATTATTTTTTGGTGGTTGGGAAACCATTCTATAGAGATAGTGGTAACTAAATTCAAAATTCATGTATTAGAACTTTTGCTAGGTCTAGACACATTCAAGAAATCACTAAGTAATATGTGAATGGTGAAATATGAATTAATGGCATCTTAATTTTTACAAAGGAGTAGATGAGATACAATCACATAGAAAAAACATAAAAATTTGGACACTTGGATGTCTTTGAATCTTGGACATAGAAATAAATATTTATGAGTTTTTAGAGTCTATCCAAACCATTTGCTGGAAAACAACCTCCATCAGTTCATGTGGTAAATAAATGTCCAAGTGCACCTATAGGAGATAGGCCTCCAAGTGAACCTTGTGGGTTAGGAACCTCCATTTCGTAATTTTGAGAAGTTGGCCACCACTGGGCCCTACAAAAACACAATAAACATTTGAATTGCACCTCTCAAGCATGGACATAAATTTCTAGCTCACTTGGAACCACTCACAAACCTTCACCTTTTTATCTACCTTCCAAAAAATATACATTTATTGGAACAATGTAGGAACTTGGCCTCGATGTGAACCTATCATAAATTTTTCCACCAAGTGAACACTTCTAAAAATTGGTCACCATCATATCCTTTGTACAAGATTGGCTTCCATCAGGATTTTGCAGAAAGTTAACATCCATTAGGAACAATGGGAATTCAAATGACAACTGAACTTATCCTATTTAGAAAATAATCGATTCACTTGGAGTTATCCATAGGGCATCCTTTTCTTCAAATTTTTGGCTTCAAACATATTCATGCTAGTTGGGAAGCTCCATCGGTTCCATGCAAGTTGAGGATTTGTTATTGAATTGCACCGACTAGCTTTAGAATGATTCACTTAGAAATTTATGCATGCTATTATACTTAGCTAATTTCAAACATTATGAAAACTCTACCTCCAACTGCATCATGTAATCTTAGAATCGACATTTGAACTTCTTCCTTCGTGCTTTGCAAAAAAATTACTTGCAATTGAACTACACCCTTTGGCTTTGGGGAAATTTAATTATACTTTCTCACAAAAGGTTGGTAGCGATCCAAAACCCCACATGAAGATAAACAATAAAAAAATATTAAAAATCTACACAAATTAACATTATCAAAAGAAAAATGGAGTGTGTGGGCGGGAAGCAAAGCGGAGCCATAGTTTTGAAATATCCTAAGGGAGATGGTGATCATGATGGAGGTTCGAAAGATGAAGATGATGATGCATATTTTTGTTCTCCTACAATTTTTCACCCCGTGTTGGATGTTTGTGGTCATTTTCTTTTGCTTTCCTTGTGTTTGGTCAGCAGTGTTGTTTCTTTTGAGTTGCCTCCTCTTGCTGCTTTGGCTCTTTCCTAGAGTCTTTTGCGTTCGGTTGAGGCTTTTTTTACGCATTTGATGTGTGTGTGTTTATGCAAGGGTCTCTTTTTAAAACCTATATTTCCCTTATTAATCAAAACTTAATCAATTTTTATTCATTTTTTTTCAAATATGAACTAAGGATACCCATTTGGAGGTTCTACAAGGTGGGAAGCTTAACCAATCATAGATAACCAATTTTTGGATTTTTCAACATTGAGTAAATGACTAAGGAAAAGGGAGGGGAACACACAACCAACATCACAAAATCAACATGGTAACCCTAATGAACTATCTTAGATCAGTTATTTATGAGGGACCATGAAATGGGCACATAAAATGGAAGGGACTCAAGCCCAAAAAAGGGAAAGATAATATTGAGTCCCAACATAACCCAAATAATTAGCTCCTCTTACACATCTTACACCTCCCTTATGCATCATATATTTCATCTAAATAGTCAAAATAACTACTTTTCCAAATTTAGGTGTTCATTAGGGCATTCAATGTATGTGTCATAACTCCAAATTAGGAAGATGATTTATAACTATTAATTTTGACCTTTACATTATAATATCCTTATACAATGCCTTATCATTATTATAAAATGTATCTAAACCTTGATCTTAATGTTATGATTACAAAATGTGATCTTTAAACTATAAATTTAAAAAAACTCAATATTTAGGCTATAAAGATCATTTTCTCTAAAATAAATATTTAAGTTTATTAATCATTAGTTCTTAGATTCCCAACACATAGATATTTTCAATCTCTACAATTTAAAAAAGTGGGGTCAATCAACCTCCTAAATCAAAAGGTATGGCCTCCAAAAATTGGACCTCCCACATTATAAATGAAAAAATACCTTGCACATAAAAGAGTTGTAAGAGAGAGTTACACTTGTTGGCCAACTTATGATGTATTTTATGACATATTATAAGGCATATTTGAATGGAGATAATAGATTAAAAATAGATCATCCAAGTTAGTAATTGTATAATGACAAGATTATGCCAAGTGGAAGAAATATGCTATTTTTTAGACTATGAAATCCTTTTGGGATTTGGATGAATTTCTAACTAGGGATTTGAGAACCACTTTTAGGATAATTTTAGCTCATGCTTTCTTAATTATCATTTGATGGTTTCATGAATTACATCTCTTGTTTATTGAGTGCTTAAGATGGAGGTTTCGATAGTGATTTTTGTAGGTTTTGTTATGCTGATAGAATTCTTTTGGATCTCTAGTTGGTGATACTCCTATAAAGACTTAGAATTTGAAAGTATATTGTAACCTTTTATTATTGAATAATATATTAATTTCCTTTAAATTTTGGGGTTTTCCTCCCAATTTTTTTCCTCGTGTAAGTCACGGTATTATAGTATATTGTTTTTGTGTTGATTTCCTTGTAAATGTGTGATTAATTTAATGTGTAAATTTTTACACATAGATCCTCTTATAAATTAATGTAGGAAGTGTATTTTTCACATTTTCTTCCTTTCATTTGGTATTAGATCTTGATCACCATAGATATTAGGTGTTATGAAAAAAAATTGCACAAATATTGTATTAAGTGGGAGCTTACACAAAAAAAAAGATTTTGTTGCAAGAAAAATGGCAAATACATCAAGGATGGATATGGAGAAGTTCTCAACCATAAAATTTAAACTTTGGAAGCTCAAGATGCAAGATATTCTTGTGGATAGAGACATATGGACTATAATTTTGGTATCCAAACCTATTGTTGTGTCATAAGAAGATAAATATAAATGGACAAAAAAGTGAAAAGTATCATTAGGCTATGTTTTGAAAACTATGTATTGTTGAATGTACATAAAGAAGCCAATGTTGTATATCTCTAGAATAATTTTGGTGAGATTTATCAATTTAAATCCTTGGTAAATATTTTTTTATTGATAAATAATATGTATACCTTTGATATGGAGGATGGTATTCTATAATTGAGAACTTGAGTTATTTCAACATGATTGTTACACAGTTGTACTCTATTAGAGTGAAGATGGAGGAGGAGGACCATTGCATGACTTTGTTATATTCTTTGTCAGACTCATGGGTTTTCTTGGTAATGGAAGTTGGGAATACTATCTCTAAATTTATAATTGATGAGGTAGTTGCATCATTAGTTTTAGAGGAGATGCCAAGAAAAACTTCTAAATCGGTTAAAGAGGCCCTAGATATTTATAGAAGATAAAAAGAGAAATGTAAGAGTAAAGACAATTCTAGACCCAAATATCCTAGTAAAACCAAGGCAAAATTTTGAACTACAACAAGCTTAACCATTTCAAAGGAGACTACAAGGATGAGAAAAGGAAGAAGATTTTTTATAATGATGAGTTTGAAAATTCATCCCAAGGTGATGGTGATACCTTTTTCATAGCCTTGGTGACACATGCATCAAATGGTGTAGTGTTGATAGACACCAATACCTATCTCCATGTGGGCTCACACTAGAGTTAGTGTTCTAAATATGAAGAATACAACAATGGGAAGGTGTACCTTGTAAACTTATCTCATCTATTAATGACTATGGAAAAGTTATTATTCTATTCCATAATAGACAAGTGAAAGGGATAAATGGTGTACTACATATCCCTAGTTCAACATAAAACCTACTTTCTAAAAATAAACTTAATAATTTGGGTGTACAAGATATTTTCTTTAGTGGAAGGTGCAAAATGGTGAGAGGTTATATTATGCTTGCTAAGGGTGTCTACATGGGAACTCTATTTCAATTAGATACATGAAAAAATCAATAAAATAGCTCTTATGTTCCTATAGTAAAGAAATCTATAAAATCTACACTTTCACTATTAGAACCAATAGAAAAAAGGAGAGTTACATCCACTTCTAATGATCATGCTTTATGAGTATCTAAGGGTGTTTGTGCTTTGGAGACTAAGGTACTAACCAAGAAGAAAATTTTATGGAGGTAGATGATGGGCCACATAGGCAAAAAGGATCTAAGGGCCATAAAAAATAAAATCCATAATGAGGAGTTAAAAGATTGTAATCTTAAACTTGATTTCTACGAGCATTGTGTATATAGAAAATAGAACAAAATTTTATTTTAAACTATTTATAAGAAATCTTCTAGGGTGTTGGATTTAATCCACTCTTATATATTTTGTGTTATTAATGTTCGTTTAGTTTCCAAATCTATATTAATTATTTCTTTCAATGATAACTATATTAGGACATAGGTACACTTCATTAGAAGTAAATGAAAACTCTCTAGTCATTTTAAAGAGTTTAAGTCTCTTATAGAGAATCAAAGTGGTATAAAAATAATATTTTGACGACTCAATGAAAATGAGTATTTTTAACAAATTTTAATAGATACTAAAATGATTATAGGATAGAGAAATATAGGACAATTTGATACACCCCTCAATAAAATGGAGTTACAGAAAGAATGAACAAGACATTGATGGAGAGGACTAGCTCTTATACAGAATCAAAGTGGTAGGAAAATTAGTATTTTGAGGACTAATAATGGAAATGATGTTTTTATACAAATTTGAATAGATACTATAAGGATTACAAGATAGAGAGATGTAGGACAACTCGTTACACACCTCAATAGAATGGAGTTGTAAAAATAATGAACAAGACATTGATGGAGAGGGCTAGGACTATGTTGAGTATGTTGAGTTAATCCATAGATTGGAATAAATTATTTGGGTAGAAGTGGTTTGCATGAATTTTTACTTGGTTAGTAGGTATCGTACATAAAATTTTGTTTAAAATATATCTATGCAAATGTGGTCAAGAAAAAATTATTTACTAAAATGTTTTTGGTTGTGAGGCATATGCACATGTCCCTAGAAAGAAGTCTAATTTGGAGAACAATTTTTTGAAATACACCTTCATTAACAATGACATTAGTATGAAAGGGTAAAATATTTATGATAATATGGCTAGAAAAATTTGGTTGAGAAAAAGTGTTATCTTTAGAGAAGTTAAACCTTATTTTATTGTATTGCAACCAAAGAAGGATAAAAAGAAAGATTTGGTTCAAATATCTCTAAAGATCAAGAAGTTTGAACTAGAAACCATGATGGACTTTAAGAGGAGGAGAGATCATGTGGTTAGATATTTTTAAAGAAAATGTATAACCTCCACCTTAGCTCTTGAGGTCCACTCAATATAGACAACAACTAGACCATTATAATCCTCCCAATTGGAGGTGTATTTTTTATTACTAATAGATAAACTTAAAACCATGAAGGAGACATTGGGTATGGATTATTTTGAGTTTTCAAGAGTACCTATGGATGAGGACATGGCTAGATAGTTATATGTGGTACTTATTACCTTTTCCTTAATGATTATAAATCTATTGGTTGTATGTGGGTATTCAAAATGAATATCAATTATAATGGCAATATTGAGAACCATAAGGCTAGATTGATTTTTTAAAGGGATATTTTCAAGTTGAGGGAATTGATTATGGTGAAATTTTCTCTCTAGTTTCCAAGTTGGCATCCATTTAGTTCTTGTTATTTATTGTAGCATCTTTTGAGCTTGAGGTGGAATAGATCAATGTGAAAATATTTTTCCTCCATGATGGTTTGGAGGAAGAAATTTACATGACATAGCTAGAGAACTTCATTGAAAAAGGTACATAAATATTGGTTTTAAAGTTGAAGAAATATTTGTATAGTCAAGTAATCACCTAGGATGTGATACCAAAATTTTGATTCTTTTATGTTGAGATTGGGTTTTATAAGATCCAAATAAAATCATTACATTTATTTAAAATATGGGTAGTAATAATTTATTTGTTATTACAATATATTAATGATATGTTATTTTTCAGTAATGGTAATGACATGATTTGTGAATTGAAATATCATCTTTCAACATAGTTTGAGATGAAATACTTAGGAATCGCCAAGTTCATATTGAGTATGGAGATCAAAAGATATAAATAAAACAAAAATATTTGGTTGGGTCAAAGCAGCTATATGAAACTCAATGTTAGAAAGGTTTAGCATGATAACTTGTAGACCATTGTGTGTTGTTTTAATGGGGAATATGTTTTATTAGAGTAGAATCTAACCTCTCCTAGTGAGATAGAGGATATAACCCAACTATATTATGCTAAATTTGGGATCTTAATGTATGTTATGGTCTATACTAGACCAAATATGACCTAAGAAGTGGAGTATTGAGCTTATTCATGGCTAATTATGGACAAATACATTGCGATGTAGTGAAGAGGGTCTTCATATATTTGTGAAGTACCTCTAAATACTCTAAGTTTTATCATAATAATTCTATAGGAGATCGACTCTTGGGGACTATTCATGGATTTAAGGAAATAGATTGGGTTGAGGATGATGATAGTATTAAATCCACCAATGGATATGGTTTTTCTATGTTTGGTAGTATAATTAGTTGGATGAGCAAGTAGTACACACATTTTTTTCACTATAAAATTTTAGTACATGGTAGCTACTTGAATACTTGTAAAGAATCCATTTATATTAAGATATTAACATGTGGAGCTAACTCCAATAACTATTGCAGTTCTATATGATAGTCAAAGTATAATATATCTAGGAAATAACCTAATCGTTCATGCAAGGACTACCATTTTTTGCATGAAATGATAGAGGATGGGAAGGTGAAGCTAGATAAAGTTGAAAATTTATATAATATTGGAAATGCATAAAAGAAGTTAGTGAGTGTAGAAAAAGTTAGGTGTTGTTGTGAGCCTATGGGCCTCTCAAACCTTAGCAATTAGTTTGTAGTGTCAGTACTCCCTTTGAATTTGTATTTTTTTCAAAAAATGGGATAATATTAGGAAGGTCATCTCAACCTTGCTCATATTATTAAGATTACAAAATAAAATCAAACTATGAAATAGAAAAATTCAATTTCCAGGCTATACGGATCATTTTTTGTCAAAATAAATGTTCTAGGTTGTTTAGCATTAATTCCTAAATGCTCACAACATAGATATGTTTTGTATAATTTTTTTACAAAGGTGGGGGTCCAATCAACCTCCCAAATCAAAATTTATGGCCTCCATAAGTTGGGTCTCCCACATTGGAAATGTAAAATCATCTATGACATGTTAAAAGAGTTGTAAAGGGGACTTGCACTTATTTCAACCAACTTATGATGGACATTATGACACATCATAAGACATATTTGAATAGATAAAATGGATTCAAAATGGGGTGCCCAATTTGGTGAGTATATTTTAATGAGTTTATGACAAGTGGAAGGAATATGTTATTTTTAACTTGTGAACGCATCTTAGGATTTGGTTTTTAGATTTATGACTAAATATTTGAGCACCAATTTTGAGGCGTTTTAGCTCATGGTGTCCTCATTATCATTTTATGTTTTCATTTATTACATCTCTTATAAATTGGGTTCTTGAGATGGAGGTTTTGATAGTGAGTTTTGTGTGTATTGTTATACTACCATAATTACTTTAGATCTTTGATTGGAAACACTTTTATAAAGGCTTATACTTTGCAAGTGTATTGTAACCTTTGATTATTTATAATACATTGAGTTATTTTTTAGTTTAGGGTTTTCTCTCAAAGTGGTTTTCCTCACATACATCATTTTGTTTTGATTGATGGGAATAACAGGTTTTGAATAGACCTGAAACCATTTACAACAGGTTTTGAATGGACCTGAAACCATTTACAACAGGTTTTGAATGGACCTAAAACCATTTACAATAGGTTTTGAATGGACCTGAAACCATTTACAACAGGTTTTGAATGGACCCGAAACCATTTACAGACGGGTTTTGAATGGGACCCAAAACCCAAAGAAGAACAAACTGTAGAAGGGAACAACAAAGACAGCCAGTAGCGAACCAGCAACAGATCAACAAAATAACAGCATAACTATCTAGATCTTCTCAAAGGTTTTGACAGGAACCTTAAACCCTAAAAAATCCAAGTTTTACAAGGGAACTTGAACCCAACCAGGTTTGAACGGGAACCTGAACCCCCCATACATCCAAAAAAAATTGGGTTTTAATAGGGACCTTATACACATTTGAGCCCAATGGTTTTGATGGGGCCAACAACCCTAAACAATCAGGTATAGGAAAGAATCATAAACCCACATACACCACCTACAACAACCCGGCAACAACACCACATACATCATTTTGTTATGGTATATTACTTTTGTGTTTATTTCCTTGTAGTTGTGTGATTAATTTAATTTTTCCACATATCTCCTCTTATATATTAGTGTAGGAAATGTATTTTCATCTCTATTTCCTTCCAATTACTTAATATCCCAAGTATCCAAGAGAATATATAATTTCTCCATTCTCAAATGGGTGTTCCATTTTGTCTACCACCTAATGTTTGAAAACCACACATCATTTATCTACATAACTAAATATAGCTTACATGACTTGGTATTTTCAAGGTGAATGGCACACCTAATCTGATGTTTTGTAATTATACATCTCTCATTGAAATTATTGGGTGGAGATCATGTGCAATTTGGTTAAAGGTAAACTCAATTGTGTGTCTAGGTGATTGAAGAGTGTCCTTGTTTCAAAGTGTGATTCTTCGTAATTATGGGTGTGAGAGTGGATGTGAAGATGTATTCACAAAGGAGGATTAGAATGGTCTTGAGGAGGCTTGTGAATTTTTTTTTTATGAAGTAAAGAGAAAAATCTCATATGAAGATGGATCTTGAGATGTTAAATGTATAAAAGAAATGATGGATGCTATTGGGAGCTAGAACATTGGAATCAGTAAGAGAAAAAAAGAGAATAGAAGAAGGTGGTGGTAGAAAAAAATCAAAGTTGAATTCTGTCCTTGTGTAGACTTGAGGAAACAATGTTGTGTTGATAGTTTTTTTTGAAGTCATAATTAGTTGAGCATCTAGCGATTGTTATTTATCCTAAGTATTGAGCAACCCATTTGCCAGTTTCTATGTGTACATACTTTTAGATTCCTTTCAACTTATTACAAGCTATAAGGAATGGCCTCTTGAAAAATATATAGAAACTCTAGCAAATCAAACTATAAATACACATAAAATCCTATGGATCTTTTTAATATTGAAAATCAAAATTTAGATTGGATAGTAATATTTTTCCTTATACTGAATTTTTGTAATTTAGTGACTAAATTTTCATATTAATATAACTTTTATTGTGATTTAACATCTAATTTTTTTGTTAATATTGTCGACATCCAAATTTAACCTCTCCCATAAGGTCAAATTCCTCCCCCTTATTCATCTATTACGCCTTTCCCATCGATATTAATTAAATAATTTATTTAATTAATATTCCCCCTTTCGCTAATGTTCCTAAGGTATTTAATTTAGATAATTAAATGCTATACTTTCCTCCCCTTTTCCTCTCTAAATTAAATAAATACCCCTATTTATTTAATTTAGTCATTTACCTTTATGAATTTAAATCAATTTTAAATTCACCATTTTCTCTCTCCTTGTCCCATCCTCCATAACCCTTCCTTAATCTAGATTAATTTGATTAATCTCTGATTAGGATGCACACACCCTTAATCAGGATTAATGTCACATCCTCCATCATAGCCCACTTGTCTTAATCCTCCATTAATTACTTTAATCACCTATTTACACAACCAAATTACTTGATTAGGTCACCTTAATCCCCCATGCCATTTATGGCATATCCACAAGTCAACTTTTCATTAAATCATTTCTCCTTTTTGAGAAGGAAACTCTTCCCAATGTGAATTTTTAATTTACATTTATTCCTCAAAGGTCTTATCACCCATATGAGGACAAGGACCTCCTTTATGACGAGATCTTGTCCAATCCTAAGGTACTAGAAAGTACCTCCATATCATGTCCTTTTTTACACATCACCCGCCACATGTCAAGATGTGAGGACTTGTGAGTTCTCAACTCACCCTAGCCCTTGATCTTGTCCAAGGTGGCTACATCTTGGCCATCCATTTCTTAGTAAATTTTTCCCTAAAATTAGTGGATTTTCCCTCATTTTTGCAACAATTCAACTTTCAACATTAGGCAATTTTGAACTCTCAAACATTCAAGCATTTGCACTCATCCACCATTGTTGTAGCTTTCAAGCTCATCTTGCATCCATATCCAACGCCTATCCAAATACCCACTTGCATCATTGCATTCCTCATGACATCCACTTTGTTTTACATATAGTTTCATGTTGTTTTCCATTGAAAGAAGCACACAAATCAAACAATCAACAGGGTCAACCAACCAATCAACTTGGACAAGGTAATATCAAGATTTTCTCTTTCATTTTGTTCAAGTTCAACTTAGGCCAATCTTGAGGTGTTGTTGTGTTTCCTTTGTCTTGCATTTCATTTTTCTTTTGCACTTTAGGCTAGGGGATTTTCACTGCACACATTTATGGCATGCCCGGTGGGACCCAGGTCACAGGTCCAACATTTTATGTTTGTTGTTGTTTTACTTTTGCAAGTTCAAATTTAAATTACATAGGCGAGATTGCCCTAATGGGTGAGCTTGCTCAGCATAGGGGCGAAGTTGCCTGGATAAATGGGCAAACTTGCCTTTAAGGGTGAGCCTAACTTTACACAGGGGCAAAGTTGTAGCTTACAAGGGAAAAGTTGCTCTCTGGGGTAAACTTGATCCCTTCAAGGGTGAACCTACTTAGCCCCCTGGTGATAGGCGAACTTGATTTGGAAGATAGGCGAACTTGCCCTCTTCAAGGCCGAACTTTACTTTACATAGGGGCAAATTTGCTTAAGGTTTGGGTGAATTTACTTACTAAAGGGACGGATTTTCTTACTAAAGGGGTGAATTTTCTAACTGAAGGGGCGAAGTTTCTTATGGTTTGGGTGAATTTTCTTAGTGTTTGGGTGAATTTTTTTTCTGAAGGGGAGAAGTTGCTCATCAAGAGGAGCGAAGTTGCTTCACACAGAGGCAGATCCAAGGTAAATCCAAGACTTATTTTTTCCAGTTTTCGACATTGTTTGGTTTCGGTTTCACGTACTAATCCACTAACTTGTCTTTTTTGTGAGTGTGTCTATTTTTGCAAACAATTTGTGCAGTTATCTCTTATTTTCCCAAGACAGCTGGTTTGAAACTACTAACGCATTTTTTGTAGAATGATCGGTCCAAGAATAGTTGGTTAGTTTTTTTTTGTTTTCCATACTAGTTAGGCGCACGTAGATTTAATCAAAGGGTAAATTTACACTTGTTTTCCATGCTTGTGAGTGTGTTATTGATGTATCCACTCCCCTTGCGCCACTTGGTGATCTTGGTGATGAGAAATTGTAATTCACTTTAGTCCAATTGAGTCCATCTAGGAGGTGCTAGTGTGTCTAAGCTCTCCCCTTGTGCTACATGTGAGCCTGGGGATCAGCCGAGACATCTAGTGTCTTCTTCCCTTAGCGGGACCTACTTGGGATTTCATCATGTGGGGGACAATCCCAACCACGTCTTACCGACGGGGTATATAAAGGGGGGAGAGCGAAAGTTGTAACTCAATTCAGTCATGTCATCTTTGGCGAAGCATCAAAGCTAGGGTAATAAATAGATAAGACGTGAAGATTTGGTCTGAGTTTCCAATACTTCATTGGGGCTCCCAACTCACACTTGTGATGGGTTGGTGTTCATGATGGTGCCCCACGTATCGTGTGTATATCGAGGACTCATGAGATAGCCTTGTTCAACCTAGATAGAGACTTGTGTTGCAGTCGCGGCTTGGTGTAGTGTAGGGTTTGTGTATGGCATCCCGAAGTTACTCACCACGTACTCCCTTGGGTTGATATAGAAATCCTTGTGATGGACTACGATAGTCGTCGAGTGAGATCATGAAGGTGAGAGTGTGGCGTCCATTGACGACCCTGTGCCATTGGAACACTAGCTATGCACCTTCATGAGAAAGGGTGGTCCATAGAACCACCTCGATATCACAAAGTATTAACATTGGGTTTTCACTCAAGGTGATGAACCTACATTAAGTTTGCAAACCCGTATCACTAATTTTAGGATCGTGTTGCTTGGCATGTCTTTTTATGCGATACCAGTGCATTTACTTTCAGTTGAGTTAGTCCAGCCTTTTGTCTATTGTTTGTCGTGCCTATTTTCCATTGCCACAGTCAACCCCTGCCTTCATAGGCAAATTTGCACTGTAGACAGGCAATTTTTCTTTCCAAAAGGGCGATTATGAGTCTCAGTACAGTCCAAGTCCACCACTTAGGTAAATCTGCATGTCCTTGAGGTCAAATTCACCTATCCTCCAAGTTTGGGTGAATTTTCTCTTACTTTAGGAAAATTTTCTCTGAATTTTGGCAACTTTGCACACTTGTTGGGTGAATCTGCTTCCATTGTTGGGCAAATTTTCCTTAAAGGGCGATCTTGCTCAATCTGTTGGGCGAATTTTCTCTTAGGGGTGATTTTGCTCAGTAGTTCAGGCAATTTTTCTCCTTGTTTCAATCTCATTCATGGTCTCATCTTCCATCTGAGTCCTTGTTTGAGTCTGTTTAGGGGTTTGTTTCTCCGTTCACGATACCGTTCTCCATTTTGGGTCTCCATTTAGGTTCGTTCGAGTGTCTATTTTCTGTTTCAGGTCCTCGTTTGGGACCATTTAAGTGTATGTTCTCCATTCAAAGTCTTTGTTTAGGTCTTTTTAAGTGTTCGCTCTATGTTCTAAGTCTTCGTTTAGATCCCTTTAGGTGTTTGTATTCCTTTTGAGTCCTCGTTTGGGCTCGTTTAAGTGTCCATTTTTTGCTTCGAGTCCCTGTTTGGGTCTGTTCCGACAAATCCGTTTGCCCGTTGTCATCTCGTTATCCATCTGTGTCCCTATTTGAGTCTATTTAGTCGAGGCTATCATCTCGTTTAGTGGTCCTAGAACTCAGACCTACCCATTCTCCAGTGGTTTCAAGGTTTTTAGGAAAATTTACTAATTGTTTGGGAAAATTTGTAGCTGCTTAGGCAAACCTACCAGCTGTTTAAGCGAACCTGCCAGCTATTCAAGTGAATCTGCCAATTATTTGGGTGAATTTGATCCCTGTTTAGGGAAACCTGCCAGCTATTTGGGTGAACTTGCAGTTGTTTGGGCGAATTTGATCTTTGTTTAAGTGAATTTGCATCAGTTTGGGTGAATTTGATCTTTGTTTAGGATAATTTGCATCATTTTGGGAAAATTTGATCTTTGTTTGGGCAAATTTGATTCTCTAGATAGGAAAACCTGCTTGGAAAATTTTCTTGTTTCTTGTGTCACCTCAATTTTGGGTGAATTTGATCTCTCTAAATAGGTGAATTTGCTTCACATAGAGGTGAATCCACTTCCCATACAAATTCTAGAATGTAAGTCCTTTTGGCCACTGAAATCTTGTTGTTTGTCACAATCAAAAAAAAATTATCATCATCTGTCTTTCCGTAATTATCATTTTCCAAAGATCATTATTTCATCAATCAAATCATCTAGGACCATCCTAGAGCATATTTAGATCACTTATCCATCATCGATTTGTCAATTTGAATCCCCTAGACTTAATTTTAGAAGTTCTCATCCAGGTTGGCTTAGGTGTCTGATCCAGATCACCATCGTCTATACTTTCTTAGGATTGCATCCATCCTGAGTTAGTAAATCATCCTCAACCCAATCAATCTACTTCTATCCTGAGGTAATTTCAGTTTCATTATCATCTATCTTGCACTTCTATCTGATCATTCAACATCTTATGTCATCTAATCAAAACTTTTGAACCTAAGTCTAAACTCAGTTTTACCAATCCAATCCAATCAATCATCTAACCCAATCAATCACATCATCTTATCGATCAATCTTATCTAATCCAATCCAATTGCATCATTTATCCTTCATCCAACTTAATCAATCAGTCCTTCATCCAATCCAATCAATCCTTCATTCATCGCTTAGGTCTTTTTTTCACTTTCATGCCTGTCACCGAATCGCAAGCAAAGAAACTCATGGCAGAACAACAAGCCCAAGGTGCTCAACCCAATGTCCCTCAAGATCCCAACAATGAGGTCCAAACCACATCACCTCCTACCAATGAAAGCATGGTCAATCAGCTCGAAGTCATGGTTGATGAGTATCTTAATAATCCCATCAATATTCAGATGACAGATTGTCTCCTTAATGAGCGTGGGGATAAAATCCTCACTACCTTTCTCTTAAAGGGAATCAAGCCACCATCAGGATTCGAGCTATCAAAATTCATCAATACACCACCTCATGCGCCTCATGTGCCTCAAGATCTCCATAACTCACAGAATCCTCCAAGGAATACTTATGTTCTTGAGAGTCCTCCCGTTGATAATTGGTACCAGCCTGGGTTCAATAATGTCATACTCTATTAGGACCCACAACCTCCCTAGGTTTTGATCATGGTCGCAAGAGCATCACCTAATCTGAACGACACCCTTGCTTATGGTATGCCACAAAACCTTCCTTCGTCATCATCTCATAATGTCCCTCAAGGTCAGACCCCACTACCTGCTCAATCCAGTCAACCTCCC
This sequence comes from Sequoiadendron giganteum, assembly GCA_007115665.2. Classification (NCBI taxonomy): domain Eukaryota; kingdom Viridiplantae; phylum Streptophyta; class Pinopsida; order Cupressales; family Cupressaceae; genus Sequoiadendron; species Sequoiadendron giganteum. The sequence continues at coordinate 664,499,644 of CM021101.1, read as the reverse complement.
ATTAATGTTCAAGGCAATCCTTTTGCCATATTACCACCACTTCCAGGATGGATGCCCCCTTCAAATCAAAAACCACCTCCATTTATTCCTCAACAACCCACTCAAAGCAGCGTCCCACCTTCCCAACCACCGTAAGGTACTACTTAACAAATGCCACAACAAATGCCCCAACACATTCCAATCTAGTCACAGCTAATCCAACAACAACTTATGCAAAAAAATATCCCCATTCCTTCACAACAACAACAACCACCCTCACATCCACCGTAGGGTAATCCATTGCAACCCCCCATCAGTCCCAAGGTCCTACCATACAACAAGTACCTCAACAAAATTCACCCTTCAACTAGCCTCGAATCACTCATCAACCTCAAATCACTCAGCAGACAAATCCCCACTCAGCCTCCTTATCATCATTCTCTTCAACAACCGCAATTCCAAGCATAGCCTCAACAATCTCATCATTTTGTCCCTAGCAATATGGCGTAGTACCTCTACCATCCACAAAGCATGTTTTATGCACAACATCCTACACCAAATCCTAATCCTGGTTATGCCCATCAGATTCCACAGCAAACCGTTTCCTATCATCAGCCCAATACACAACATCCTATGCATGCATCCCAACAGTATGCCACCTATAACTATCAATCTAATCCATACTATGCCATGCAGCAACATCCATCATACCAACAAGGTGCTTCCACTTCATACTATCAAGCACCTCCATCATACCAGCAAGGGGGTCCTTCTTCTTATCATCAAAATTTTCCATCTTATCATCAAATTTACACCAATCCTCCATCACAACTTACATATACCCATCAATATCAATTGAATCCATTTTAAACACCTCTTCCCCCTTACGATTAAACTACATCTGCTCCATCCACATCTTACCAACAATATGCTCCCTACAATCAATCCAATCCATCCAATCCATCTTCATCAATGCCCATTAATAAAGAGTTGGAGGAAGTAAAGGTTGCATTGAAAGACTTACAAATAGGAAATTCTAAAAATTATTTCAAACTCTAAGAGATTTTTCCTTATCCATTCAATCCCTCAATTTCACCAGTTCCTTTCCCTAATCATTTCGAGATGCCAAAAATCGAAAAATACAAGGGAACAAAAGATCCTAAGAACAATCTCCAAGACTTTTATTCACATTTCTAGGAAGTCCTCCACAATGACAATTATCTCCTACAGTTATTCCCTAGGAGTTTAACGGGGGCAACTCTTGACTGGTTTATGGGTCTTCAAAAGGGGTTCATCTCTTCTTTCACTGATATTTTAGAAAAAATTATCTTGCACTTCTCCTTCAATTTGGAGAAGGATATTGATACACTAGACCTTATGAAAAAATTCCAACATGAGGGTGAAACCTTTGCTAGCTACCTGCAGAGGTGGCGTGCCTTGGCTAGCCGAATGAAATCTTCGCTCAGTGAGAAAGACCTTGTGACTCTGTTTGTGGCCAACGCTCATCCAGAAATGAGACATAATCTTAATCTTCACTATGTCTCAACCTTTTTGGAGGTTATTGAAAAGGGTCCCATCATGGAGAGAGCTCTCATCGCCAAGGGGAAAGTTAAAATTTATAATCCAGATAAAGAGAAGCCATCTGGAGACAAATCCCACTACTAGAACAAAAACAAAAATGCAGACAATGATGGTGTCACGGATACCAAGCATGTTCAGGTAGAAAACACCTCACAACAGCCTCTATGCTCCTCCATCGCAACCAATGCCAAATCCAATATCTGTGCCACAAGCACCACCTTGTCCTCCCCAATAGTCCAATCAAAACAATTAGGGAAATAATAAATGATCTTTCACTGCTTTGGGAGAGCCCTTGAGTGATGTTTTCAATAGGATTTTGCAATAGAATTAAATCCTATTATGTATCCAGTGACAAAGCCTTTTGATGATACTAAGCCAAAACCTGCCTAGTACAAGGAGAGCAAATATTGTGAGTTTCACAAGATCAAAGGTCATTCCCTCAATAAGTGTCAAGGGCTTAAGAAATATGTCCAAGATCTTATATATCATGGGGATATACAAGTGGACACCAGGCAGGCATCTTCATCCAATGCTCAACTATAGATATATTAGAATGCTTTCCCTAACCATAACCAAGGAGCCAGTACGTCTAATGTCAATCTTGGGTCAAGTATTAACAATGGTCAAAACAATAGCACCGACAACATCAACTACAAAAATGTACCTTATAACTATGATGGAATAGTTATGTGCATCAGTTAAGTAGAGCCTAGCATATCCATGATTCATGTCAAAGGCAAAGATCCTCTGTGTGTTGTTATGACTCACCGCACCAACATTTCAGTCACTAGTCCTTCCACATCAACCCAATCCACTCCTATAAACTCGCAATATAATATTCTTGCCCACCTAGGAAAGACACCTACTCAAATATCTATTTTGGATTTTCTTAATTCCTCTCCTGTACACTAAGAAATCCTCACCAAGGCCTTATAGGATACCCAAGTACCAAATGACATAGACCCCACTCAGTTCCAAGCTTTTATGGGACACCTGTCATAATCTTATCAGTCGGGTTTTAGCCAAAATGACATGCCTGCCATCAACCCCAATCATAATCGTCCACTCCATATTGAAGCCCTCGTAGCTCGACATAAGGTAAAAAGGATCTTGATAGATAATGGTTTGGCCCTCAATCTTTATACACTAAAGTTCATAAAACAAGTTGGATGCACCCCAGCTGACTTAAACAATCGGGTCATTACTATAAAGGCATAGGATAATACTAAGAGAGATTCTAAAGGCGCCATTTGTCTTCCAATTCAGGTTGGCCCTATTGTGCATTACACCATGTGTCATGTTCTTGATCTTTATCTTCCATATAATCTCCTTCTCGACCACCCATAGATTCATTCCTTGCAAGTCGTTCCATCCACCTATCATCAATGTCTAAATTTTCCTTTCCAAGCAATGGAAGTAACCATACAAGTTGATCCTCAACCATTTGATTATTGTCGCACTTTAGAAGCTTCCTTCCCCCATTCTCACTATTATCCTAGAGTTGAAATGAGGGCACCTTAGACATCATCATCTAATCCATATCAAAATCCATCAACCAATGCCACATCCACCAAGTCCACCACTTCTGATTCCACCATCACCAAGGTCAAGATCATTAACAAGGGCTATGGAGAATATGAAATGCAATGTACACTTAATGTGGCCACAATTCCACCCTATCCTCACTCGTTTGGCCAGCCTACTCATCCATCATCGAATGGAGAAGAAAAGACACTCACACTCACTTCCAAGAATATGTGCTCGACAACATTCAAGGATTTGGGTACTCTTGAAGATCAAATGGAAGATGATATCAGCCAATTGGTTTACCAAGAAGAACCTGAGCCATCACCCCCTCTCGTGCAATATTTCTAGGAAACTTACCCTCATGCATCAAAGTTCACCAAAAAATACAATTATTAGTGGAATGGTCTTGGTATAGAGGAACAAGGACGGTGCCAACCTATAGAACCATTTGTGCAACCCAAAAGAATAGGCCCAGGCTATGACAAGAAAAAAAAGGATCTTGCGGTATCAACTAGTACTTCTAACAATGTTAGTGTGGACAATGATCTCCTTGAAGACATACCTAAAGAAGAGTCCATCATACTTGCGTACGATGATGTGGATCTCTCTTCCATGTTCGATTTCCTATCCATCTGCATTTTTGACCTTCCGCTTCATCACCTTGACCTTATTGACTAGGACCTACGTAGTAGCACACCCATTGACACCTTTCCCTCAGTGGATGCTTACGTAAATCTTATGGGATTGGGGGAGGATGAATGCCCTAACCGCAAAAGTAAAAAGAAACAAAATTAAAATGGGTCATCTAGTGAAAACCTCTCTGAGGCGCTTTTTAGCTCAGAAAAAGTAAAAAAAAAAGGGTGTATCTGACAATCAAAACCTCAATGAGGCACTAGAAGATAGGGGTGTTCGTCTTCCCCTTGTGGGAACTCAATTGTCTGAAAGATCTTCTATCTCATTAAAGAAACACAAAAAGTCAATTTGGGAACAAAAGAAAATCCAAAAATTACTTATGTAGCCAAATACTTATCTAAAGAGGAACACTCCACCATTTTCCAGCTTCTTACAGATGGCATCATTAACTTTGCATGGGCCTATTTAGATATGCTAGGATTAGATCCTACTCTAGTTGTACATCATTTGGATGTCCACCCGGATGCTAAACCCGTCAAGAAAAAGTTAAGAAAAATGCATCCTCAAGTAGCCTTGTTATTCAAGAAAGAGTTGGAGAAACTACTAGAAGTTGGATTCATTAGACCCATTGACTATTCATATTGGATATCTAACATAGTCCCTATTGCCGAGCCGAATGGAAGTATCAGGATTTGCACAGATTTCCGGGATCACAATAAGGCCTGTCCTAAGGAAAAATTTCCCTTACCGAACATTGATATGTTGTTTGATCTAACTATTGGACATGAGATGCTATCCCTTATGGATGGTTTCTCTAGTTACAATCAGATTAAAATTTCCCCTGAGGATTAACACAAGACTGCCTTCACTACTCCTTGGGGCACATTTTGTTACAATATCATGCCTTTTGGCCTCAAGAATGCAGAGGCAACTTACCAATGGGATATGACAGTTATCTTCCATGACCTCATTCACATCATAATGGAATATTATGTTGATGATCTATTGGGGAAGTCAAAGACAAGAGAAGAACATCCTGTAGTCCTAAAAAAGATCTTTGAACGATTGGAACATTACAAACTACGTTTGAATCCTAAGAAGTGTGTCTTTGGGGTCACATTAGGAAAATTTTTGGGTTTCATTGTCTCTAGAAGGGCACAGAGGTACATCTAGCCAAATTCAAAGCGATAATGGAAATGCCCCCGCCACGCAATCTCAAACAGTTAAGAAGTCTTCAAGGAAAGTTGCAGTCCATCAAACGATTTATAGCTCACTTAGCTAATAAGTGCTAGTCATTCTCCCACCTACTACAAAAATATACCACCTTCAAGTGGGATTCCAAGTGTCAACTCGGTTTCAAAAATATCAAAGAGTACTTGGCTCATCCTCCTATCCTTCTACCCCCAATTCCAGGCAAACCTATCCTATTGTACATTTCAGCTACTTCGGTTGCACTGGGGGCATTATTGGCCCAACATGATGAGTCTTCAAAGGAACGTGCTATTTATTATTTTAGTCAAACATTAGTGGGCTACAATCTTAATTATTCTCTGATGGAAAAAGTGTGCTTAGTTGTGGTTTTCTGCTCACAAAATATTCGTCGTTATATGCTCATTCATCCAATAAAGTTGATATCCAAAGTCGATCCACTCAAGTATTTGTTGTCTAGAACTGCTTTATATTTATACATGGCTAAGTGGATCATGCTTCTGAGTGAATTCAATATAGAATATGTGGACAGAAAGGCCACCAAAGGGAAAGTAATAGAAAACCAGTTGGAAGATGCTCCTTTTGAAAATGCTTATCCTTTGGTTACAGAGTTTCCTGATAAAGAGGTTCTTACAGTCACAGAAACATCTACCTAGATGCTCTACTTCGATGGTTCATACACTCACAATAGGTTCTAGGGCAAGAATCTTGTTTGTCACACCACAAGGTGATTACATCCCAAAATCATTTTGGTTAGCGTTTTCATGCACAAATAACATAGCGAAATATGAAGCTCTCATCACAGGTCTTAAGATCGCCACCCAATGGAATATCACTCACTTGTGAGTCTTTGGTGATTCTCAATTGGTGATTAAACAGGTAAATGATGAGTTTCAAACTAAGGATGACAAGTTGCTACCCTATAAGTGCATGGTGGGTGATTCCAAGAAGTATTTCACCTTTATCCAATTTGAGCAAATCCCAAGAATCCAAAATAAGGTAGTTGATGCAATGTCTATAATTGGTTCCTTAATTGACATGCCAAAAGATCGAACAGACTGTCAGTTCCTAGTTAAACAAATCTTAATCCTAGCTTATGATATCCCTGAAAGCGATATGGTGTGTGACATCGTTGATCCCGAGTAACCTTGGCATCATGACATCTACACCTATCTCCATGATAACATCCTACCTCTCGATCTCACATGTAATCAACACAAATCCTTTATCCAACGTACCTCCTGTTATACTATAGTGGGAGATACTCTTTATCATTGTGAGTATGATGGAACCCTTCTTAGGTGTTTGAATGAGACCAAAGCTCACACTACATTAGTAGAGGTTCATAGTGGTATATGTGGGGCCCATTCTAATGGCATGGTCTTGGCTAAAATAATTCTCAGAGCAGGATATTATTGGCCTACTATGGAGCATGATTCTTGTGAGTTTATAAAGAGGTGCTTTCCTTGTCAGCAACACATGGATCTGATTCATGCACATGCACAAGATCTACAACCCATCATAGTGCCATGGTCATTTTCACAATGGGGTTTCGATTTGATCAGCAAGATTTACCCTCCATCCTCTGACAGCCATACCTTCATCATTACTACTACTGAATACTTTACTAAGTGGGTGGAAGCAATTCCACTCACTCAAAGCATTGTTATTTAGATTTCCAAATTCATCCTCTTTCATATCCTGTGCAGGTATGGAATTCCATCCACCATCCTCACTGATAATAGAAAGCCATTTAAGAATAAGGCCATTAAAAAAATTTGTGAGACCTATCACATCCAGTACCATTAGTCCACTCCATATTACTCACAGGGTAATGATCAAGCAGAGGCAACCAATAAGACCTTAATCAAAATCCTAAAAAAGGTTGTTAACAACACTAGTAGAGATTGGCATCTCCATATCCATCCTACCCTTTGGACCTACCATACTTCCATCCACACCCCCACAAATGCCACGCCATATTCCATTGTTTATGGCATTGAAGCTATCTTGTTAATTGAAGTCAAAATCCCATCACTCTGCATATCTCTAAAGAATCCAATAAGTGATGAAGACACACAGGTTACACACCTTGCTCAGTTGGAACTCCTAGATGAGAAATGGATAAAAGCATATAATCATTTGCAAGCCTACCAACATCATATTAGGAGAAGCTACAATAAAAAGGTTCAGCCCCGTCAATTTAATGTTGGTGATCTAGTTCTTAATAAAATCAGTGAAATCTATAGGAGCAAGATAAGAAAGGAAAATTTGAAGCAAATTGGCTAGGTCATTATGTCATCACAACTAAGTATGGTTCTGGCGTATACAGGCTTGCTAATCCTAAAGCAGAACCCTTGGAAGAGCCCATCAATATCATGCATTTGAAAAGGTTTTATGCCTAAGTCAGTTGGGTTGTCCTATCCTGAAAAAATACAAAAAAAAAGTAAAAAATTGTTAAAAATACAAAAAAATCAAAAAAGTAAAAAAAAAATCAAAAAATAGTAAAGAGAAATAATTCGCCCTATGGTGAAAACCAATCTTCATGGCGCCTTGGATAAGTACGTTTGGTGAAAACCTGGCAATAGGTATCATTCGTAGAGGGCTTAATAATTATCTACCTCAAGGCATCCTAGTTACTTTATCCTTCCATCTATCTTATCCTTGGATCCTATCCCATCATCCAATCGATCTTATCATTCCATCAGCATCTCGTCATCCATTGCATGGTATTTTTTGATTGAGAATTGGACTATCCATATCAGCTATCCAAAATCCTGAGCTTCTTATCCTTAATCTAAGCTTGTCATCGTCTGTACATTGTGTCCCATAGTCGATCTCACATCATCATCTAGGCTCATCCATCGTGTCGGTCATCATCAGATCATGTCTTCTCTTTCTTGTCTTGGTCTTTTTTCGAACTACATTGCCCCTACGCTTTCACATAGGTAAGGTCGATCATTTGATCCGCCCCTGGGGCATTTTTTTGTCCATCTTCATCCTCCATCGCGATCTCCATTGTCCTCTTTTTTCTTTTATCCATGTTCTTTTGTCAAACTACGAGGGCTCTGCGCTTTCACGTAGACAAGGTTGATCTTCAATCAACCCCCAAGCCGCTAGGTCTTTAGGGTGTGTCTATCTCGTGTCTTTTTGTCTTTTTGTCTTGTCGTGTCATCAAGTATGTCCCTATCCTAGCTGGTAATTACAAACAAAGTTCATTACTATTAGGTGGTTCGATTAGTTTCTGATATCCTACATCATGTTGATCTTTTAGTTTAGTCTCCATCTTTGGTCTCAACAGGATGCATCCTTCCTAACACGCCGCATCAATCCCATTCATCCTTTTGATTTTGTAGCAAAGGACATTTGAAATTTGATTGTGATCTTTTAATGCATTTGATATTTTGTTTATAATTTGAGCTTCCTATTATACCTTGTCAGGGTCGCCACGATCCATCATATCATGGTGTGCTTTGACTTGTAAACATAGGGGAAAATCTTGATTTTTTGTTTGCTTGTTGTCCTCCTGGTTGTCTCATGTAGTACCCACCAAGATCCCTATGGTCTTGTGTTATGATGGGGAATCCTTTGTGTTTGTGGTTATCCCAATGCCCGGCCCGACCAAACTCCCTGCGACATTGGGGTATTGGGATAGCTTTTTTGTCTGATGTGTTTTTTTTACACATTAGACACATATATGCCTTAGTTCCTCATACTTTGGCATCTTGTTTCTTGTGCTATAGCAAAAATCAGTGCTCCTAAAATTGGCAAATAGCATTAGGTCTGCATTTCATACTTCATCTCGTTGCATTGCATTTATCCCTCCATCTCTTCCTCTCACCTATGACTAGTGATCCTAGTTGTGCAAACATTTCCCTTCCATCTCCTTTTCTTCTCAGGATCCACATGGTCTTGATAGGTGTAGTTCCATTTCCACCCTCATTCATTCCTTCCATTATTATGCATGCCCTTACTTGCAATCGTAGTTCGCCTAGTTACGTTTGCATTATTATTTCATTGCATTATCATTGTTGTTAATTATCATCTTAAGTTATGTGGACTAACATAGATCTATTAGTCAAAGCATCTTGCATTCATGTCATTGCATTATCCACATAGGTTATTTAATGTTATTACTTTGAGTATTTTAGTTTGTCCTATTGCATTACATTGTCATTAATACATTCATTTTAAGTTATTTGGATTGACATATATTTTTTATTCTAAACATCTTAAATTTAATTCATTTCATTATCATTGCACTACATATTAGTCCATCTCATTATATATATCCCATTATACATCACAATAATATCATTATACATATCCCATTATACATCACAATAATATCATTAGACATATCATTACATCACATTTTTCATTCATTGCATTTTATTACATTTTCATTTCACTATCGTATCACAATAATATCATCCCTAGTACATATCATAAAATTAAAAGCGAGTACACATACATCTCCATCTACATCAAAAATCATTAGTCCATAATCATATCATACATCACATCCTACATCACATGTTAGGCATCATACATATCCCATAGATCATCATAAATGTATACATACATCATAATATCATGCATACATATCCCATAGATCATCACAACATGTTAGGCATCATACATATCTCCATCACATCTCGTCATAAATCACATCTCATAATAAAAACGTCTGCATAAAAACATCCATCACATCATAATAACACATAGTGTAAATAAGGGCATCGCATCATATATCAATACCAAGATATCCAATCCATAATAATGTATGTCATAATAATGCATACATATCCATCATGTCCATAATCCATGATCATACAATAAAATATAGGTACAAAATGTCCCTCAAAAATAGGGACCACATCAATGCATAGGTTGATCTCTGTCTAGTCTGTGTTGTCCCCATCCCCTATATATCCACCTTGCACCTATCATGAATCAGGATCCTACCCCTCCTATCCTCTAAACCCTGTGTTGGCCGCATCTAACCTCAATGGTGAGTCTGGCATTGGCCCTCTATGTGGGGGAGTATCTTTGTAGCTATTGTAGCCCTATGTATGTGTCCCCCCTATCCCTGATGGTGTTGGCATTTATGGAATTGCCCGAACATATGGTGGTACACGGCGTGTCGAATTTCGAACCTCCATCAAGTACGCCACCATATAGTAGCTAGAATCCCTCATATACTCATCCCTCTCTTCTACTTGTATCCTTGCAGTGTCTCACTCTGCCATGTACTTGTCTCGTATCCCAAACAAGTATCTCCTCTCCTGCTCCCATGCGTCCTGTGCCATCCACAGCTGATCTACCTACCCCTACATCTGTGTCATCCCCTCCACTGTTGTGTCTCTTTCACTTTGCAGCTGATATATCTGTCCTTGCATCTGTGTCAGCCCCTCCATTGTCATTTCTCTCTCCCTCTGAAGCATCTATACCTTTCTCTCTGTTGTCTCTACCCTCTCCAAGATCACCCTAAGTCTCCCATCACCACCTTTGTGCACTCCATCCTATCCTGGAGCTCATCCCGCTCCCTCCTTAGTTGATCTTGCTCCCCCCTCAGTTCATCTCGTTCTCTCGTATGCTCCTCTATCACCCTCCTCATCTTCTCCTTCTCTTGGTGAGCCTCACCCCGCTCTCTCTAGGTCTCTGCTAACTGCCTCTCGAGCCCATCATTCGCTACCTCCATCTCTTGTACCTCTTGTCCCACCTCATATTCTAGGACTCTGAATTCCATAGCCCCCTCACTTTGTACCCTATCCACCTTTGTATGTAATGTCTCCTTGTCCACCTCTGAATCCCTGAGTCTAAGTTGCTCTACGATGCCCTACCCACCTCTGACTGTAATCTCTCTCTGTCTACCTCTAACTCCCTAAGTCTTTGTTCCATGATCCATAGTCTTGCTAGGGCCCCTGTTAGTAGTACGGTTGGACTCTCTAGTGGTGGAGGTACATAAGGCACCATCTCTAACGGATGAACCTTTGGAACATCCTCCTCCATCACCTCCCCCTAGCCTCTCCTCTGGTGATCCCTCTCCTCCTCAACCTTGGCCTCCCTATCTGCATCCCTCATCTGTCAGCTGCCTCTCCTCCTGAATCTCCTCCATCTAGCCAATCTCGCCTCATCCACTGAGTCATATCCCAGTGCCCCTACTATTAGGTGATTTTTTTGTCATCCGTATTGGGTTATGTCTAGCCCACCATGTATCATACCACACTATGGTGCATGTGTCTGCCTCCCCTCCTCTCCCTGGATACGTCACCTCCTGTATCTCCTCCCACACCTGCCTGGAAAACTCGATTGTGACCCAATCCCCCCATAGTCGCTCTCGCATGATCCGCCTGAACCTTTGTGGTCCTGGCGGGATATCCTGTTGTAGCCCATACTGCCTAAAAACCTTGTCTGGTCTGTGGAGCTCGATGATATATGGCTCCCTCCCAACCAGGTAACATACTATGAAGAAATGGCTATGTACCTCCTCTCATCATCTCTCCATCCCCTAAATCGCTGTACCATGTACGATATCCATATGATTTGGTCCTCCTGTAAATCATCTAATCTCCTCCTCTATCCCTCTAGGTCACCGATGTCTACGTACTGCAACTGCCAGCCATACTTTTCCCCATACAAATATGATACTAGTAAGGTCTCATCCTGAACCCTCGTATCAGAATCCTTGGCCTGGCCACACTAATGTGCTCCCATTCCCATATCTATAATAGTGTCGCATGTGTGATACTCTGTGCCCTCCTGTAGCATACTATGCAATGTCTCTATAAAGCTACGCCAATATGCAAGCTCCCCATGTGAACTCCCCCTCTCATCACTCCACTATGTGGCACACAACCTCAATAACCTTGAGGCTGCAAAATCTCCCACTCCTATCCGGCAACAAGATCTCACTAATCAATCCGCGGAGATACAATGGTAGTGCTGGAAATCCCAACCCCAAACAACCGTCCAAGTCTAACTCAACCCCTTGGATAGGAAGATCTGTACATCCAAAGAGGATCCACAGGCTCCTGTCCCACTCTCATCCCTCACTTTGCATCTAGCTCACCAATCGCCCTACAATCGAAAGTCGTAGTATCCTTTAGACATCCTCTAAGGTCACGGTCATCTCCCCCGTCAGGAGATGAAAGGTACAAGTCTCTGAGCTCCACCACTCCATCAACATTGTCAATAGTTCCCTGTGTGCCCTAGTGTTGGGATAACCCAACATATGCAGTAGCCCCACCTGCGCCAATGCCTCATGGTCCTCACCGTTCATCGCCTTGGTGGTCGCCTCTAATACAGTCAAATGCCTCTCCCTCATCCGTAGCACATCGAAACCCTACATCCATAATGTCGCATGTCATTCCTTCTCATGCACACTCTCTCTTTTCTTCTCTTCTCTTTCTTCCTTATTCTCCCCTGTCCCAGAATGGTCTTACTGGTATCTTTTGTTATTTCTACTTACCCGACCTTTTCATCAAATTCACCATTTTCCTTGGGCGCATCCACCTCTCTCTCTCCTTTTTCCCCATCCCTTTGGGGTGAGTTCGCCCTTTGGCCAGGGTGAATTTTCCCATCGAGGCATGTTCACCCCTCATCCAAGCAGCTTCACCCATTAGGGAGAATTTGCCCCTCTTCCGAGGTGTCTCCGCCCCTCAAGCGGATTCGCCCTTCTTCTGAGGCAATCCCACCCTTCGGGGTGGGTTCGCCCCTGTCCAGGTATGGCCCTACCCTTCAAAGCGAGTTCGAACCTATCTAGGTGCAGCCCTACCCCTTGAGGCAAGTTTGCCCCTGTCTGGGGTAGCCTTGTCCTGTGTCAGGGGCGGGTTCACCCCTTCTCCAAAGCGACTTTGCCCCTCTGGGGTGAATTTGCCCCATATTTGGGCAACTTCACCCCTCGGGGTGAATTCACCCTGGCTCTTCCATATTGTGTTCCCTCCTTGGGTGAATTTGCCTACCCAATAGGCAAATTCACTTGAATCTTTGCCCTTTTCTGGTCACGCCCTCCAAGGGCCATCCCGCTTTGTGAATGGGCATTTTCGTCCATCCGCCCCTAACCCATTTTTCATTTGCCCGTTATCCCAAACCCCAAAACCCTCATTTGCAAAAAAATAACCATTTGATGATCTAAATCAACAAATTAACTTAGATGGGTTTTTGTTCTAACCTGGCGGGGTACTACGCAGTCATAGTAGAACTACCACACCTCCTCACCTCGGTGGATGATCGCATCCTCTACAAATTTCTCATCTTTGCTATCATACTCATACGCCATCATTGTCACTTTCTCCCTATCTCTCTTGCTGACTAGGTCTCCAAGTGTGCAAATGGTGAATAGTAATTTCTAAAATTACTATTTATTTCTCTTCCCCCTCCTTTTAACCTTTTTAAATTTTGGGTATTTTTTACCCTTTATTTAACTTATTTTCTCTCTAATTAATCTTACTTCTTCTGTGGGCCGCCATTTTCGCCTCGTTCGTCTGTTTGCCTTCGTTCAAAAGCCATTTTTCTAGGTTTTTCGCACTTTATCGTGTGGTACTTTTCGTTTCTTCATATTGAGAAGTCGCCTAGGGCCCCTTTTTCTTCCCCATCCGCCCTCTTGAGGGGGAATACCCTATCATTTTCCTTCGTTCTATCCATTTTCCCGTGACACCGAGGCATCTTCATTCATTTTCTTCGATTGGTCACCTCACATCATCTCTCCCATGTTGGGGCATCATTTTCTAGTCCATTCTTCTATCAAGTCGGCTGCATCTTTTTTTCTTCAAAACACTGTTATTTTAACAATATTTCAAAGAGGGGCAAAATGTAGACATCCAAATTTGACCTCTCCCATAAGGTCAAATTCGTCCCCCTTATTCATCTATTTCTCCTTTCCCATCGATATTAATTAAATAATTTATTTAATTAATATTTCCCTCTTTCGCTAATGTTCCTAAAGTATTTAATTTAAATAATTAAATGCTATACTTTCATCCCTTTTTCCTCTCTAAATTAGATAAATACCCCTATTTATGTAATTTAGTCATTTACCTTTATGAATTTAAATCAATTTTAAATTCACCATTTTCTGTCTCCTTGTCCCATCCTCCATAACCCTTCCTTAATCTAGATTAATTTGATTAATCTCTTATTAGGATGTGCACACCCTTAATCAGGATTAATGTCACATCCTCCATCATAGCCCACTTGTCTTAATCCTCCATTAATTACCTTAATCACATGTTTGTATAACCTAATTACTTGATTAGGTCACCTTAATCCCCCATGCCATTTATGGCATATCCACAAGTCAACTTTTCATTAAATGCTTTCTCCTTTTGGAGAAGGCAACTCTTCCCAAATGTGATTTTTTATCCCTCAAAGGTCTTATCACCCATATGAGGACAAGGACCTCCTTTATGACGAGATCTTGTCCAATCTCAAGGTACTAGAAAGTACCTCTACATCATGTCCTTCTTTACACATCACCCACCACATGTCAAGATGTGAGGGATTGTGAGTTCTCAACTCACCCTATCCCTTGATCTTGTCCAAGGTGGCTACATCTTGGCCATCCATTGCTTAGTGTATTTTCCCCTATAATTAGTGGATTTGCCCTCATTTTTGCAACAATTCAACTTTCAACATTAGGCAATTTTGAACTCTCAAGCATTCAAGCACTTGCACTCATCCACCATTGCTGCAAATTTCAAGCTCATCTTGCATCCATATCCAACACCTATCCAAATACCCACTTGCATCATTGCATTCCTCATGACATCCACTTCGTTTTTCATATAGTTTCATGTTGTTTGTCATTGAAAGGAGCACACAAATCAAGCAATCAACAGGGCCAGCCAACCAATCAACTTGGACAAGGTAATATCATTTTTTTCTCTTTCATTTTGTTCAAGTTCAACTGAGGCCAATCTTGACATGTTGTTGTGTTTCCTTTGTCTTTCATTTCATTTTCGTTTTGCACTTTAGGCTAGGGGATTTTCACTGCACACAAATATATAACTTTTAAATTAAGATGTTGAAATGGGGAAAGTATAGAAAATTAAAAATAGCCCCTACAAAACTAGAGAGGTTAAGGCCAAAAAAATTATACACAATAGCATGATATGTGTCCATCTTCAAGAAAAGAAATTCTAACTTGAGATGAACTTATTTTTTTAATCAAGGAAAATATATTTAATGTGAACAAGTTGGGAATTTCTAAAGAACCTAAAGACACATATAAATGTCAAAAATAGACAAATGATGACATATAACCACTACAAAATTACTCAATTAAAGCCTCTGAAGGCATATTTTATAATAAACTTATGAAGATATCATTTTCTTTACTTCTATCTAGCATATGAACTTGTAAGAGGGTTTGTAGCCTACTACATTTACATTGTCTTTAATTGGACCTTCTTGTCTAGACTCTACCAATTGGTATCAAAGCAAGGCCTTCTTGTAGTGTGATGTTTACTAAGGCTCTATGAAATTCACTGCAGGTATGAGAAAGTCTTAAAATCACCAAGAGCAATGAGAGGAAATGGTGCCAAAGATAGTTTTCCTAAATAGGAGTGTTTGAATGTCCTCCAAAAAAATGTATTGGGTAAAAGGCATAGGAACATTCTCCACTAAGTGGATAGTAGATAGATAAAATTTTATGATTCTACATCTTCCAATGAAATTTTTAGGTAGATGGCATATGTGATTTAGTTGAAAGAAAAACTAGTTGAGAGTCAAAGTGAATGTGAGAGTATCATTGTCTCAAAGTTTATGTCTCTAGGATTGTGGATGTGTAAGAGTGGGTGTGAATGTCTTTAAAAAGGATTTGTATGGTCTTATGGAGAGGTATCTTGAGATGTTGAATGTATTGAGAAAAAGGACAATGCTCTTGAGGGAGAGAATATTGGAATCAATCAAAGAAGAGTAGCGAAGAGAAGAGAAGGTGGTATTAGAATAGATGGAGGTAGAGTTGAGGAAAGTGCAAGTCATAAGTAAAAACTCTTACATGAGTTGTAGAAGGTAGAGATTACAAATTTGTGGCAAACGTAGATGTGGTAGTTAAGAAAATGGGTCATCAATGTCTGAGGTTTGACAACAAGTAGAAGACCATATTGTACTTGAAGAGGATATGAGGATTATTGAGGAAATGTTTGGTTACCATAATTCCTCGTGTTCAAATTATGTTATAGAGCTAATGAATTCAAAGGAAGTATGTCCTTTTAGAGGGCATGAAGGTGTTGGTAGATGTGATATCAATGAGTGCACAAGAAGGGACTACCCTATCATGGTACAAGGAGTAAAATTATAGATAGAAACTAAGCTGTTTATGGATAAAGAAGTACATGAGATCAAAGTAGTTATGAGTGGAAAAGAAAATGAATTTTTATAGAAGTGGATGGATAATGATTGGTCAAAACCCACAAGAGGAGGAATAAAAAGGAGATGTAGTTGGAATTGGATGGATTAAAGTGGATAGAGATCCACAAAGGTAATGTAAATGAATGACCAAACTTGGCAAAGGAATATAATACATAGCCCAACCAAGAATTGAAAGAGGAAAAGGAAGTCATTTCTTCTGATGTACCTAAATTCAATAAAAGAGCATGTTGAGGATTTCTATACATTCTTTCTGTCACTCAACTCTACTTTATTAGAATGATGCTCATGAAAAAATTTACTAGGTGTGTAGGATACATCTAGGTGCATATGTGTCCATGAGCAATATTGCATCACAAATAATAGAATAAAAATTGTTGAGAGAATTTTTGTTTTGTGTTGCTATTTTTTAAAATAAATGACATGCTTGGATGATTCTTGGGAATATAAATATTGTTTCAAATAACTTTGACACTAACAAAAAAACATAATTTCATATTCAACACCAACCTATTTTATCTTTCATTTGAACAATGGCATTGTCATCTTTGGTAGTAGCTTGCAATGACTTTGATGGCAACTAGGACAACTTTAGTAGCAAAACAAAAATGATAGTTTGCATTGATGACTCATTATGACATTAACTTGTGTGTACATCTAGAATTATATTTTCTCTTGATTGAATGTTTTATCTCTAACCTATCATTATGGATCATGTGATTTCCTTGGTTGCATATTTTTCTCATTGGTTTTCAGCCAACATGTGGCATGCATAAAAGTAAAAAAATGGGTCAAATTGTTGGTGGAATTACTCCTTGTTGGAAATTGATTGTCTTTATTTTGTGGTTGTGTATTTTGTTTCACATTTGGGTGATGCTTGGGCTTCAACTTATTAATATTTGGTATCTATTGTTATTCTTGGTTACAATGGTTCACTTTCTATGACATGGTCATTATTCATATTTGTGTGTGAAAATGTTTCATTAGGTGTAATATCTTTTGGTAGTCATTGGACATCCTAGTTGGCTATAATAATAGCTAGTCCATTGTGATGGGTAGAAGAAAGCTTATTGATCAACAAGGAAAGGAAAATAGTTGGGGTAGTTACTATGGGGATACAAAAAATGAAACCCATCAATTATGTTGTACAAATAAACAAAATAAGAGAGAGAGAGAGAGAGAGAGGGAGAGAGAGAGGTAGCAAGAGAGTAGGCTCCTAAGAGACCCTCAAATAATTCACTTAGAAGAGGTAGAGAACATTGAGGAAATAAGGGAAGGTATTTAGAACCCAAGAGGAAATAATCTAGTTTTGACATTAAAGGTACCTATAAGTAGGGGTTTGTACATATATTTAGGGAAGGACAATATAGGGACAATTGAATCATGTGTGTACTTAGGGGGACAATGTAGTGATAATTATTGTTACAATCCATAGTTGGTAAAGCATATAGAGATTTTTATTCATCTTGGGTATCGAGAAACTCATTTGCTAATGTATATGTGTGTAATCAATTTTAAGCTCTTTTCAACTTGTTTTAGCCTTGCAAAGGAAGATTTTATAACAATTTAACAAAGATATCATTATTTTTATTTCATTTGACATATGCAATTATGAGTAGTTTTGTAGATTACTTGGTTTAGGTTGCATTTCATTCTAGAGCAAGGTTTTCCTTGTGGTGTGGTGTTTAGTGAGGATTTATTAAATTTATTTCACATCTGACAAAGTCTTACAATTGTAGAGAGCAATGAGAGGAAATGGTGTCAAAAGGGGTTTTTCCTAAATGAGAGTGTGTTTGATTATCCTCCAACAAAAGAGTACTAGATAAAGGAAATGTAGGAACCTTCCCCACCAAGTAGATGGTGGCTATAGGACGTTTTGAGATTCTGCATATTCCAATAAAAATGTTTGATAGAGTGTGAATTGCTTAGAGGGAAAACCAATTGTAAGAGAGTCATCATCTCAAAGTGTATTATTTGGGACTATGGGTGTGTGAGAATGGATGTGAGGATATCTAAATAAAAAGGAATAATAAGATGGTCTTGAGGAGGCTATGAAACTTTCATTTATGGAGTAGAAAGAAAAAAATCATTTGGAGAGAGCTCTTGAGATGTTGAATGTATTAAAAGTGAGGATTGATGCACTTGAGGGGGAAATATTAGAATCAATAAGAGAAGAAGATGGTGGTAGAAGACATGGAATTGGAGGTGAAGAAAGTGCAAGTTATTACACAAGGAGAAACTTCTACAAGAATTATTGAAGGAAAAGATTAAAAATACATAGAAAATGCAAATGTGGAAACTAAGAAGATAGGTCATGAAGGTACCAAATTTGACAAGGCAGAAATAGTAATCATATTATACTTGAATAGGATATGGGAATGATTGAGGAAATATTTGGTACCCATAATTCCTTTCATATGTATTTGGTTGTAGATTTAGAAGAGAAAGAAAGTGTTTCCTTTGAAGGTCTTGAAGGTGTTGTTAGACGTGATGTAGATGACTACTCAAGAAGAGAATGAAGAATATAAAGTAGAATTTACAAATATGGACCTTGAAGAATTTGTGAATGACGAAGTAGGTGAGGTGGAATAATTAGTTAGTTAAGTAGGAAAGAAATTTTGGTGAGTGGGATGAATAATAGTGGGTTCAAATCCACAAGGGAAAAATAAGAGAGGAGAAGCATTTTGTGGAAGTGGATGGATAGTGGTGGGTCAAAAGCTACAAGATGAGGAAGGAAAAGGAGAATTGGTTGGAGAACGTGAGTGGATTATGGTAGATAGAGATCCATAAGGTGAATTAAAATTAATGCCAAACTTAGTGAAGGAAGATAGAATATGGCCCAACCAAGAGCTAGAAGAGACAAAAGAATATATTTCTTCTAATGTTCTTAAATTCAATAAAGAACCATGGTGAGCACTAAGCACATTTTGAAAGAGCAGTTCTACCACTCAACTCTATTGTGTGAGCACAATGCTCAAAAAATTTCTTACCCAACATGTATGATGCAAGAGCATCTAGATCCACAAGCAATATTGCATCACCCAAAATAGAATAAATATGGTTGAGAGGAATTTTTATTCAATAAATAACATGCTCAAATGAGTTTTTAGAATCAAAACATCAATTTAGCTAACTTTAGTAGTAGCACAAAATACAAGTACATCTTCAAAAGCAACTTATTTTCTCTTTAGTAGCAATTTATTTTTCTTCAACAATATTATGCCTTCATCAACAACCTATGATGACTTAAACAACTACGACTGTTGGAGCATTTAGGATGACTTATATAGCAAGGTAGAAATGATAGTTGGTAGTGATGACATGGTGATATTGATTTTTTTGCATTTGGCATTACCTTTTTACCAATTTAACTTGTTTTATGTCTAGCCTATCATTATGGGTCATGTGATCTTCTTAGTTGCATGTTTTATTGTTGGCTTTCACCTAACATGTGGCATGCATAAAAGTCGTCAAATGTTAGGGCAACAAGCAGACTTGCTCCCTTTTAGTGATTTTGTATTCTTATTATGGGGTTGACCATTTGATTTCTCATTTTAGGTAGCACTTGGGCTTTAGCTTATTACCATTTGATGGTTATTCTTCTCCCTAGTAGCTACATTTCACTTTAATGGTGTGGCAGTTGTTCATATTCATGTGGGTTGGGTTTTTTCATTACTGGTGTTGTCCTTTGGTGGTCATTGGAGTTCCTAGATGGTTATAATAATTATGCCATTATATTGGAAAAAATAGAGCATATTCAATCAAGAAAGAAAGAAAAATGATAAGAGTGGTTATTGTGGTGATATAGAAAATTGTATTGTGCAATAGTGAATGAAAGAGGGAAAGAGGCTACAAGAGAGTAGACTCTTGAAGATACCCTTAATCATTCATGCAAGAAAGGGCGAGAGCATTGTGGAAAGAAGGGAAGGTATTTTTAACCCAAGAGGAAATACTCTATAGTGTGGCCATTAAAAGTGCAAGTAAGCATATGCATGTGCACAAACTTGGGGAAGAGTCTATAAAGGAGTGAACCATTCATATGTGGACTTGGGTTAACATTAGGATGTTGATAGTTGTTATCGTAAGCCATAGTTGGCAAAGGTCATAGGGTTTCTTATTCATCTTAGGAATTAAGCAACCCATTTGCCAAATTTCATAGGGTTTCTTATTCATCTTAGGCATTAAGCAACCCATTTGCCAAAAAATTTATGTAATCAATTTTAGGCTTGTTTCAATATATTCTAAATCTACAAATGTAAATTTTATGTTAAGGAATTCATAAACATATTTGGTAGCTATATAACATATGAGGAAAATTGTCCAAAAAATTTTGAGTTTTGAGGTAAAGAAGACTCCAACATGCCTAGATGTATTTATGCCTCCTCTAGTGCCCTAAGGTACTTTTGTCTACATTTGTGTACTAGTACAACACTTTCATCTACTAGAATTCCATACCTAGCACATGTATCCTCAATAGTGCATATCTAAAGGTCTTATAACATTCATTTCATCTTTGGATGAAATGAAACATATACTCAAAACACAAATTTAAGGTAAATTGAAGATGCAAAGTGATATAGTTTGACAACATTTTATGGTAAGATAATCCTTCCTCTCTCTAAGGTTTTACACACATTATCAAAGAGATTAATGTTTTAGTAAGTGATTAGTATCGTGTTGCCCTCAATTGATAAGGACACCTAACATTTTAAGTTTGTTTCAACTTTTTGTAAGAAGGGTTTTAACATTTCATACAAGAAACTCCTGGTGTGACTCTATAACTCATACAGTTAAATATTTTTTCTTTGATTTGCAAAGATTTAACACCTAGATTATGTAATGTATAGATGACATGCAAAATTAATCACTTTGTTATGCTTAGGTAATGAATTGATTATTCTCCTTAAAATAAATGATATTGTTAATAAATTGATTATTCTCCTCGAAACAAATTAAAGTGGACATCATAATTTCTTGACTTGAATATTTGTCTATTGAACTCATCTCATACCTCAAGCAAAAAATACAAAGTTATAAAGAATACAATCAAGTATGTTTGTACTGTGTAATCTATGTGTTAGTTACTTCTTGTTGATTTGTATTCTATGTGCTTTGTATTCTCTTGTAATCTTAAACTGAATATTCCTATTTGTAATTCGCATTTCTTCAATAAAATAAAATAAATGTTTATACTTCAAAAATGTGAGAGAAGTTTCAATGGTTTTTTATAAGGAAATGCAACATTTATAAATGCACATCCAAAAAATTGAAAAGTGACAAAGGTATATGATTGGCAAGCCCAAATCCACACATTTATCTCCTCTCATACCTTTAGTAAAAGTACGAGTACTTAAAAAATGAGTTCCTTGCCAAAAGCTCCTTTTTTCCTCTTCCCTGACGTGTAAATTGAAACAAAGAAGTATTAAATGCAGAATCATCTTGATTGGTGCCGTGGGGTAAGTCTCATAACTGCTATGAGTTTGGGGAAAGAATAATGATAAGGCTGCTATAATTATAGCTACATACCCTATATTTCTAGAAGGTACGGTGTGCCTTGTTTGAAGGGATCAAACCCACCACTCGTGAACCTATGGACCCCAAAAAGATTGTTTGCCTTCTTTTATAGTGCCGTACATATTGATTCTCAGTTGGTCCCTCATTTTGTTCATTAAATAAGACTATGAGTAGGGATTCTCTAGGAATCACTTCAGCCTGCAGCTGGCAATGGGTGCTCAAGTGTAATTGAAATACTTCTTATCCAAATCACAAGGGAAGTGGAATTTTAGCTTTTTCATGCAATGGAAAAGTTTTGGCCCCAGAATATCGTATTCCTCTACTACATGGCAATTTTGGTTTAGATAGACCTGACAGCGTTGCGAATTATACTTTTTTATCATTATGCGTGCGAATTAGTAGGAACCCAAATGGAGTATGAGTGCGAAAAGCTGACATTTCTTGAATAACTGTACTGTAGAGTTGTAAGCAAATAATATTAGGTGGCTGCTCGTAAGATTTGGCAGTGGAGGTGAGTCATGGCGAGAACGTTCATGGACACAAATCCCAGAGTAAAAGATCTAATGCACGGAAGATAGAGCCCGGCATGTTTTTCAACATTCTTTCAATTACTGAAGAGTTACTAATATCAAAAACTTTTCAAAAGACAGGAAAATTTTACAGCGACCAAAAAGTTGATATTATATTCTTGGAATCCACTCACTGCAAATTCTCTACTTTGGATTCTGTAAACAAAAATTGATGCCCAGGTGGAAAATAAATACATCTTGCGGATAGCACAATTTCGTTTGGGCTTTTCTCATGTAAGAAAATGTACATGCCTCCTGAAAAGAAATTTGGTACATGGATTACACCTTTCTTGACCCTGGCCTTGGAACTATAAGGCAAAGTCTCTCTAATGTACAGCATATTTCAGAAAGTGTTTTTACAAATTTTCAAACTCTTTCTGAAGTATGCAGGCCACTTCAGGCAAACTGGCTTGTGGCATTTGGTCTAGTGGAGGCGTCTTTTTGCAAATATACAGGTTTTGTTCACACATAGTAGATCATGCCCACTTCAATTAAGGAAATATGAGGAATGCCAAGGGCCAAACTAGGACCTCTGCAATTCTTTTTAAGAAAAGTATATGCAAAGTCTATAGCAAGTTTCTTAAGTATAAAAGATGATCTCTTAGCCTTAACATAAGAGTGGCCCAATATGTAGGCAACTCCTGCATCTTTTGCTTCAACCAGCTCCATAAGCTCCTTTCTTATTCCAGAATCTATTTCAGGACTCATTGGCACCTCAAACCTCACTTTTTTCTTCTTTCTTTTTGGAGCAACGCTGACAATAGGTTCCTCCACTGGGGATCTGGGGTATGAAGGATGGCCATCTCCCTCCTGATCATCTGAAACAACCATCTTCATCAATGATTTTGAAGGTGTGCCGAATACTGACATTCTGTCATAAAAATCACTTCTAGCATTGCATGAAACATTCTCTTCACCTTCCCTCTTCATAAATTCTGCAATATTCATTACTAAATGATTCTCAAAATCATAATTTTCGTGGTGGATATCCTTGTAACCATACCTCACAATGCACCTGAACATCCTATATTCTTTTGGGCCTATTCTGCCTATGAGGCAGCGTTCCTCTATTGGGACATACGGAACATGAACTGACTTGATGCAGATAAAGACAAGAACTTTGTGAAAGGCTGGAAGATTCGCCACAAAATGGCCAAAAATGGCAGGAACTCCTGTTACTAATTCTGTATAGATAAGTCCAATCCCAGGAACACGTACTATCCCTAAACCTGGTCCAAGACTCAGAATTGTCTCCATTGAGACTTTATTTTGCAGGTCAAATTCATACTTCTTTGAAGTTCCATAATGCCAAATACACATAATAGCCATGACAATTGAGGATAGTACTAGAGGGACCCAGCCCCCTTCTAAAACTTTTACAAGGCATGCGGAGATGTAGAGTAATTCAATAGACCCAAAAAAGATAAAAAAGACCCCTGCTGCAAATACACTTTTCTGCCATACCATGATTATCACCAAAGCCATCAAGCAAGTTGTTACAAACATGACTGTTGTAACCGCAAGACCTGCAAAGCAATCAAGAAATTCAGGTTGATGAAAATGCCTATCATGTCCAATGTAGAGACTAGAAGTGTACAGGATTAAAGGAAGTACCATAAGCATGACCGATCATATTTGTATCTTTGAAGCCAATGGTGACAGTCAAGCAGAGGCACATAAGAATCCAATTTACTTCTGGAATGTATATCTGCCCGTAGATCTGGTTTGAGGTGTGAATAACTTTTACCCGAGGGAAACAACTCAGGGCAGAACATTGATTGACTATTGAAAATGTAGCTGAGATGACTGCTTGACTTCCCACCACTGCTGCCAAGGTAGCCACCATAAAAACTGGCCAGAATACAGCTTCTGCAACACAATCCAACGACAGAGTAGGGTCATACAAGCCTTCCAATTCCAATTATTTGAAATTTATTATTGATAAAGAATGAAAGTGTTTGTTCACCAATTGGAACATTTTGTTCTGTTCAAACAGACCATAGAGGAGGTCACACTAGAACATGGTAAAGAACTGTGTTCTTAAAATGTTTTACCTGTGATCCCCATAGTTGGTATTTTTCACTCTTACACAGTATGTTGTTTTGAATTAATCTCTGTTACTAATCTTCCTATATTTCCAATGTTTTCAGTGATCAGTAAACATCATTTATTATTTCTGGACATGCTCACCTGGGACGGACATATAGAAGCTCCTATGTAAATCGTGTGTGTGCTTGGAAAGATATGCAGCTTCACCCATGTAGGCAAGAACCAAACAAGGATACACAATTCCTGTGAAAGCTATCTGTCATGCCAAACAAAGCGTTATCCACCTATGAATTGCTCAAGCACAAATTGCAATAATGTAGTAGAGGGAAATTGTTTACCTTGATAGACGACTGTGAGAAGTGTCCCAAATCAGCAAACATGGCCTCCGCACCTGTGAATGAGATGGAACAGTAAATTCTTAAGGGTTACCTCCTAGCAAAACAATCTCTTAAGCAACTTCATAAAAGATGCACATAAAATCTGCCATTCATATTTGTAGTTGCTAAATCTTTTTGATCTCTATGACTCACTAGAAAATCATTTCGTTCTCTCTTTCCCCTCTTCTATTCGATATTTACTTATCTGTTTCTCAATATCCAGGAATTTTAGATGCCATACAACTTCCGTTTAAAGATACTATTTTTCTTAGAGGTTCTCTTTCAAAAGGAATTTCTAAGATGTCCTAGAATTCTGCAATAGAGGCAAACCTGTAATGCAAAGAACTATGCCTCCAAGGGACTCCCAGCCAGCTTTTTTGCTCTTCTTCAGGAGATTATACATGTAAACTGGTGAAATGGCCCTCAACACTTTAGGGTTCCAACGAATTATATTGTAAACACCAATGCTACTGATGCAAATGAGCCAAGCTATCACAATGGGTGCAAACAGAAAGGCAACATTCCTTGTCCCAAAGTGCTGGAGTGCAAAGAGAGCCACCAAGATCACGCACGCAATTATCACAACATACCCTGTTAAAATTCAAGTGAAACCCCAACAACATAATCAAAGCTCAAAAAGCAAACAATTCATCTCCAATGCTTCAAATTAAGCTGTTTCAAATTCTCAATAAACCTACGAGGATAAATGTACCCTGTCAAAATTCAAGTAAACTGCCAATACCATCTCCAAATTCAAGAACCAACAATCCATCTCCAATTCTCAAAATAAGGCTTTCCATATCCTAAATGAACCCCAAAGGATTTGACATGCAATAACCAGTGTACCCTATCTAAATTCAAGTGAGTTCCCAACACCATATCCAGATATTCAAGAAACAAACAATCCAACTAATTCTTAAATTAAGGTTTTTCATGTTCTAAAGAAACCCAAAAGGATCTCACACAATAACCACAATGTACTCTGTCAAAATTCAAGTGAGCCCCCAACAGAATCCCCAAATTCAAACACATACAATCCATCACAGATTCTTAAAGTTAAGTTTTCAATGTTCCGGATGAACCCAAAAGGATCACACATACAATGCACCCTATCAAAGTTGAAATTGAGCCCCAACCCCATCCCGAATTCAAAAACAGACAATCCATCTCCAATTCTTAAACTAAGATTTTTCAAACACCCAAGAACGAGTGCAATAATCACAATGTACCTGTCAAAATCAAGTGAGCCTCAATATCATGACCAAATTCAAAAAATAAAAAATAATAACTTTCATGCTCTAAAGAAACCTGAAAGGATCACATTCAATAACCACAACATATCCTGTCAAAATTCAAGCGAGCCCCAACAACATCCCCAAATTCAAAAACAAATAATCCATCTACAGTTCCTGAAAAATAGGTTTGCAATGTTCTAGGCAAACCCAAAAGGATCTCACAGGCAATAATCACAATGCACACTGTCAACAGCTTCCCCAAATTCAAGAAAAAAACATATAAACTGGGGAAACTGGGGTTGTGCTTACTCTCATGGAGATTCGGAACCTTCACTCTGATACCCTGGACGGCTGAAAGAACTGCCACAATCCCAAAAAGAATGAATTAGAATACCCTAACAGAAAAATTTAAAGGACAATTGACGTGGATTCATGACAATGCGATAAAATTCCAAGAAAATTTGTATTCTGATAATTTACCAGAAATTGCAGGCGTGAGCACACCGTCGCCAATTACCATGGATGTTCCCAGCAGCACAACCAACAAAAGCCCAATACGGAACTTATGACGTTTTTCCAAAAAGGCCTTAACCGAATAACTCAGACCGCTCTCTCGCGCTACGCCGGCATTATAAGTCGACACCTGCTCATCTAAAGCCTGCCGATTGGGTAAAAGGCTCAAATTTGCGTGTCTACATAGCAACGAATACAGAGCAAAAGTCCCACCTGTCATAGTTTCACAAAACCAAGGAAAATATCAAAAACTCAGAGATCATTCTGTGAGATTCGAACCACGAAGCAACGAGAAAAAACGAAACGCCCAAATTGAAGTACCTTCACCGTTGTCATCCGCAGTCAAGACAAAGAACACATATTTACAGAGAGGAATGAGCGTAAAGGTCCACAAGATAAACGAAAGAACTCCTAAAACCTCATCTTCCCGCTCACGAAGCGTCCAGTCTCCAGAGAAAGTGCTCTTGTAAACATACAGAGGTGACGTGCTCAAATCCCCGTACACCACTCCCAAGCTCTGGTACGCCAAAGCCAAAGCTGTCGCATATGAAGCCTGTAAAAGCCCCCCATTTCATCAGAACTTCCACTACTTAATCTAAACTAAATCAAATTCTCCTTACCTTTTTCCCACAATTCTCCTTCGCAGCTGCTCCCCCTCCTCCTTGCGCCGCCGGCGCCGCCTCAATATCCATTTCTCTTTTCTTCTCTTCAAATTCCCCTCACCAATCCAAAAGGCATTACTTATTAATTGTTGTTCGAATACTTAACCAATGCAAAGGATTATTAAGTAGTCACACTAAACTTGAAACATATTAATGGCACTCCCTCAGTAGCCAAATAAAAATCGAATCGTCTTTCATTATGCTTGTCGTCGTCGTCGTTTTCCTTCCTTTCTAATTATCTTTTGTTATCGCCTGTCATCCATTCAATTCCTTCCCCAAGTTTTCCCCAAACCGCCAGAAATATCACACGTACACCGCCACCAAAAGACAACAGCTATTTACTCATGTCTACAGCCTTACGTCATCCTTGGAGTTCAATAGACTGCTCGTACAATTCTTACGGACAGCTGTGACGGCCAGTCAGCAGGTCACCAAACCCAATCAAGTAAAATAACCTAAATTTCATGGCCGTATGACCGTATTTGAGCATTTTTATCATAAATTATTAAAAAGTTTAAGAATACTATATCACAGAGAAGATTTTGAACAGATTATCAGAATTTCTATAAAATTATATTTGCGAAATGTGTGCTATTTTTCTAGCATATTCCTTGCATAACACGCGATCTGCAGAGGAATGAAAAAACAGGAATTTATCTAAACAATGATAAAAGGCGTATGAATGTTTGGTCCACTATCCACTCACTCTCTATACGTAATGTTGATGTTTATTCACCTCACCAGCGATCTTGCCGGCCATGCTTAACACGATCATGATCATGACTCATCCACTGCACATTGTTTGCTACTGCCCTATCTTTAATGCCTACTTTTACTCGCACAAAATCTCTACTTCTGTGCTGTTTTTCATCCACTTACCATTTTAGAAGACTATTATAATCCATGGGTGCCCTATGCATTATATATATATATATATATGTATATATGTTTATGTGTATCTATCTTGATTTTAATGTTTGGGGTTTAATATGATTTGGGTATAGTTTACTTTGTAGAAAAGTTTTGGGTGATTTTAATATATATTAGTTATTTCTATCACTTTTTTATGTGATTTGATCCTTCAAATTTTAAAATTAAGAATTTGAATCTAAATTATTTATGTCTTTTCTATTAATTGTTATGAGTGGATCAAAATGTGAATAGCACTAAAGTACTCATTAAAGTAGTGTATTTAAAGACTAACCCTAATTGAAAATGATTCATCTAGCATATATCTAATCATTTAGAATTTGAAAAGAACATATAAGTCAAGGAGCTTAAATAACAATTGCACCTACATGGTATGCTCATGGCATCATCTTAAGAGCATCTTATGTACTTGCCTACTAT
The DNA here is from genome assembly GCA_007115665.2 of Sequoiadendron giganteum. Taxonomy (NCBI): domain Eukaryota; kingdom Viridiplantae; phylum Streptophyta; class Pinopsida; order Cupressales; family Cupressaceae; genus Sequoiadendron; species Sequoiadendron giganteum. Next base: position 664,471,073 of record CM021101.1, on the reverse strand, counting down.
TCTTAGCTTTGGTTCATCATCATTTAGTTAGTCCATCTAGGAGTTTAACTGAGACGAACTTGACCCTTGCAATGCAATAGATTCTCAAAGATGTTTATGAACATTACCTATCCCTACATGAAGTTAGATGTCAAAGGATTGAAGTAAATAAGTTCTAGATTACAAGAATTACCCAGATAGGTATGCAAATTACAGGACCACTTTCATGCATCAAATTAGTTATATGCTCAAAAAAAATATTTCCACACTTGCGAAAAGTGACCTTAGTCAATGAATAATCAAAGTTACAAGTCAATGACAAGTGATAAATTTTTTTAAAAATGACAAATGGATTCATGACATGGACATAGATTTTTGCATCACAATCAAATCTAAGTATCCATCCAATTAATTTATTTGATTTCTATTATTATTGAGCTTTTTATTTTCCATAATTTTCTATGACCAATACTATCTCTTTTTATCTAGGTTAATTATTGCATGATTATATGTATTTATTTAATTGTCTTAAATTAGATTTAATTAAAGAAAGTTATTTATTTTCTTTATATTTTTGGTCAACATGACTTTCCTTACATCCCTCAAGGTTATGCCTTAGGGTTTTTCCTTCTTTAAATAGGGTTTTCAAATCTAATTTCTCCCATTGTTCATCATTCATGTCATATCTTATTAGGGTTTGGATATACCATTGATTGTTGATACTTATCCTTACTTCATTAAGGTTTGAGCATGTATGTGCAATGGCATACCTATTTGGTCCTACTCACCCACCCTTAGATTATTCACCATTAAGGACCCTTATCGGTCATTTTATCCTAGCTAATTTACATGCATCTATTTTTTTAATTTTGATTTGTTTCTATCTTTTGTGGCTTTCAATCATTTTATCCTTAATGCACTCATATCCTTTTATGTTATGGGTAAGATACATTTCTATGAAGGTTTTATTCTATGGATAATTTTAGACCTGATTTGAGTGATAGAGAATTACAATGGTTTGATTCATCTTGATTATTGCTTATTTTTCTATTCATAGTGCACATGAGGATAGTATGAACTTAGTGAGATATTATCATGATTTATCTTTTGATGATTTTTTTACCTATTGTTCATTTGCCTTATGCATCTACTTGATAAGTAATTTTCATGCTCAGCCATCTTCTCTTAGGGATATACCTACTTTTTTCTACTAAAGAGACTATATGGTTTGGACATACACATCAAAACCTAAGTAGAGGTCAAGATGTTCCAAGCAACAAGAAACTTTACTACCTAATGTGATTAATCTTCCTCCTACACCTAAACTTCCATAAAAAACACCTAAGGAATTCCACGACATTCAACAATTTCAAAATGCATAGCTAAGAATTTCTTTGAGATTTAATGTAAATGTCAACTGTATGTAAGTATATCATGAAAAATAATTCAGAAATATTTGAATCAATTTTGATAGCACTCCACAATCAATTACCTTTTTGATAGATTTTATTGCTCATAAGTGTTAGAATTCAAAGATCATGGGTTTTAGCAATGATAATTAGTAACCATATTAAACAAAATAAAATGAAAAGAATTAAAATGTGTAGAGAAATATAAAGAAAAATAAAAAATAATACAAAGGAATTTATGTGGGAACAATCATGGTCAAAAACTAAATAAAAGCATCATTCTTTTTTTGAGAAAACATACGTTATCTATCAACCAAACTCAAGAACCAAAATTTATACAACCTCTCATCCCCTTCTTACAATACCTCAATACTTCTTGTAGGAATGCCAAATTCTCATACAAAGATATCACAAAATGATATATTTTGCCACACAAGAATTCCTTAAGTATAGGATTAGATTCAACAAACTATTACAAATTGGGTGGTTGTACCTTTTTATTAAGGTATATGTATTTTATTTCAAACTAACTTAACTTAATAATAATAGTTTCCAAATGTTCTAAGAAAGAGGGTTGTGACACCTTCACCTCCCCAATCCTTAATTCCCCACCAAGGTCTATGTAAAAATGTCTTTAAGTGTTCAACCCATTGAAGTTTCAGAGATCTTCTTCCTTCGATACCACCTTAGCATGTGGTATGAATCCTTCCCAACTCCTGGTCCCTAAATATTTTCCTTTGCCCATTGTAAATTCCTCTAAGTAATTTCATCAAAATTTTGGGGTTTTTCATTCCTTCCTACCTTCCATCTATTCCCGATTCCCTAAAGTTTCCCTATTTGTCAAAGTTTAGAGTTTTCACTTCCCTTCTATCTTTTTGGCATCTTTTCTTTCGAGGGTCAAACTTTCGGCCTTCCCTTTAACTTGGTACCTGGCCAAGCTTCTCCCTAACTCTCGACTTCTCAATTTCTCCTTTCCTTTTTCCTTTTGGCATTTCATATTTTATCATCCTCCTCTCCCTCATTGGCATGTGGCACAAGGGAGGCTCAATGCTTGATGTCCAAAAAGTTGCTATTGTCTTAGAGTTGGGGGTTTTCATGCTTCTCTTCATGGTTTGATGGTTGATGGTATCTCTATTGCCTAATCTCTAACGTCTCTCTTGTGCCTTCATCGAGGGTTCAATAATTTTAACACTAAATCATTCAAAGGCTCGATAATATTTGAAGCAATTTTTTCATATGCACTCGATAGTGCATTCCTCTTCCACTTTCTTCACCAACTCTATTAATGGTGTCATTTTTACCAACTACCAAAAATTTAAATTCATATGACCTCCATCGATCTGGAACACCCATTTTGGTTGTGATTTATCCTTAGCCATGGATTTTGAATGCACTACAATATAACAGTTAGGGTTTCATGTCCTATTGGTATTAAGACATGATTTTTCATCATTTTTAGAAGAGGTTGGTTTAGATGTGGTCTCTAGATGCCAAAATCAAAGAAGATTAATATTGCAATTGGATTTTTTTGCAAAATGTTTCTACTTTAACTACATACTTTCCATCATGATAGAAGAATATCTACCAAGGCTTAGCCAACATATTGGGTTTTAATTCAGCAAGGACATTACATACCAACCACACTCCTAGTGCTTGACCTCAAGACCTCAACTCTAATACCACTATAATGTCCCTTTCCAAAAAAAGTCATAAAAATAATAGATTTGAAACATAACCATCAATCTTCACCAAACTATATCCAAACAACAACAAATCATACTCTAACAACATAAATATTTTTTTTAAACGCACATAAACTTGCACAATTGAATCACAACTCCAACTATAATTGATATGGATTTAGATATGATCTCTACAACAATGATGAACTTCACCAAATTACACCAAATATCACCAAATGACTTAGAAAATTTTCATAAATGACTTAGAAATTCCCATAGCTCTTATATTGATATAATTATGATTTGCACAACAAATGGGGTTGTTATAAAAATCATTACAACAACAAAAAAACAATTATAAATCTAAAAAAAATGATAGATTCACTAAAATATTGAACTACATATTGTAAATCATTAAAACTTGTTGGTCTATCACCTCTTTTTTATGTTTTAGGTTTATTTTGATGCTTAGTTTTATCCCTTTTCCTTGCTTGACAATATTAGAATAGGTTAGTTTTAGGTTCTACACTAGGGAACCATCCCTCTCTAGAGATTCACTCTAACTTTCAGGTCACCCATAGCCTAGGAGTGTTTCCATTGTCACAATTGGAAGGAGAGTCACTACACTAACTCTCCAAAGGGTGCATTCCAATGTGACAATAGTTTTTGGCACACCCCGTAGGACTTATTTGATGATCCCAACATCATCCATTAAATAATTTTGGTGTGTTCTTCAATGCATCTTGTCATTTATGGTAGCTTTCTTCAACACCATGGTGACTCCAAGCTCAAATCTACTGGGTCAAGAAATCTAACTGTTGATATTTTTTAGTTTACAAAAGAGGAAACTTGATTACTCTCATTTTGAATCTTTTTTGAATTATTTTATAGCTTCTTTGAATGCTTTAGCATGTCAAAATTCCACAAAGATAGATCTTGTTCTGTTCCATTTCATGAAAATGGTGTTTATATGCCTCCCTCTGACCCATTTCAAACTAAAAATATTGTTGGTTTTATCTAAAATAACATTACTATAATAGATTATCATTTATTTCCTAATAGGTGTCACCCTCCCACTCTTTCTCATCCTTATTGACAACCTACACATGCTTTTAATTAGCTTTGAGAAGCCTTTTTTATGCCCAATCAACATGTTTATCCTCCTAATCAATCCCAAGATATTAAAAAAATCCTAAAGGATACAATGTTGTATATTCAAGAATAACTGAATGATGTTAAAAGAGATTAGAAGTATAAATTGCAATAGGAATAATTGGCTTATCAAGGTTAACTTCACTAGCAAGAGATGGAGACAAAGAGGAAATGTGAAGAAGAATATCTTTCCAAGAAGGTTGTAGGTAAGAAAAGAAATTAAAATAGCCTTTTCCAATCTTTATTTCGAAATTCTAAGTTTTAGATATCCTCATCCATTGTAAGAGCATATAATTGTGCAAGATCGCCCTATTATTCCACAAGAGAAGCCCTCCCAAAAACCTATACTCCCTCAAGAGGCTCAACAAACTTTTCAAAAAATTCTACCAAATCAGTTTTGTTTGCCTAGCACAATCTCTCTTTTCAAAGGTGTGTTAGAGTAATCATGCATTAGCTAATAATTAATTACTTTAATTAATTATTAGTCTAATTTATTCTCATGCACTTAAGCTAAATTTAGGAATTATTTACTATGTTAATTAGATAACTATTATTAAATCATTTTGTCTCATTACATGAGATGTTGACACTTGACATGATCTAATCCCTTTCTCATTTAGGGTTGCTCCTATATAACACTCAACCCTCATTGTATTATCTCTGGAGATTTCATGCCTTTGATAGAACTCTCAACCTATGAGGACTTTTGTTTTCCTTGAATATTCTCGAGGTTCATTGTTGTAGCTTTTTCTTGTTGATGAATATAGCAATTTTTTGTTTGCATATCTCTTGCATGGAAGGTTTTTTTGTTTGTTGTTTGATCTTTTGGCTCGTCTTTTTCATAATTCTAACAAGGTGGATCTATTGTTTGGCAAGAAATTTAGTTTAGTGAGAAAAAGGAGGTTTTAGTAACAAAAGATGATAAATTTGATATTGGAAATCCTTCATGCGAAGTGCAAATTGAAAAATCAGACCTATTGAAAGAGGGAAACACACATACTCAATTGAAACAACATGACATAAAGCAAGCAAGAATTGATGATGGGGAGTTTACAATCTTGTTTGATAAACTTTCTTGTTTTGTTGAAAATCATGAAGAGAACATACCATGTCAACATAAAAACAATATTTAGAGCAACAAAAATATATTAATGATCTTGATGACATGTTGGCATATGAAGAAGAAAATGAGGACAACATTGTTTTAGAAAATGGAGAGATTGATGTATAGGAGGTTGTTGATCAAGTTGAACAAGACATCAAACCAAATATATGTTTTGAGAAGAATACTTTGATGTTTCTTCGAATCTTCAAGAAGGTTGCCATAAAGAAAATATTACTCTTATCATGCAAAAGAGTAAGAAGGAACTTGAAGAAGACACTTTTTGGGATGAGTTGGAAGAAATTTTCTCAAATATTGATGACTAATTAGCATCTCTCAAACTAGGAATTAATGATGATTCTGAACCAAAAGAGAAAGAGCCCATGTCTGTATATGAGGTACACAAAATGGACCATCCCAACCAGCAAGGTAAGAGATAAACATAGCTTGAATATGAGATCAACATTGGTTTGTTGAACACTACACTTTCATGAGGCTGTCATATTAGGCATCTAGCCTAGTTGGAGACCAACAAAACACCACAAGTCATGCTCACACCTAAGCATGACATTGAGTATCAAGAGGATAAATCATCTTTCCTATCCACTTCAAAATAGTAGTATGTATAGTCAACTTGAATTGGTAAGTGATTTTGTTCTCATCATTGAAGAAGCATTTTAACAACTTAATAGATATATATATATATATATATACCAGTCAACGGTTTTGTTTGAGTGGTCTCCACATTGGTTAGTTTAGGTTAGGTTGTTTTAGTTTTATATTCATCCAAGTGTTGATTGCACATGTTTTAGTTAAGTGTTTGTTGATGTTGTTATCTTAGGAGTTTTTTTTTTTTTTTTGCTTGAAGGCTTTACAATTTTCAATCAAATATATGGTCTTCACAAATAAGTTTTCTTAGGTTTATGCTTATCTCCTATGCCCAATGGATATCCAAGGCTATCTTAAATGCTTAGCAAACAAACATCCCACAGAGGTTGCCAAATATGTTAATAATTTTGTCTCACCGTAGCTCAATTGGCATAAGTTGTTTCCTAGGGAAGTCTTAGAAAATTTTGTAAAATCGACATTTTTTGTTAAAGGCCTTTAGGAGGCTGTAAGGTAATGTCTTATAAAGAAACAAAGATTTTCAAAAATATTTTGTCATCAAAAATTTAAAAATAAAATTTCAGCATTCCCAAAACCCAAGCATTATTTAGGAGAGGGGCCTTTGCTTTTAAAATTTCAAATCCCTTAAAGTACTTTAGTGTTAGTTTGAATCTTGTCAAGTTTTTTCATACAAGGCATAGATGCTACGTTGTTTCCCTTTTAAGGCACGTTGCAAAGCTAAAGAGAGTGCCATGGTGAATTGAATGTAGAGGGGGAGTTTTTTGGAGTCAAGGACAAATCATCCTCATGTTCCCAAACACATCTAGGATGGAAATTCTACATGGTTACATTTCATATTTTTCTAGGTATTTTATGTTGTGAGGAGACATTTAAGGAATTTCTATGTAATATTTAAGTTATGATTTTATTTGGAATGTTGAAGGAGATCCTTGAGAAGAATAAGGAAAACCCAAACCTCTCTAATAAGACTGCCATTCACTTGTAGACTGTCTAAATACTTCCCAAAAGAATGTATGAGTTTATCTTAGATATTTTGGTTAAGGCAAATTATAAAAATCCTAGCATCTTAAGGGTCCCTAAACCCAAATGTGAAAATGTGTTATACAACAATGAACAACAAACGACAAGTTTTTCATGACAGTGGATGGTGAGAGTAATCCATCATCCCTATTATGAAAAAGAATTATGTAAAAAGGTTCCTTTAATTTTCTCTCAAACCATGAGTCCCTTATCATCAAAATAGGGAAATGGGTTTGCAATTTAGATTGGTACATTTACAAGAAGAAAATACATTCTCAACTTGAAAGAGAAAACTGGGAGTTAGAGGAGAAGTTGAAAACTACATTAGGAAATATTTAATACCCTAATGAGAACTACATGTTTTTCCAAAGTGAGAAAGAAAATTTGAATGTGACACCACAACATCTCATAGCCAAAAGATTGTTCCAATAGATGATGGGGAAAATGAACAAAAATAAGAGATTATATAGAATATAATGGTACAATCAAGGAAGATAATAAAAACAAGATGTGCAAGGATAAAGACAAAAAACTAGTTTTATTTTCAATCATGATTTTATCTCAAATCAAGCATAAGTAATAGAAACTACAATTCATCATTTGACATTGGAAAAGGAATATTAGAGAAATTCAAAGCTAGAGTGAATTTGAGATTCCACAATGGTTTAATCAACCATTAGGTCTTACTAGCTATTACATACCGGCATTGGCTAAAATTTTAGAACAAAAATGTGGTTATATGGTAGGTGGAAATCTCAAGGTGTGAATGACAATGTGTCAAGGACTAATAGTGATGTTTATAGTTGAAGAGGACAATCAATGATTGTGTCTCTAGGAGCTTGATGACAGTGAAAAGGAATTTATAACAAATAGTGGAAAAGTTCATGAATAACTCTCTATTCACTATTGAAAATGGTAGTGGAAAAGTTTATCTCCATTCTTCTAATCAGGACAACCATATGACAAGTCTAAGAGGTCCAACATTTTTATCAAAAAGGTTTTAAAATGTATTCATGAATAGGGTTTCCACATAGGATTTTTGGTTACTAGTCACATGGGAGAACCATAACTCACTTAATACTATGGCATGATGATTTCTACTTTCAACTAGAAAAGGACCATGGTCTTGATATAGCCAAATTGTAGTTGAGATTCACAAGAAATCCATTGAATTCATAGAAACCATTGTTAAGGAAGAATGAATTGGATATCATTTTATAGATTGGATGACTATATTTTCCCATATGATGATTCTAAAGATATTATGGATCTTCTTATAACTTAGGAATTTTCATTTTTTAAAAGAGGAGGTTTGGATGTTAGGATGTTAGATTTGGGGATGATCTTGTATATGGAAAAGTTGGAAAGGCCATTTAGTTCCCAAATTTAGGAGAATTTATTCCTCTCTTGTATATCAATGGAGTCTAGCTAATATAATTGTGAGAAGAGGAGGAATAATATATGAGAAAAATGCATATGTTTGAGGTAGAGAATATCCATGTTAAAAAAAGGATGGAGTCGTAGTTATTGTTAGTGTAGCTATGATGGTCACAAATTCTCCTCTAAATCATAACTTGATAGTTCATGCTCTGCTTTTGGATTGAAAGTTCCCAAGGGATCAAAGAGCCAATTAGTGAGATACATATGATCCTTATCACTATGTTAGACTAGAACAAAAACTAGACTCTAATGTGCTAATAGTGGGAGGATAAGACACAAGCAATGGTATGAAGCCTAAATATTTTCCATGATCCTTATGCTCAACTTGAGAAATGGACTAGGAAGAGGTGGACTAATGCTAAAGAGGTATTGTATAGGTGGACAGGTCAAGTTTTTGAGCTAGTGGACCATCTTTATCACATTAGACCTAACCCACCAAAGCATGATTGTTACATTATAATAGGTGGTAGTGATCAATGGAGGTAGCATACCAAAATAATAATCATTAAAGGTATAATCATCATGAAAAGGATAGTTCATTAGTACAAGTGATAGTATCAATAATTTTCCATGGTAGATAGTGCTTAGGCAACATTATGATATGTTTTCAATGATAGTGTGAGTTGGTATACATGATGACATGACTAAAAATTTAGAAAGGAAGTATTTAGGATTTGTTGAGTATGATAACTCACAAGGTAGTGTGACAATATTCATGACAACAAGAGCACAAACCTAAAATGACAACTATGAAGAGCAATAAAAGTGATAGTCCCTTAATAAAACTACTACAAGTGATTGGGTATTTGAGATCATAATATTCTAGTCATGCAAAGAGGAGTGTACTGTGAAATCCATAAAAAATTTAGAAATTCTATTGAGCTATCAAAGAGTTGATGAATGCACATAAATAACTTACTATAGGTTTGTATTACCAAGAGAGATACAACAAGATGAAGGAGACTATTCCTTGATATTAATGACTTCAAAATTCCATTACTCTACAACTAATATAGTCATGAAGCTTAGAGAATGTATTATATAGTAGTAGAGGTTGAGAAGGCCTAAGAAACATAAATTCAATGATGAAATACTTAGAAGGGTAGTCATGAGTAGTAATGAAAAGCTTATTTATGATAGTGGTATCCACATGGAAGGATAAAAACAAGGTGATTGGTTTAAAGTCATGAAGGAGTTTTAAGATCCATAATGCAAAGAACTTACCCAATGCCTCAAGGAGACCTTTTCTCTTCAAACTCGTTAAAAAATGTCCTATGTGTATGCTAGTGGCAGTTTAAAGGCATTCAAGGGTAGTTGAGGAGAATAAGGGTCAATTTGGGCAATGAAGACACTTATAGCAACAATTCCCAACACCTTGTTGTAGAGTTGTAAATTGTCACCCTTGATAATCTCACACTAGATTTTTCTCCCTCCTATGTGATTCCCTAATTTTGCCCCTAATTTCCTAAATTATGTATTCCATGGCCCATTTTATCATTTATCAAGGAATCAAATGTATAAAATCAAAGTAGGAATTAATATTTTTCCTCCCATACTTAACATCCCAAAAAATAGGGCCTAGACAAGGGTGCCTTGGGTGGCCTTGTTCTCCTAATTTGGCCCCAGATTCTAATATGTTAGGGTTGGAAATTTTTTATTTGAATTTAAAATCCTAAATGTCAGCTATCAGGATTTAATTTATGAGAAATTGGATTAATTGCATATAAATACCTAGTCATTGCATCATTGGAAAAATAAGTATAAAACAACCAAGAGCATTTTGAAATCAAGAGAATTCTCAAGCAATTATTATCAATTCAAGAGCAAGATTATTGCAACATTTAATTATCAAAGCATCATGTCCAGTTTTATGTGAGTTTGTTCATGTTTATGCATACATTTTGTAGTGAGGAATAACACTTGTATGTCTTCAAGCCAAATTGCAATCAGTCCTGAAGGATATGTGTATAACTTTATTCCTTCAAGAAAATCAGATTTGAGTGGTGAGTTGCATCCAATTGTTCATTCATTATTCATTTATCATTTAGCCTCTACCCCTCAAAAGGATAAGCTCTCTTTTATCAATTTTGCCAAATTATGGTAGTAGAAATACCAACACGAGGTTTGACCAAGGAAAGATCCTATATGGCACAACCCTTCCTCTATCTTTGAATGTGTAGTTTATAGATCAGAAGAAGATTGGATGAAGATTGAAGAGCATTTGATCATTGTTGCATTCAAACCCTACAACTTGATAAGATACAAAACTCAATTACCTTAGCAATTGATGAAGATCTGAAAGGAAGAAGCCTTTGACCAAGTACTTGAGGATTGGGAAAGAAGATTTTGGTTTTAGTCATCTAGACAAGGGAATCTTGGGTGGCCTTGTCCAGTCAAATCAAGTCAAAATTTGAATCACAGGTACACATAAGTTTGCTCAATTTATTTGTGGTCATCAAATTTATCTGTCAATTTCCAAATCATTTGTTTTCATATCAAAATAATGTGTTTTAATTGTTAGCTATTTGTATCATTATATTCCATCAAAAATTATTCCAAAGTTCCATCCAAGTTCAGATCCCAAGGGTTGATTGACTCACCTTCTAGGTTGTAAGTTGATTTTATACCTTTGGCCAATCTAAACCCCCAATGATCTATGTATGGAAAAGGTGTGAAATCCTAATTAAACCCTAGGGTTTCAATTTTTCAACATATCACTTGTACTCATTTAGGAGAGTAGAGGTTGCTAATTGGAGCCTTTCTAGGAGCATCCAAAGGAAATAAGGCCCGAAAAGTCAAGATTTCAAACCCTCAATTTCCAACTGGAGCTTTCAAAGGAGTCAAACTAGGAGAGTTGGTTTCCCAAGTGCCCAAGGGAGATTTACCAAGCAAGTCCAATGCAAGAAGATTCATTCATTATAGGACACATGTCTTATATTCTCTTTTTGGCTAGATTTACAAAGTGGAGGCCTAGTAATGGTAGAAGTGCATGTATTTTGTATAAGAACTTCAATTTAAAACATTATTCTATATTTTGAAGTACTTTGAACTCATTTTTTTGGAGAAAAAATATTGTAATAGACTTGTACTTTTTTGAAACATGCCTTTTGAGCAATAAAAGAAGACAATTTTGCCTATTCAAAGTGATGTATTATGCATATCATGAAATGATTGATTATACCTTGTGATAAAAGTATTTATCCTTGGTTTATGTCTTCTTTTTCTTGCCTTTAAGTAGTAGTGCATTCATTTGTAGGTTATAGTTTGTGTTTTCCTTTAAATTTTCATGTTAAAATTCAATTGTGAATGTTATCCCCTCTTAACATTATCATAAACTCAAAACCTCTCTATGAAATACTTTTAGAAAAGTTGACAAAAAATTGAGCTCTACAATAGTATGTTAGCTTCTTTAATCACATTGTAAATAATAAATCAAGTACAAATCACTAAAACTTTCTAGTGTATCACCTCTTGTTTTTATGTTTTAGGTGCTACACTAGGGGAACCAACCCTCTCTAGAGATTCACTCCAAATTTCAAGTTACCCATAGCCTAAGAGTGTTTCCATTTTGCTAATTGGAAGGAGAGTCACTACACTAACTCTCCAAAGGGTGCATTCCAATGTGACAACAATAATACAATAATAATAATGAATATGATCAATAAACCCTAGAAAGAAATGACAATAAAAGTATAGATTTGAAACCTTAAAAAACATTGAAGGTATAAACCCTACAATAAAATTTTAGGGTGATGTTAGATTGAACTGGCTCATAAAAAATGCAAAACGAAATAAGATTCCGATAATGTTAATCTAATCTTTAAATAAATGTGTACAACTCAACATAAATCAATTTAGATTAAAGAAATAATTAGTTGGGAACTTGATAACTAAATAATAAATTCTGATTTAGGAAATTAATTATACAAGAAGAGTGTACTTAGCTCTAGAATCAATGTGGATGAATCATTTTGAAGTAGCATTGAAGTTTTCTACTTTGGTAGAGAAAATAGATTATTCAAGAAATACTTTTGACTTGGATTATATACAAGACTATGGTTTTTTTATTTTGAATCTAAGGACTTAGATCACTTTCATAGGCATGCATTTATCATGTGGCTCATGGATCTAATCATATTAATTGCACACTTCTACTCTCTAGATCTCATTGAATTATCTACTTCTTAGTTGTTAAGGACTGAGAGTATTTAAAAGTACCTTAAGGAGGTTGTCGAATTGCTAGGGGCAAAGTCTCCTAGATCAATCACTAGAGAGACTTTATGCTCATGCTAAAGATTGATAGATACCAAGGAAGTGGGCAAATGTCCTGGGTGATGATTTGGAAGTAAATAATATTCCCTTTAGTGCACAAAGTGAAGTTTTCCTTTAATAAATGTTTTGTGAATACTCTAGGAAGTTGAATGATTCTAGGATGATACTTGGATCTAGATTAATGTGCAAATGAATGTCTTTAAACACAAATACAAAACAATAATCACCGAAAACACATACTAATTTGTTTCACAAAGAGAAAGAAATGGATGGGAGTTGATAGAATTTGAATTTGAATTTTTGAATTTTTTAAGGGTTGGTTCTATGAGCATAGGCATAGTATTGATGTCACACCCATTCAATTGACCTAAGATAAGGTAATAGTAATTCAGTGTGAGAAATGAATGTTTAGACATGGGGATGCAATACATATGAAATATATGAAAAAATATGTATGACCAAATAAGATAAGATCAAATATAAGAATGAACAAAAATGAGAATATGTAAAGAATAAGAAGTAAACTCAACTTCACACAAGATTATATCATTCATCAATATATAATTATACTAAAACATTCTTTCAAAATAAACTTAAAACTAAAAAAATAACATAAATATACAAATTTCACCTTTACAATTTAAAATAATATATTAATAAATATTTATAAATTTATAATTTCTATTTCCAATTTTTAAAAAATTGAGTGGTCTACTCACTCCTTATCTATAATAGGAGAGACCAAAAAGGCTTCCAACCAAAAAAAATGAATGATAAAATGTCAAAGATCTAATTACATGTGACCATAAACAATTTCCACTAAAAAGGGTGAATAAATTCTTGTAAAAGAGCAATGGCAATCAGGCTAATTGTTTTAGATCTGCACTAGAGTTATATATCTAATGTATATATGATTGAAGAATCTTTACAAATCTGATATCTTGTCTTTTTAAAGCTTATCATATAGATTTATATGATTCTTCTAGAAGAAAAAGAAAAAAGGGTGCAGATAAGATAGGCCTCTTAAACTATGGGAAAACATTGAAAATAATCATTTCCATTTACTCCACTCACTTAATTTAGAGAAGCAAGCGGGCCCACCAAAAGGGCAGAATTTCAGATGATAAAAACAAAATATATTTCATTCCAAATAAATGTGAAACGTGCCTTTTTTCTATACAATAGGCCATTTTCTTTGTACGGCTTACAATATTCAACCATTTAGAATAAAAAATACTATAGGTGGCTCTTAAGAAAGTTAAATATAATATGTGTAATTTTTATTTTAATTATGAAATGATTAAGTTTTATTTATATTATTATAGATGTAAGATTGATAGTGGATAATATTTAAAGACGAATAAGTAGAAAATGATTTGAAAATGGACAATCTAGTTGTTTTATTTGAAAAATAAGGTCAAGTAAAACAAGTTTTTTTGATGAAGATCTATAATATTAAAAGAATTTTTAACGTTTGCAAGACTTATAGACAACCTTTATTTTGTATCATCTTAGATGTAAGATTGATAGTGGACAATATTTAAAGACAAATTATTATAGTCGGCCCAAATCTCTTATGACAGTCAAATATAATATGTGCAATTTTTATTTTAATTGTGAAATGCATTTTATATGTGGACAATATTTAAAGACGGGTAAGTAAGAAAAAAATGGATAATCTAATTGTCTTATTTGAAAAAGTGAGATTAAACAAAACAAGTTTTTTTTAATCGAGATCTTCAATATTAAAATGATTTATAAATTTTGCAAAGGCTTATGGACAACCAATATGAAATGAACAAGTTTTACTTGTATCATTTTGAATATAAGATTAATAGTGGACAATATTTAAAGACAAAAAAGTTATAGGTGGCCCAAATCACAATCTCTTATGACAAAGTTAAATATAATATGTGCAGTTTTTATTTTAATTGTGAAATGAACAAGTTTAACTTTTATCATTTTAGATGTAAGATTGATAGTGGACAATATTTAAAGATGAATAAGTAGGAAAATGATTTGAAAAAGGACAATATAATTGCCCTATTTGAAAAAATGAAGTTAAACAAAATGTTTTTTTTTTTTCCCAAGATCTACAATATTTAAAGAATTTAAAAAATTTATAAGGCTTATAAACAAACTTTATGTCTTGTCATTGTGTTAGCATGATATTCTTTTGTTGTAGCTTTTGGTACCATAAATTCCCTCATCTTGTAAGCAATATTAATATCTCTAGTTTATTGAATGTGCTAAAAGAGCTTTATAATGAATGGTTCCTAAAACACAACATATATAAAAAGTTACGTAAATGTGATAACAAGCCAAATACACTCAATCTTCAAAAAATCTTCATAATTAAATGTATTTGAATTCAAATAATATTAAAATTAATGACAGTAAAAAATCTTAATAATTTATCTCTATAGACATCATCTAAATATAATAAATACTACCTAAACCATCCATATTCATTAAAAAAAATTAACTGAAGAACTACAAAATTAATTGTAATAAAACAACCAAAGAATTAGGTATCTAAATCCAATTAATAATAAATCCAAAAAAAACGAAAGCTGGCTCTCCCTTAGAAACTACTACTACTACATGTCCTCTTCTCTAACAACCAAATGTCAATCATTGACGAATGCATAATGTCTCCATTTTAAAAGACAAATGCTCTACGACAGTCATTAAATTTAAGGCTCACGTGTCAAGGACATACTAAATATATAGTCAGTCTTCTTATATTTGGCATTTAAAAATAAATCGGAACCATTCACATGGAGAAATAAAATCAATTAACAATATAATATTTTATGTATGTTGGTTTGTAAAGTTGTCGTCTTGTAGAGAAATTAATGGGGTTAAAATTTGTCAATATTCTGATTGGTAGATGATAATGTCAAAATTGTAATTATGATTATAGGTGTATGAATATATTTTTTAACTCAACATCAAATCTCTATATTCAATAAAATATCATTTTCAAAATTTGAAGGATATCCGATTTCGACCGACTTCATCTAGAATATAGTCCAATCTCATATTTTAAATATCTCAAATTTTAACATTAAACAAAAAAAATTATCAGCATATTTGACTTTGGCATCTATTTTAAGTCCTGAGTTTGAATAAATACAAAAGAAAAAATTTGAATTTGGTTCGAAATTCAGCCAAGTATGGGTGAAAAAACAGGAGTATGTTAAAAATAGAAGATTCATGTCGGTGGGTTGCAGGTGTTGTTTTGATACTGTTTAAAATGTCGTACCTGTTAAAAGGATCATCATTAAAATGGTTATTTTTTAAAATGTAAATTTTGGTTAGTAAAATAAATAAAAGTTATTTATTATTTTATTGTGTGAATGATGTGTACAAATATCTTAAACATATTTAGGTAAATAATGTCTATAAATATTAATCATTTTTTTAATTGAAAATTCTTAGGTTTCTTTCAAGCATATCAATATTGAGTTATTACTAGCAATCACATCTTAATGTGCAATGGGTAGGACGAAGAAGTGTGGAAAATCAATTAAGATAAATTTTGATCTATTTTTATACTATATAAAATTATTATAATTATTAATTATTAATTTTAATCATTTTATGTAATTAATAGTTTTATTTAAAAATATAATATTTAATAATAAGTATAATTAAATTATTTATAATTTATTTTCTATTATTAAAATATAATCCACATTTCATATAATAAATTTATAAATCAAATTATATGTACATCAAATTTTATCTTAGACCAATTATAAATCTAAGTTAAATTGTAAATCAAAATATAATCCAATTTTTTAACTAAAGAAAGTTTTTGTTTATGCTAATTTAAATATATTAAATAACTCTTTCAAATAAATGAAAATAATTATTTAAAAATAAAAAATAAAACAAGACGTAATATTAAAATTTAAATGCGTTCATTATTAGGATCTCACCGTAATTTTCATTCTTAGAATAGTATTTGTTTGATTTTTAAAAACAAAATTGCAAAAAATATTCATACAAATATATTATTTCTTTTTAAAATAAAAAATAACAATTAAAAACAAAAAATCAGTGTTAATTGTGTTTTGATTATTTAAAAGACAAACAAAAATTAAAAAAGCCTTGCGCAGTACTTGCACAGGTAATGCATGAGCAGGCCTGCACAGTAGGGTCCTGCACAGTAGGGTACTCCCTGCTTGGGCAGCATGCTAGTGTAGGCTGCGCTCAACACAAAGCCTTCAAGGTTTTTTTTTTTTACTTTTTATTTTTTTTGGAGAAGCGGGGAAAGCACCCAAAAAAATGGCGAAAAATGATGAACGGTTGAGATTCATTTAATGGTAGGCAGATTGATATCAACCATTAATAGGCAAAATTAGTTTTGTCTTTTTCAAATAGGATACGCCTTCGGCGTAATTATTTTAAATTTATATTGTTTATTTTGTTTTTATTTGAAGTCTTATATATTAAGAGTTATTTTAAAATTGTTTTATTTATTTATGAGCTATTTTATTTTTCTTTAGTTTTGAATAGTTTTTCTTATTTGCTTAAGAAATATTTGTAATGTCCCAAACCACATACCTAGGACAATAGCTCAACATAACAATTTTTCTTTTTGAATTAACAACACCAACAATTAAGATAAAACAACCAAACATCTCATTGCACACCAATGAGCACACAATGTCGTGTCACACACATCACAACACAATGAATCTACAACAAGACAACTTCACCATTGCTACAAGCAAGGTGGCACTAGTGGAAGACTAACCAATCGTGGGATGGAATCACCATAATGAACATATGAGAGAGTGGAACACACCCAAATAATATGATAGAGGGAAATGATACCCAAATAATTATTAGGAACTAATTGACAATTGCGCTCTTTGGAAAACACAACATAAGAAAGGGGATGGCAGAATCATCAACCTCACATCTCCACCAACACACTCACAAACTCACACAACATCAAAGGAAACCTACACAATGGTGAAACAACTTGGAGATACCACATTTTGACTAGACGACATGACCACTAGTTTCCTAATACTAGACACACAAACCAACTCTCAAGAGGGATGGAAACCCAACAAGGAGCCTCTAACACAAGGGTTAGAACCCTACAAAACAAGACAACCTTAGGAGGCACAAGCCTCCCACCAAATGGAAATGATGAGAAGTTGTTTCAAGAACTTCCACACTTCCCAAGGAAAATGTGGCATAACCCTTAAGCTATGACACTTGTCAACAAAGTGATAACATGGGAAGACTGAACAAGCCAAGGGGAATCATTTTTGTGTACAAATTTCCCTTTAAAAAATCCTAGAATAGCTCATAGTTCGATAAACAAATATAAGACACTAGTGCACCAAAGGGCTACAATGTGCTAGGAGGACACTAGAGAAACTCCACCAATTTCATATATTTATATTGGAGTCCTAGTTGGAATTGAATTCTTGACCAAGCATTGGAGTCCCAAGAATGCATTGTAGTCTTTTCCTTATGACAGTGTCTTGTACCTATGCTAGCATCCAGACAAGTGAAGTAATGAAGACCCCCATCTAGACCACCATGCCAAGCACAACACTCAAGACACACTAGGAAAGAGACAAAACACACAAAAAAATCCAAAAACGATGAAAACCATAGAGAGATCAAGGTGAACACTAACACCCACTCTCCAAAGCCATTAGCCCACGAATGAGATAACTCCCAAAGGCTCGAGATTCAACAAAGGACTCCAAGACATGACCAATGGCATCAAGGATGATAGGGAAGAAGTCCTACCCATCTCATTTACACCAAGGCCACAAAGAGAACTCAAAATGGCCCTACAATGAGGCAAGTTCTTGCACTCAACACATAAGAGACACAAAAAGGAAACTAGAGGTTCCAAGTATACCAAATTACAAGCTTTTTATGACACATAATAATTTTAAACCCAAATTGAAATTTTCTCCAATTCATTTTAACCAGCATCTCAAAAAGGATAAAAAATATATAAAACCACATGCATGCTTGACACCAACATCAATACATGGTAAAAGAAAATATAACAACTATACCACTTATGTGGTTGGCTTAAAATCTTTCCATGAGGAGGTTCCAATAATAGTATTAAAATTTGAAAAGAGGACTCAAATGTCCTACATTATATATTTTTCAAGATAATGCTAACAATATAATAAATGAATTTAACATAAAGCCTTTTCAAATGTTGAATCTCAATCTTAGAGTTCTCCAGATGGATCCTGTAATTCCCCAACAGTGGTTCCATGCCACCCTACCATGTCGTACCATAAGGTCCACCCCACCATGTGAGGAGGTCATCGCAAGGACTACACGTAGACTTGCACCAAATATGAGAGACTTACACACATGTCAACCACAATGCATACAAAATCGGTATGAAAAACATATAATAATCACTTAATTAATAACACAAGATGGATAAGGATAGGAACACAATGGATATAAAACCCAATGACCACAAGAATGAGTGAGCTAGTGAGAGGTAAATAGTGTCAATAGTGTCATTGTGAAACACAAAGAGATGGCTTATGGACCCTAGTATATAGGCCCATCACAAGGAAAATGGAGTACTCAAGTGACATCTACCACCAAAATAGGTGTGGTATGCCCTTGGCCAATCATACCAAGCTTGTGCAAGCACTCAAGCCATGTCCTCAACAAAATCTTAGTAGCTTAACCAATTACACAAAATCATCAATTTCCAATTGAATTATAATTCTATAATTGTTGTAGCCACAAAATCATATCCAAACTTGGGACAATGTGTAGAGCCACTCTTCCCTAACCCTATACCTCAATCCTAAGTTCTTCACACTTCAATTTGATCAATTGGGTGTGGCATAGAAAATAATGCACAAACACATGGCATAAATAATGAACATGACTTCATAATATCCACATCACAAATTAATTGAAAGGAGACAAAATCCCCCATTCTAATTCATTCAAAATTGATTCTAAAATTCAAATTTTTTCATTTATTTTTATCTCAAAAACTAGCAAATTACCTTCAAACCTCATTAAAAAAGCTCGATTTTCTAGATTTTTTATTGCATTTTTTTTAAAAACACACCCTTTTAATTTAGAATGAATCCATACAATAAAATTCACATTTTGAGGAATTTGAGAAAAAAGTCCATAGTAACTTGGGCATAAATTGGGCATTTCAATTTTTTAAAATAAAAGTAAAAAATAATCTATTTGATCAAAATTCAATATACAAAGGAAGTCCTATGCTACCTTAAGGGTGATCATGGCATCCAAAACTCAAAAGAATGCAAGAAGCAGAGAGAGAGAGTAGATTTATTTCTCATTTTGATTCCACTAAAAACATGGTTTCTTCAATTTTTGCCCAAAACAAGAAATAAAATCACCCACACAATGCAAAATCCTATTCATATTCCCCATCCAATGCAATATCTAAGTTCACTCCATCAAAATCAATCTCAATCCTCCAATTTTCAAATTTTCCAAAGAAGAGGGTTTTAGAGTCATTTTTCCCAAAATGTAAGAATAGAAAATCAAAATAACGTTCTTTTCCTTTATACCTATTTTATAACTTCCCCTTTTTCTATTTTATTTTATTCACCTTTTTAGTTCCCCTTTACCCAAAAATATATTTCATGAAAAATCAAATACTTAAACATTTTCCTCTTTGTGGGAGCTAAATAAAACAATTAAATTAGTTCCATATTCATATTTTAATGAAATAATTCGAACTTAAATACAAATTGCACTGAATTAAAATATAATTTCCAAGAGTAATTAACTTAACCATATTTCCCTTTTTCCAAACTCACAAAAGCATCTAACCAACCAAAATACAATAGTCAATTCATTGAAACATATTTACGTACAAATGGGAAACAAACCATTAAACTAAAACATACAACTACAAGTAATACACAACATAAATGGACTCTAGAATTTTCTTCGATTTAAATTTACAGAGGGTCACACACAATGAAATTCACACTTGATTTGAGTATGATAAGGAACAATAGATGAACAAGGCCCAATCTGATATATCTCCAAAATAATCATCGTTGAGGAATAACTTAGACCTACAAAATCAAGTGGATAAATAACCTTGTATCTACATCCTCATAGCACACATCAAACATACCTACTTAATATATAATAGCCAAAGTAATGCACAAACACCCAACAAGGCATAATATTACAACATCATATAAGCATGGAAATGTGATCATCAATCAATCATCTAACATCTCAAATTACACAAAATACAATGCTAAATATAAATATTGAGCAAGGCAACGAACATGTGAGCATTTCATTATTTTATAGTAAGTTTATTTATGGTTTATTTTATTATATTTAATAACTATTTAAGAATTGTTCTTTTGTTTTTGCTAATAGTTATTTTATTTTATTTACTTAAGAGTCATTTTATAATTTTAGTTTTTTAAATATATGTTGGTACTTTAATAGTCTTTGTTAATACACTTGTTCCAATACACTCCAACTCTTGTTTCGAATAGTTACTCCTTTGGCCATTAAATACTATTTTTATTGAATTTCTTATTTAAGTGGAATCTATGGGTGCTTCCAGAGTGATATCTCTCAACATTTATGCATGCTAGTATCAAACTTTAATTGCACGTGTGTGGGTCAAAATTGTTGAATGCTTCTAACAACTAGTGGAAAACTCAATAAATTTCATCTCAAATGTTTCCCTTCTTGCGAGACACATAATGAGAAAATCAACTATTTGAAATATAGAAAATTTGTGATTATTAATTGTTTGAACATCAATGAGAGCTTGAGTAGCTATCTAAGATGATGAGAGATATTAAAATTATTTTTAATTGCTTAAGAGTTATTTTATTTTACTTTTAAACTATTTTATTTACTATATATATGTACACATAAATCTTAATTTATTTAAGAGTTAGTTTATTAAAATTTACTATCTTAATTTTTATGTGTTTTCTTTTTACCCATAAGCTACCTCTTTCTTTGCATTTAAAATAAAATACTTATTGTACATGTGTGGGTCCCAATTTTTTGAGTGCTTCTAACCAATAGTGGGAGACTTAATATTTCATTGCAAATATTTAGGGGTCATCCCATGAGGGTAAAAGTATAGAACTATGTCACACTCTCAACCAGCTAGATTATAGTTTTAGGTGAAATTGTTTTACCCTAAATAGTTTTGGGCAAAAGAGTTTCACCCAAAATTACTTGACATCCATATGACAAAAAGAGTTTCAAGTGAAACCCTTTCACCCAAAATCACTAAATAGATATAATTTAATTTTAAAGCTAAAAAAAGGTTAAATTTGCATGCAATGGTCTTTTCTATAGTTTATCAACATCTTTATGTCACTCTAGAAAGCTTTTACTCTTTCACATTTATTGCAAATTTTTTTGGTAGTCCTTTTTTATGGCCACCACCTTGGAGCTTCACCATGCTTGTATAGCTCTCAAATCCAAACCTTGAAATTCATATGCTTAATTTCCATACAATCACTATCATGTTAAATGTTTATCATAGTTTACATGTCCACTTATGGTTAACATGTTTGCATAGATTATGATCATATGTTAAACATGTTTATTATTACTATGTTTGCATCTTATGATCACATTTTTATGATAATTACTTTATTAATTCTTATCACGATGGTATCTTACATTTAGTTGCTTACACATGTTTCTTTTATAGAAGTTTTCTATTATCATTTTACTATTGTTCATAGCATTGGGGAACATTACAGACACCTATTCCCCCCCCTTAAACATGTTTTTCATGATCTATCTTAAACATCCATCTATGCTTAATTATATAGATTTTATTTATTTATCCTCATTGGGCTTGAAATATTAAGGGGCACCTTGGTTCCTTTTATATATATCCTTTCATGATCACGTCTTACTATATTTCTCAGATAATCATGTATTTTATTATTCTTACATGCTCATTTTAATTTTATACAATTATATATTTTTTCCTTCCCTCTAGTTCCTTGAACCCCTTGTATACAACTCATTATAGGGATAATATAATGTCACTAATGTATGGCCCTTTGATAAGTATGGTTGTAATGACTACCTCACAATCCTTCCATTTTTAGATGAAATTGCAATACTTTTTTATTTTTTAAACAAATCTCTATTTTCATACTAGGTGAACTATCTTAACCCTTTTCACTTTTTACCTTTACTTTGTGATATTTCAAGAAAGTTGTATTTAATGCATATATTTGAGTTCTTTACAAATATTACTTGTTGATATTTTTGTTTTTCTTTGCAAGTTTCAATATAGGTCACTTATTGTGAAAAATATACAAAATTGATATCCTTATCAACATCCTTTTTTGAGTGTTTGAATATTTATTTTCAAGATGGTTGATTGTTTTACTTTGACATGAATCCTCATAATATATCACATGAAATTTCAATTTGAGGTGAAATTTAATTGCGAAATTTGCATCCCACACTTTTCCCATTCATTTTGGGCCCATTTTGGTTAGATCATCCCCAATGCAAATGGATAGTGTACACATAAATTATTGTTTGTGAAAATTATCAAATAACTTAACCCCTACCTAATTCCATTTAAATATGATCCTAAGGACTAACCCTACTTATTTTATTAATACATTCATTATATATAGTAAAATACCTAAAAATGAAAACAAACCAATTCATTTTTGCAAGTGTAAAAATGACCTCAAACTTTCAAAATTCAAACTTAATTTTAGGCCCTTATTGGCTTCCTCCAACTAGTTGTAATGATTCTAACTGAGCATGCTATCTATTAGCTTGTGTGCTAGGGTTTTTTATTTAAGGATAAACCCTAATTCATTCATAATCATTGAAGACACGTATAAATATTCCAAAAATCTAGAAGAATAATTTGTATTAAAGAATCAATATTGCATCATCATCTTGCATCAATATATTAAGCATCACAACATGTTTTCTAGTTATCTTCAAAATCTTTCCAAGATTGTTGACTCAATGATAGAAGTTTGACCAAAGGATATCAATCCTAGCCTCGAAATATCCTAAATGGTTTATATAGACACCATTCATTTAAAATAATTAAAGATGCATCTAAATATCTTTGTAGTTTAGAAGAACAAGTTTGCACTAGAGCATTAAAATTGAATTTAGCATGCATTAAAATTCTAGGAATAAGTGCATATTTTCTTGTTGTATTTTAAGACTTTCCAAATTGATGACTTGATAACAAAGAGTTAACCAAAGGAGAACACTTCTAGCCTAGAAAGCTCCTAAATAGTGTATATCAACACCACCCCTTTGTAGATACAATTTATAGACATTGAGGCAAACATATTCCAAATGGTAAAAATAATTAGGTTTAAATCCATGTACAAGTTCAAATCTAGACACATGGTTTAATTATGCACTTGTGGAGATCAATTTTATAGTCATAGATGTGAATAATATCATTAGATAGTTTCAAATGTTAGTAGGAGTATGACCATCTTAGTTTATTAATTCTAGATCCAATTTCTGATTTTAGGTAATAGTCATTTGTAACAATCAAATCCATACCTTCTTAATTAACAACTACATAGACACTTATTATTGAACTATCTCATTTTATTCTCATATTTGATCAAGCATACATTTATAGTCCTATCTATCTCTCCCAAGTTAGATTTTTATTCTTTGTAATTTTATAGATTTTTATTCTTTGTAATTTTATAAATTTAGCCTAGTATATTTAGGTGATAGTCTATTATTTCATCTTTAAAATTTAAATATATAATTATTTAATATATATACTATATTTAGTTACTATTTATTACTTTGGTGTGTAAATGATCATCAAATTTATGTTAAGGATTTTTTGTGAACACTCTCATGCCATTACAATCCACCCTTGCTATCATTTAGCCAAGGAATCTTTTGAATAGTTTCTATAAACACCATTCATTTGCAATTATCAAAATGACGTATAAATATCTTTAGATCTTAGAAGAATAAGTTTGCACTGGAGCATCAATATTGCAGATCATCAACATGCATTGATATTCCAGGCATCATTGCATGTTTATTTGTTATCTTTCAACACTTTCCAAAATTGTTGACTTGATAATAAAGGTTTAACCAAAGGAGAACACTTCTAACCTATAAATCTCCTAAATAAAGTCTATTGACACTAACCCTTTGTAGATACAATTTGAAGATACCGAGGTAAACATATTCCAAATGGTAAAATTGATGAGGTTTAGATCCATATACCAAGTTTATATCTAGGCAAATGGTTCAATTTTATGCATGTGGAGATCAATTTACAGTCACATATGTGAATGATATCATTAGATACTTTTGATGATTAGTAAGAGTAGGACCATCTCAATTTAGTCATTCTAAATCTAATTTCTAAGTTTATGTAATAGTCATTTGTCACAATCAAATCCATACCTTCTTAATCAACATCTATTTATGTACAATTATTATTGTTATCTCATTGTATTCCCATATCTAATAAAGTACTCATTTATAGACCTAACTCTCTCTCCTAGGTTAGATTTTTATTCACATTGAGTCTATTAATTTAGCCTAGATATTTAGGTGATAGTATATTATTTTCTCTTAAAAAGTAAAAAAAATATTCAATATGCGTACTATATTTTATCACTAATTATTGCTTTGACATGTAAACGATCATCAAATTTATGTTAAGGAGTTGTTGTGAACACACTCATGCCATCACGATCCACCCTTGCTACTACTCTAGTTATACCTTTTGGCATAATTATTATTTTGACACTTTAAACAAACTCAAAGAATACTTTTCCATTAATTAAGCCCTTCATTGAGATGATTCACACATATTAATCAATCTCTTAATTTAGAGAAAAAAAATTAACTACATGGTGTGTAGAAATTAAAATTTTATATAATTTATCACTTTTCTTTCTCAATTCACACTTGTTTTAGCTTCCTTTTTTTTTATAGAAATGACTCATGATCATTTTGACCTTTTAGAGGATGAGTTTCTCCTTTAGCCCATGCTCCACACCTAAACCAAGCTTGTGTCACTTTTAAACACCTCTCTACACCCATTCTTGATCATCCTGGACATTAGCATGCCACACTTTTATCCTCTAGATGGGATTGTTCATAGTGGCATCCTTGGATTCAAAACATATTCATCCCACCCAAATGCTTATCTTTTTATCCCTCATAAATTGTAACTTGCCTCCAACAAACATAAATGAGCAAAATCAATTTATAATTTAACGAGTTTTGATGGAAATGGATATCATTAAGCATAGTCAAGCACATATGACCAGCACACACAATTGCTAGGGCAAAATGAACACTTAGGAGTAGCTATGTCATCCATTACCAAACCTTCAAAGTTACAACACACTCTATGCTTGTTTAACAATATTGTTTTAAAATCAACCTAGAGATTTGACCAATGCAAATCCCACGATATATTGTAGGCGCCTATTTTTTTTTCTAGATTGTAGGTTACAAGTTCAACCAAGAGTTATAGAAGATGCCAATACATCACTTATACACAACTACAACTATACTAAATACCAACACACAACTTAGATAAAACCGTGACTATATATGAGACCACACAAATGAGACACAATCATATGCCCATTGTACCAAAACACAATGTTCAAAATCCAGATCCAATAATTTATAACCTTCTCATCTATATTTTCTCTAGACTTAAATCCAACATGCTTTCTAATTTCTTTCCTATACAATCTCAACTCTGCAATTTCCAACTATTTAAACTCTCAAATCGATAGTTAAATGTTTTTATCACTCTCACTGTTTTTAAAAAATTGGAAATTGAACTGGTAATTGGAGCGTGCAATAAGCTGTTTTCAGTGTAAAGACTTAAAATTAACATCCACTTACAAGTTTTTGGATTTACATAACCATTTGTATATTGACAAATATCCTCCGCCATTATCTCCTGAAATGTAGCTATCATTTTTAAAGTCCACCACCTACATCATGTTAAAGACAAAATACCCAAAAGCATCATAAATCCAAAGATCAAAGCTGTCTTTTCCTTAACCAGTACATGTGGATGGCCTGATATCAGTTATCATTCTTGACCATCTAAAGTGAAGTAGCCGACATGAGAGCTGAGAAGTGGGGAAGTGACAGGTAGCCTAATTGAGCTCATCTCCTCTGACTTGACTGGGGGAAAAAACAAATTAAATAGGAGGTTTGGATCCTGTACTCATTTGAACCGTGTGGCATATAATTGTAAATATTCTATGTACTCGCCTCTTGGCACGTCACAGAAAAGTAGCTACTTTGTCTGTATCATCTCTATCCATGAATTTGAGATTGATTGCAGATTCCAAACGAAGTACCCTCTTCTTAATGTCGTGGAGAGTTGTTTTCCACATTGTTGGAGGTCGCCTCTCAAAAAAATGATTGATTGAGTTCCAACCAAGATATAAGATCACTTTCAACAACCTTGAGCTACAAGATACATTTTGCTTTCCTAAGCATTTAGGTAATAAATTTGAATAACATCCAAACAACCTAGTTTAAGCTGTTAAATGCTGAAGTGATTGGTGTTGGAGTGAAGAATAATGGCACTTGTCGATCATTCGATCATGAATGTAACTTTGAATGATTGTTTCTTAGTTTAAGGGTGTATAGAAGTTTGTTTGGAAAGTTTTGTATGTGGTAAAAGTTTTCAAATTCTTTCGGATATTATTTTTTTATTTATAATTTTGATAATGCATGTAAATGATTAGAACAATTTACATCTATAAAATACTTGATACAAAGAATCCCTTCTTGAAGTATACTCAAGAACTAGGTAATTTACAATTGGGTCTCTCGTTGAGCTAGCATAGTCTAGAACTTAACCATGGGTTTCTCTATTTCACTTCACGGAAGCAAACCATGCAAATTTTATTATTAGACATGAAACTTGTTATGCTTGTAGTTCTCTACTTGCTTTTTCTTTGCAATAGGGATTTCATTGTGTCTAATCAACAAGCCCCTAACATACTAAGTTTGCTTGAGTTCCCTAGTCTTCCCCTACTTGCAAGCTATTCCTAGACCACATTGCCACCTCTCTTGGGAAGGTGTTATGTGTTGAAGGGGATAAAGTTTTCTTGAATCATTCTCAACAATGAGTTTGCATGGAAATAGACCCTGCTTGCGACCTCACAAATACCATTGATACACAAATTGGTGACATGCACCATATCCAAAGGGTTTTGTATAAATTTCCAAATACTCATTTTTTGGTCTCAATTCTTTAAGCCTGAAATTAGAGATTATTCACCAGATAAAAGCACAAAGTTGTGTCACACTTTATAAAGGAAATTGCCAACACCGATCCAACTTTTAAACTTGAATCACTAAAAAGTGGCATATATGTTTTGAATTTTGAAATGATGTAAACTAATAAAATATGTATTTTTCAGTATATTTTATGTTTGTATTTTTTTAAAAAAAATTAAAAAATAGTTTAAACTAGTTTTTAATAAATTAGCACTATAATTTAGTTGCTAATAAAATGCTTAAAAATGAAGTTGCATGAAACGTCAAACTTTTTATAGTAATTTTTTTTTCTTTCAATATTTTTGTGTGTATTATAACTTGAAACTTTAGTGCATGGATATATTTTTTTCCAATTTTAATAAATATATATTTTTAAATAAATATTAAAATGTGTGTGAATCAAAATATAGTTGCTTTCATCAGACACCAACTTTCATATTACATATTTACTCAAAATGGAAAAAAAAAATTATACCATCTTGAAATAGATTCTTTTATGTAGTGCATCGTATTTTTTTCAAAAATTTTAATAAGTTTTAGTAATTTTCGTTGGCATGGTAACCAACCTAATATTTTGTGTTGATAACCTACTTTTAGTAAAAATAAAAAATAAAATATAAATAATAATTAAACTATTAAAATAAATATATTTTTTAAAACTACACTTATAGATCTACAAAAGGGTATTTTTATATGTTAAAAAATGTTATTTACATTAGGAGTTATTGAAACTTCAAGTTTTTCAAATAATTTTATTTTTTTGGTAAATTGGATTCAAAGTGGTGCTCCATATATTTTTAGCCAAAAATTTTAGTTGAGAAAGTTGTGAAAGCATCTAACTTAGCTAAAATGAATCTTACTAGATCATATGTTTGACCAAAATTGATTTTTAGTTAGAAATACTTAAATTAAGTTGTGTTGATAAGTTGGCCAAAAGTGTGACATAGCTTTGTGCTTTTACCCCACCGCAATATCAAATCAAACTCCAAACCATAGAGTGACATGACTTAAGTAAATAATGAAGAAGAATGGACTAATGTTTCCAATCATAAAGGTGGTCACTATAGACCCAATAGAGGATCCCATGTGTATGATCAACAATGGAGGAACTTAGGTTGGAAGGGCACCTGCTTAGTGAATATGGTGCATGCTTACCCATTTTCTAACAAAAAAGACAAGCATGCACGGCTACAAATCCTCTAGAACCCACTCAATAACCCTCCAAGGAGACCAATAAGGCTCATTATTCTCAAATACCACTCACTCTAAGGGTATTGTCCTTGTAGGATTCAATTGGATGCCCATTATTCTCAAATGTCACTCCCTCTAAGGATGTTATCCTCGTATTATTTAAGTTCTTTATTCATTTTTCATTCCTCTTCTTCATTGAGTGTAATAAGAGATCTTACAACCTTCCTCATTCAATGGAAAATAGGGAAATTAATCTACAAAAAATACAGTTTAGAATATTTTCTCAAAAAAATGGATGAGGCTTTTTGCAAAACAATTACTATGCACTAGAAGGGCTAGACTAAGTATATGTCCTTATGCTATTCCCTTAATCTTATAGTTTATATAGGGTTATGCATAGTCAACTTGTGGCTACCTTAACTCTTAATTAAGTCATATGATTATCATTATAGTATTCACTAGTTAATTAGGTCAACCTAGGTATTATATTTTGGTATCTAAGTTTGCCTATGTGATATCCAAGACATACGTAGTGTATATATAGGAGGTAGTGAGTGTTATTTGATCATCAAATTGTGAAATGTGTTCTCATTAGAGTTAACTGGAAACTATTGTACAATACGAGCAATAAAACCTAAAAGTTGGAGCTACCTAAGTCAATAAAGCGACATTCAATCTTCCATGTCTCTAGCTTGGTGAAGCCTAATAAACAAAAAGTTTCACCCTAGAAAATGTTATGAGAGCTAGATAAAGAAGAGAGGATCTTTTGGATTCAAATTTGGGACCTCGATCAATCACAAAGAATCTCATTCAATGGAATAATTTACCAGTTGAAGATGTGACACAAGAAGATGAAGATTTTGTAAAGAAACATCCACAATTGATCAACATAGAGGACAATACTTCTTTGAAGATGAGGGAATGCCATTCCCTTAAGATTATCGTGTTGATAGTGTTATGAGTAGTTAGATTGTGGCTACCTAACTCTTAATTAAGTCAATGAACATTTATTATATTATTATCTAGATAATTAGGTTGGCCTAGGTGTTATATTTTGGTATCTAAGTCAGGTTGGGTGATATTTAAGACATAAGTAGGGTATTTATATAATGTGTTGAGTATTATTTGATCATCAAATTGTGAATTATATTAGCATTAGAGCTAATTGGATATTTTCCCCCTTGAAGTGGTTTGGTATTCTTAGTTATTATCAAGTATTGTGTAGCTAATTTCATATTGTATTATTCTATTGTGCAAGTTATATCATTACACCTTGAACCCTTGATTTTCATGAGTTGTTATTTCATATAATTTCAAGGGTTTAACGGACCTAAACCTCAAGTTCATTCAATGATATTTTTGATAAAGGTTTTCTTTGAACTTTCTTTATCTCTAGGAGATAGTTTTTTCTTTTTTTTGTTTGTCATGTCATTTGGCTAGATATGTTTTTCATCAATAATCATGAGCAAGTACAAAAGAGCATGAAAATAAAAGAAAATTTTGATGAATAAAGGGATTACTAAAAATTTATATCAAATGAAGTAAAAATTGAAGGAAATTTTGATGAATATTGGAAATTATTGGACAAGACAGTATAAAGAACGATTCAATTGAGTCTTACAAATTTGTTATCTTGAATGTATCCAAAGAGACCATCCCATTTGCATTATGGAAGAGGATTAGGTGGTATTTATCACACTAAAAAAAATGATTAATAAATTATAGCTCAAAAGATATTTTTATTATTTTAAAATGAAGAAAGGTTATTTTGTTGCAAAACATATTAGTGCCTCTAATTTAATTTTAATTTAGTTAGCATCAATAGATATTTAATTTAATGAAGAAGATTGAAAGGAAATAAATTAAATGAATGGAAAGTACCAATATAAGATCAATTGTTTGAAGGAGAATTTTACCATCAAGATGAAAACCAAGACCACCAAGAGTGTGCACACCAAATATCCAAGAGGAGACACAAGAATTTGTAAGGGGTAAAAAGCAAAGAAAAAACCCCCAATATTATGAATATGGCATAAAGCCTAAGAATATTACAATGAGAGGGAGAGCTCAAGCATAGAATGCTTCATATGAAGAATGAGAGAAGCACCTCAAATAAATAGAGGTAATAAAGGAGTTACATAAGTAACTCCCATGTCTATGCATGCCACCTTTAATCCTATGTGTGTGCAAGGTGTCAAAATCCTCATAAGGAGGAGGATACACCTTAGCCTTAATACTCCTCAAAAAAAATTTATAAAAATGAGTCATTCTCACACATGTGTGAGAATACTCAAATAAGACAAAATACTTGTAAGAATTCCTTTGGAATATTCCTACAAGTATTTAAATAAAACATAAAATAATAATCTTCACCTAAGTAAAGATTAAATTCTAACACCCCCCTTAAGCTTTACTTGGGGAGTTTACATCAAACCCTTCAATGGGTTGTAATATTAGATTTTTACAATGATGGAGAAATTTATCTTTACAAAGAGGTTCGGTGAGAATATCTCCAACTTTATCTTCACCTTGACAATACAAAAGAGAAATTTGTTTGTCTTCAATTTGCTCTCTAATGAAGTGATGTTGAAGAGCAATGTGCTTGGTCCTTGTATGAAAGATGGGATTTTTTTCCAAAGGAATGACACTTTTATTATCACAATATAAGGGTGTAGGGTCCTTTTGAGGTAGACCCAATTATTCAAGCAATCTTCTTAACCATAGTACTTCTTTGGATGCATTGGTACAACCTTTATATTCTTCTTTTGTTGAGAAAAGAGGAGTAGATTGTTGATTTTTACTATTCTATGATATTGCAATAGATCCAACAAAGAAATAATAACTACAAGTGGATCTCCCATCTTTGGGATTGCCTCCTAAATCTGAATCAGTATAATTTTTTAAAGAAAATTCACAATTTGCATCATAAAAGAGACCAAGATTAAGAGTACCTTTAACATGTCTTAAAATTATTTTTGCAACTTTAAAATGATTTTGTTGTGGTTTATACATGTATCTCATTCAACTAAACCAACACTATAGGAAATATCAAGTCTATAAAGAGTTAAGTAATTTAAACTTTCAACTAATTGTCTATATAAAGTAGGATCAACAAAAGGAGTTTCCAATAATGATTTTGAAATGGGCACGAGCAGGAGAAACGTGAACAACTCTGCTCCACATCGGTCGATTGGCTCTGTTCTGCAACGACCTGGTTTGGGTGCATCTGTGGCTGGGGAGGTGGTCTCGGCTGGGGAATGCCTGCCTGGTTCCTCTCTTGACGTGGTGGGCTCTGTCCCTGCAGGGGATGGTACTTTGTTTGAAGTTCAGTGTGGGGATGCAGTTGTCGCGTCAGTTCCTGCTTCCTCTGGGGGTTGTGCGTTGGGGAGTGGTGTGCCTTCTTCCTCGGATGCGGTTGGGCGTGGTGGTCCTGGTCTTCCCGTTGGGGCCTCCCGTCCCTCCCCTGCCTCTGTGCCTATGCGTGCTCCTATTGGAGGGTGTTCTCATTCTTCTGCAGCTGTGTGTGCTACGGGGAAGGCAAAATCTTTTTCTGAAGCTGCTAGAGTATGTTCTCGACCTCCCAAGAGGTCTATTCCTTGTGCTAGGGACTCCTCGGTGGTGGTTTGTGGGCCTGAGATAGTAGAAAATGATGAGTATTACCTGAAAACGGGTGTGGTTTGCAGATTCAATGGTCTTTGGCCATCCCTGCCAGATCTCCATGACTAGGTAAAGACTTCTTGGAAGCCTCTGGTTGCTGGGGAAATTGAGCTCTACCCTAGCACTAGGGGATTTTTTTATTGCTACATTTGGCTCCCCTCGTGAGCGAAGATGTGTTATGGACAGAGGATGGATGTGGGGTATTCATTCTCTGTCCATCAGGCCTTGGGCTCGTTCTTTCAACCCCCTTATGGAGCCGTTGAACACGAGACCTATTTGGGTCTGACTGCCAAACCTTCCTCTCTAGTTCTGGGAGGAATCATGCTTCGAAGCCATTGGCAATACCATTGGCTATTTCTTAATGGTGGATTCTACTACTAGGGAGTTTGGGCACACCACGGTCGCTCGGTTACTTGTTGATCTGGACACCTCCAAACCTCTCCATGGGGATGTTGTTTTGTTGGTGGAGGACAGACCTTGGAAGTAGCTCTTAGACTACGAGGGTCTCCCCTTTCGGTGTAGGAGATGCTTTTCGATGGGTCACTTGGCCTCTGCTTGCCCCCATGCCCGCCGCAAGGGTCCTGCGACTTGGTGGAATGATGTTCTCCTAGATCACCTCACGGTGGGTTCTTCTTAAGAGGTTTCTTCTGTGTTGGAGGAACCTCATGTTGCTGCTCTCCCGGATCTCTCTTCTTTGGAAACACCTTTGGACCATTCTGTTGACACTGTTGTGCCTGACCCGTCTGCTGACTTTGTTGTGCTTGACCTTGCACCTGTTGTTGCTGCTCTGTCAGACCCGATCCGCCCTTTGTTGGGAGCTTCTTCTGTTTCACTTGATATTCCGATCTCGGCTGCCTTGCTGCCGAATCCCTCGCTGCTTGGTGATTCTGTGGTGGCTGAGGTGGGGTCGCTCATCTCACCGTTCTCTTTGTTTCCTATTTTTGAGCCTCCCTGGTCGATTGTCTTTCGGAAGAAGAAATTTGTTTCCTCTTCTCAGAATCGGGCTCATGGAGCCAGCTCTGATCCCTCTGTGTCAGCAGTTGCTTAATCTCCTTGGTTTTCCACAGCTGTCTGTCAGCTATTTCTGTTTGTTTCTATAGTTCAATCTCTATTTTGAACTATGTTTTTCTTTGGCCCCTTGGGCTCTTTGTGAAGGGTACGACACCCTGAAAATGCCGCTTAACTTTTCAAAAACAAAAGGAGTTTCCATATCAACCATCAATTTAGTTCCTAATTCATTAGGAGTAGAAACACAATTTACATAATTCATTTTAAATTTATCTAGGAGATCTTGAGCATATTTATGTTGAGAAAGGAAAATACCATTAGGTGTTTGCCAAATTTGTGTACCCAAAAAAAATGTAATAAGCCTAAATCATTCATTTAAATTGATTATTTAGTTGAGGCTTAACATCACTAATCAAATGGTTAGAACTAGAAATGATAATCAAATCGCCAATGTAAAATAATGGTCACAATATCATTTTCACCATGTTTAATATATAAATTTGGATCATTTTTACTTCTAATGAAACCTTGAGATTGAAAGAAAACGTTAATTTGAAGATACCATTCCCTAGGAGATTGTTGTAAACCATAAATTATTATTTTTAATTTGCAAACAAGATGTTAATTACCTTCCTTACTAAAACCCAAAGGTTGAGACATAAATTTCTTCATGCAAATCACCATTTAAGAATACACTTTTAACATCCATTTGATGAATGGGCCAATGCATATGAGAATCTAAAACAAGAACTAATTTAATAGTTGGAATTTTAGCTACTGGAGCAAAAATTTAATTATAATCTAGGTCTTCCACTTGGGAGAAGCCTCTAGCAACTAATCTAGCTTTAAATTTTGTTAACTTCATTATTTGCATTGAACTTAGTTTTATACAACCATTTATATGTCAAAAAAAGATTCTTGCCTTGAGGTAAAGGAACTAAATCCCAAGTTTGATTTGTAATTAATGTGTTATATTCTTCTTGCATTCTCTTTTCCCAATGAGTTTGAATTTTAGCTTGTTCATAAGTTTTAGTATCATTTGTATCCATAACTTTTTATATTAACGAATAATTGCAATAGTTTGTCTTTCCAACCTTAGATTGATTCATTCTAGCTACAATATCCTCACTTTCTTGCATAAAATTTTAAACCATTTAGGCTTTCTTTTAGATGTAGGAGTACCATCACTTGAAGAAGAACCATGATGAGAAGGTTCAACATGTTTATCTTCACTATCACTTTGACTAATATGTGCATTAGGAG